>OU896723.1:16727052-17020919 GCA_918026855.4 Phaedon cochleariae | reverse complement strand
ATTTTATTTTGTGATCACTCCCAATGTTAGGAGATAGAATTAAAGATAATGCAGATCTGTAGCAATTAAGGGTTGCATAAGATGCTCCCTTTTGAAACTGTTCATCCAAAAATTGAAGTACCCTCAAAACTGAACTAGTGAACACATTCAATCCCCTGGTATAACAAAATGACCACCATGCTTTCAAGCCACTATTGTCTTGTTTCATAGTGGCTGAACATAGTGATGCTAACATGATATCTATAGTTGAGTCTGGTAGCTTCCTAAGCTTGTAGGCCTGGCAGATAACACGCCTGCAGCCAGGGTAATCTTGCTCCATAACGGATGAGGTGACCTATTGAAACATAACAATTTTTTAGAGGGTGGAAATAATATTGGGTCTGATACTAATAGCTTATGATACAAAGGAAACCATGGTTGATTAGGCCACCATGGTATCACAACAATTCCCTCTGCTTTATCACAAACAATCTTTTGCAGTACTGCTAAAACTAAAGAAAATGGTGGGAATGCATAAAAAAAATATTCAGACCACAAAATGGTGAACGCATCAACAGCAAGGGCATCTGGATCTTTGTGCCATGATACAAATTTTTTAGATTTTGTATTCACCCTACTTGCAAATAGATCTATTTCTGGGGTACTCCCATTCAGTCTTTAAGGATCACTTTCGGGATTCAAAATCAGCCTCTGCATTTTCTTGTGATCTGATATAAGATGCAAAGATCCAAATACCCCTGTTTTCACACCATTTCCATATTTCTTTGGTCAGAGCACTCAACTTTTGACAATAAATACCTCCATATCTGTTAATATAAGAGATTGAAGCAGTATTATCAATTCTGAGAAGTATTTCACAATCTCTCATGTTTTTAGCAAAACACTCCAGACCAAAAAAGGCAGACAATAATTCTGAATAGTTGATATGGTAAGCTTTTTCTTATTCCAATATCCATTTGCCCTTGTATTATTGCTCACTACTCCCCATCCTGTCAAACTAGCATCCAGAAAAATGATAAACTTGAAATTATTTTTTGGAATAGGGTTTACACTAGACCTGACATTGAGCTTCCACCATTTCAAGTCATTTGAAAGATATTTTGGGATAAACATTCTACTGTCATAATTTCCATTTGACCTTTTTAAGGCTAAGTTCTCTTTTCCTTCAAAACTTTTGGAATGAGCCCAACCATACCTCACTGCTGGACAAATGGCAACCAATTTGCCAACAAATTGTGCAAAATATTGAATAGTACAATGTTGAATATTGAAGACTCTCTGTAGTAACTCTGAGAAGAATTCTCGCTTTTCATCAGTGAGTTTTAAACACATATTTTCAGGATCAAATAAAAATCCCAAAAATTTACAACAATTGGAGGGAATTAATTGACTCTTATCAGTATTGATGATGAAACCAAGTTTCCTCAACACCTCACTTGTTTCCTGCACATTTTCCGAACAATCATCAAAACTGTCACCAAATAACAGAAAATCATTCAAATAAAGAACAGACATATACCCCCGCTTTCGAAGTGTCGAAATTACTGGCTTCATTATTTTAGTGAAGAACCAAGGGGATAAGCACAATCCAAATGGCAGGCAAGAAAATCCATACAAAACCCCTTTGGATTCAAAACGTAAATATTTCCTGGAATTTCTCTCAATATTTATCAAAAAATATGCCTCCTTCAAGTCAATTGAAGCAAAAAAACAATAAGGAGACATATGCCTCATTGCAGTAGTCTTGGGCACTAAAAATATACTGGATAAAAATTGATCCTGACAAGGTTCACACACAGACACTGCACCTATATCGAGAAGATGATCAATCTCCTGATTTATTTCTCGTACTTCAGTGCTAGACCATGTTCTCCTCCTTGCTAATTCTTGTTGCTTCACTTTTGAATTGAAGGATAATTTATAACCTTTTATCCATGAAACAATTATAGGAATACAGTTTTTCAAACCACCAGCCTGAACACTCGACCTTTCCGATTCCTTTTTTCCTCCGTCACTTGAGTTTTCTGAGGACGATATGCTGATGATTGGTATTGATCTCGATATTGAAACTTTTTGTTTGGACGGTTCTCCCCTCGACTTGTCCCTTGACGAAATGGAGGGTGGAATTTTTGTCTACTCAGATGAACCTTCTCTTTGGGTGGACTCTTGGAGTTCAAAGAATTGGACATACCTCTGAAATTTTGAGGTTTTATTTTTTGTTTCAATTCTTGTCCTGAACGTTCAATTGCTTTGGCAGCTTTTACTCTTTCATTTAAATAGTCCCCAAATAACCATCCATCAACCTCTGCCCCATCTTTCAAGTCTTTATTCAACGTAACACTGACAAGTCCCCTTCATGACTCTGAATCTTCATAGTGCAAATCTGCTAACAGTCTTGCCGCATCACTAAGGGTCTCAATGACTAACAAATCATTTCGCCTCCCTTCTTTCTCTTCATTATTAAGCAGAAGGGTGAGTGCTTTTCCCACTGCACAAAGACTGGCACCTAGTTGTCCCTGCGGAGTCTTCAAACGCTCATCGCGTCTTATGGCTAGGTCATTTACAGCTGAGCTTACTTCAGGGTTTAGGGGGTGAAATGAAAGGGCAATTCTTCACCGAGGGATATTTACTCAATAACTCAACTTTTGTTGTGTCTTTTAATCCTTTCTTCAAGATATTTTTCCATCTAGACACCAAATCTTCATGAATAATTATTTCAGGTACCTTATCAGAGGGGTTATCTTCACCCAAAACACATAAAATGTTCTCATTGAGAGTGGGAACATCCACAAACTCGATTTTTAGAGGATCACTCTCAATGTTTTCATCAACAGCCACAGGATCTGTAAAAAAAAATCAAACAATTCCATGAAGTTCGTTCTTTGTTTTATTTGTTAGTGTCAATGTCAATTTTGTCATAAAACACAATTACTAATCTTGCTGTGTTCTGTCAACACAAGCCATGAAAAATAGGAAGAAGAGAGCAAGGTAATCTTCAAACCACAGAAACATTACCATGAATACTATGGAAATGACAGACGATGGTTCATTGACATCTGACATGACATATCAATTTCAGATGGTTGGGTCACAGCCTCCGCTGTGGTTGGGTGCTAACCATCAACCGTTTACCTCTAACCTTGGAGTTCGGCTACTGGCCAATGGATGGCCAATGTTATTTTCTTCAGTTCTATGGCGTCTGGACTCGTCTTTATCAATTCATTTTTCAATTCTTGCATTCTTGCTCTACTACTCGTGTCTATCAAACCAGATAGAACCCCCACTCATACGAGATTTACAGGTTCAATACCATATACATGGTCTTCATCGAATTCGATACCAAAAACAATGCAATCCTTAGTAGTTTTTTTGTGTTTCACTTTCAGAGCACCCAACTGTAACTGAAAGTATTCAGAATATCATATTACGTACCTCCATTTTCTTCATCTGATTTATTATTATCATTCGACGGGCTCTTCAAGTCCAAAATGGCCGGCTCCGATTACCATGAACTCTCTGTCGAAGACCGGCGTTTTTTCTCTTCACGTCTTTATTTCTTTGTTAGCTTTTTTACTTTTCTACAGGAATCACTGATTTCATCCTCGCTAGAACTACTAGAAGATGAATAACTTCTCTTCCGCTTTCCTTTGCCCATGATAATTTTAGGATATTTCCAATTTTTGTAAGTAACACTTAAACTTTTAACGTGGTTACACCAACACGAAGTTGTGAATGAGCAATGGCGGCGTAAGCTATATGGGATATGAGTGGAAAGGAGTGGGGATATTTTTTATAGCTTTGAAATCGTGGTAGCACTGGGGAAAGTGGGGGTACTACAGTTGAATCATTGAGGACAAGGCGTGAATATAATGAAAAATATAGCGTATCATAAGAAATATGTTTGAATATTTCAAATCACAAAAATCAATATGATGAGTAGGATTTTCGAAAGAAATACATTTCATATCATACTTCATCAGGTAATTTTTCAGCTTGATTAACAAATAATAGAATTTTTCATAAGTCTAGAATTATTATCGTGTGTGATGAAATACAACACCTTACTGTTGTTTATCTCTACCGGTATAAAACTAGGAACTCTATCGCAATAAGATTTTGATATTTCTTGTATGTGTGCCTTTTGCTTTTCGAGCTTATTTATGAGGATTTTGTTACAAGTGAAACTTCTATTTGTGAAAATCAACAACACAGTATTCTTCAGATTATGCAAGCTGATGTCATCATTTATTTCCTGGATATTTTTCTTTAGAATTATGTTTCTTTCATGTTTATCAAGATAGCTAGCGGATCTTGAGGATATTCATTGTTTTCTTGGTAATTTGGAATTGCAGATCGTAAGGTCATTCTATGAATTCTTGATAATGCGTCGGCATTTGTGTTACTTACCTCATTTTTTGTAAACAATATGATATTCGAATTGTTCCAATGAGAGACGCCATCTCATGAGTAACTCATTAGTACTCTTACAAGTGAATAAATATTCCAACGGCTTGTGATCGGATACGATCGTGATTTTTTTTGCCATATAAGTACGGCCTGAAGAATTTCGTGAAATGTACTATAGCTAAAAGTTCACGTTGTATGGTAGAATGATTTCGTTCACTTTTACTGAGTGTTCTCGACCCATAAGCGATAGGTAAATCACTACCAATCTTACCTTGAGATATTATAGCTCCAATAGCTACGCCACTAGCATCCGTAGTCAGAATAAACTCTCGAGAAAAATCAGGATATTGCAGAATCGGCGGTCCTTGCAGTCGATTTTTCAATTCTTCGAATGCATTTTTACACAACGGTGACCAAATAAAATCTACGTCCTTTCTCAATAAATTAAGCGGCTGGGCAATTTTTGAGGATTTTTTAACGAAACGGCGATAATACCCGGCAAGACCTTAGAACGATTCGACATCTTTTGAAAATTTAGGTACAGGAAAGTTCTTCATACAGTCTACTTTTTGAGGATCAGGTGAAATTCCTTGTTCGTTAATAACGTGACCTGAATTTCATAATGAATTTTGAAGGAACTGACACTTGTCTGCTTGTGATTTCAGATTACATTTGCGCAAACTAGAAAATATTCCTGTTAATTTTGAATCATGTTCATCTATTTTCGTATTCCGTCTTTTCGTATATAACTACATCGTCCATGTATACGAAGAAAGTCAAATTTTGCTGCTGATTTGAGCCCGGATGGCATTCGTTGGTGGCCAAAAGGAGTGCTGTAGGCAGTTTTACACCTATCATTATCAGAAACAGAAATTTATTGGAATTCGTTGGCAAGATCTGATGTAAAGAAATGTTTTCTTATTGATCGAGGATATCGGTGATATTAGGCAACGGATAAGCATCTTCAATTGTTTTTTCGTTCAGTTCACGAAAATCTACAACAATATGCCATCGTTTGTTGCCCGATGAGTCAGCCTTCTTTGGTACGACTATTGAGGAAAAATTCCAAGGACTTGATGAAGCAACAATTATTTCCTCGGCTAGCCTCTTTTCAACTTAACCTCTTACTTCTTGTTTTTGGAAAAATGGTTACCTGTATGGCTTCACATGAATAGTACACTCTATATATGTTAGTTTGTCACCTTCAATATAGAATACCTGAATCATTGAATGCACTACAAAGCTCTATCATATAATTGCGTTCGATTTTGGTCATGTGGTCAGTTTTCAAAGTTTCAATAACTGTTTGAATACGTTCAAAATTGTTCAAGTTTTCATTAGGATAGTCATTTCTTACTGAAAATATATTGAAGTTTTCTATTGAATGGATATCTTCAAGATTTGAATTAACAGAAGTTACGTAGGCTAAACCATATTCAACTACAATGATTCTGTTACCAATATAGAGTTTATCTACGATTTTTGATGAAATTCTGAAATTCATCAGGCACAATATGGAAATTATGTTTTATGAGTTCATCCTGTATATTGATTTCACCATTGCATATACCATTTGTAGTTATCACTTCGTCAGAACTCAAGAAAACAATATGACGGACAGACTGCAGGTGCAGCTCATGATAGGTCAACACTCACATGCCCCGAAAACCAAGGAACGTTGATAAACAATGTACAGGTTGATTGACTATGGATTTCACGACTTCAACAGCTGATATCTCGAGAACGAAAAAAGAGATTTCAAATTTGGAAAAAAGGTACTTGAATAAGATGTCATTTCCTTCTAGAAAATGTGTTCTCTGCTAGATTTTATCATTTTATATACAGGGTTTGTGAAAAAAAATTTTTTTTCTGAAAGAACCCCCTGTATATTATCGCATATTTGGAAAGATCTCTCCTTTCTGATTTCGAGAATATATACTTTTTATATATACTATCGAAGGCTTGACGAAATATCAGCAAAATTAAATATTGATATTTGGTCCCAGTTAGCTATGGTTGAAATAGAATGAGATGATGAATAAGTGAATTGACATTTGGTCAACATTCCAGTGACATAAGTGCGCAATATTTTGACAATTTTTTCACGATGCTATATCCACTGGAACAAAGAAGAGATATTTTGGAGTGATATTTTTCAGTTAATAAAAATGTTGCTGAAACACTTCGTAAGTATATGAGGAGTTATCCAGGCAGGAGATTACCAAGTGAGAATTATGTGAAGCATTCGACCGCTAAATTTGACAGAACTTCCAGTTTGTCGAATATCAAGAGAATAGTGGGAAGGCAAGACAACGAAGACGAGGAACTTCTTGTAATCCAGTATTTTGTTGAGGATCCTTCACGGTCAATAAGAAATGCAGTGAGAGAGTTTGGTTTCAGCTATTATTTTGTTCAACATACCTTGAAGAAATATAAATATAGGGATTTCAGAATTACACCATGCCACAAACTCAATTATGATGATGATGAGAAGCGGATTGAATTTTGTCTTGTCATATCTGAAAGATTAAATATGGGACAAAGTTATTTTGACGATATCATTTGGAGAGACTCGCATCATTGGGCATCCGAAAACCCGCATGCTTTTCAAGCAATTGTTGTAGTTGGGGTTGGAAGAATCAAACAAACACAACTGATCTCTGGTTCCACGAAAGATGTATTCAAAAACTTGCGACAGTTACCACAAAATGCCGGTTGACATTCTCGGCATACAGGAATCACATTCAGCGCGGTGTCGAGTGATAATCTACCTTTTATTCTAACAATCTCCACTTTTATAACTGACGCATAAAGACGCCTAAGTATCACCAAGACGCCGTCGCGTGATGGTAATTGACCAATAGAAAAATGACATGCAAAATGGTAGGTATGTAGAACATTTGGAGTCAGCAAGCTTATTCGCGAATAAAATATCATCAGCATAAAAATAGAGATTGCAATAATTAATAACGCAATATGGCATCATGAGAATGTTTTCAAAAATAGTAATAAATACAGTAGCACCTCGTAGAGGGTGTGAAGGGTACTTCACAACACCTCCCCCTTAATGTTGAAAATTGTACCGTGGGTTAGTACAATTTTCTGCTCTCTCCTCATCTTCTTTTCTTTCTTGCACTTCCATCTCAGCTGACGTTTGTGTCTGAGTAATTGTGCCATCTGTTTTCAATTTATTGTTTACACACATACTAGTAATTCTTGACCGAAGGCTGTAGCCCGAAACTCCTAATAAAATGATTATCAATAATGGATAAATTGAAACGTCGTGAAAAGATAGCGGCCTGGATTCGATTAATACATTGTTATCTTGATTTTCTTGAATTTTTAATGAGTCAAGGTCTTCACTCAACCTTGTAAGGGTGTTCAAATCATTCGACTCTACGATTGTAGGAGCATTGAGTTTCAGAGACCTACTCGAATTTAATAAACTATGATTAAAATGTATACTATTGGTGATATTCAAAGGTGGTACATAGCTTATTATCAACTCGTTTGCACAATGTTGATGAGGTGTAAGAATCATTGTTTTTGTGATTGCTGAACAATTGGTGTTTATTCGAAATATACCAGTACCGTGTATTTTTATTGAAATACGGTTTTCGTCGTTTTTACAGTTTATATCAATATATTCTTCTGTCGGTACTGCATTGAGCCAAGAATTCTGATTCGCCAATTAGATAAAAATTGGAAATTTCAATTGTATTATTCGTCTTTCGCATGTTTTCGGAATTTCTTTAATAGGCACGAACATACTTGACTCACATCCGCCATGCAGATGGACTAACGGAATAGGTTTTGTTTGCTCATAGATGTAAGTGTTTTGAATGGGAGATTTACACAAAGATAATTCAATATCATTCATCATAAAATAATGTTGTTTGACCATATCGATAATAAGATAGGGTTTTTGAGGCACGATAAAAGTAAATTTATTTTTTGTAAGTTTTGTGAGTGTGCTAGAAATTTTCATGATATCATATTAATTATGTGCGTGGATCTACTAATGGAATCAATAATACAAAGGCAATCTTATTCTTATCATAGTACACATTGGTTTTCAGTAAATTATTTAAAACATGGGCGTTTTCCATCAGCGGGCTGACTGGAAAGTTAAGTTCATCTGTGAAACTTTGAAGATTTGATAATTCTTTCACTGACCTCATTGGACTAATGACTAATGGGTGAAGTGACCCTTTTATTGCATAAATAATTATATCTAACAGGTTTTCCTGTTGTTCCTTGAAATTGGTTTGAATCAATTCCAAAAGGGTAACAAATTCATTTTTTTTAATGATATCTGAAAATTGTAATCGATTTTACTATGATTGTCACTATAATCACTGATCGCATTCTGGAATTCAATAAGTTTGGATTTTAATACTACAATATTTTGATCAAATTGATACATTGTTTTGTTTACGAAGTGTATTGTACCCTGTACGACGGACATTTGCTCCTTCAACAGTGTAGTTACGTGTTTTTCGTCATTTTTGATTTTCTCGATTTGGCTATTGTAATATTCAGCATCTTCGGTATCTAAAGTGCCGAACAGCGTCTTAGATGCAGAACCAACAAAATTGAATAATCCCCGTTTTGAGATTCTTCTAACATTGCCGTCAACACCTAACATTTCCATAATCAATTTATCCTGATCCATCATACGGCTTATAGAATAGTCTAAAATATTTACAATTGAATTACATTCTGTAGTTTCTATACGCCGTTGCACAGTAAGTGAACACAGTTTCTCAACTTCCTTATTATAAAGTGAAATCGACTTGGATTCCTTATGGTACTCGTCTAGTTCTAGATATGTCACTAACTTCCACTCGCCGTTATAAAGGCTAAGTTTCCCAATTTTTTCATAATAAAGACCTGGATTCGATTGCAATGGGGTATTGTTGTAATACGTACTAACGTCTTGTCTTGCTATATTTCTTCATTGAATAATTTCAAACGATTAAAATGCACCTTAGTAGGCTTCCGTTTGATCACTATGGTACAGGGACGGACTGGGTAGGAAAAACCTGGAGGGCTTTGTGGATCAAAGGGCGCAAAATGAAAATATTGTCTGAGATATATATAAAAATATATTCTCTATATCTATCCTCATTGAATAACGTAGATAAAAATTAACAATTGACTCTGCCGTAAAGAAAAAAGTTTTTTATCTAATTATCTACCAACATACACATAATACATAGAAAAAAGAAGTTAACCAAATTATTTATAAATAAAAATCACATTATTCCATTATTGCGCCATTCAGTATATCAGTCTTCAAAGCAGTAACATGAGGATGAGAGAAAAGTAAATAACAAAATTAAAATGAACAGGTACTTATCAACATATCATCAATAATGTTTCATAATATGGAAAAATAAAAGAAATATATTAAATTCTGTGACTAACCAATAAGCAGAGAGGACATATTTTTGCTTGTTTTGGCGATATAGTCAATGATATATTCTACTAGAATGTCCTTTTCCATAGACATCAACATGAAGGATTCTATTTTGACTCAATGAATTACGTAATCGATTTAAAATATATTTCAATTTCGAAAAAGACCTCTCGCAATTAACCTGACTTATTGATAAAGTTAGAAGGTACTTATAGACTTTCAATAGCTGCGGATAAGCTTCAGCATATAGATTATATCTAATAAGAACTCTATAGCAGCAGTATGAACAGTTTTTGCAATTCTTGCAAGAGCTTTCTGCATTACAGGTTTCTTCATCGAATGTTGATGACATTTCATCATACTCCTCTTGTAATGATTTGGAAAACTGTTTCCATTTTGAAGCAAAATCTTCCAATTCTCTTCGTAATTCTTCCTCACAGATATCACTGAAATATGGTCTCATCTTTTTCACAATTTCTTCTAGAGCAGAATCGGGAACTGTATGAATAGTTTCAAATCCTGACGGGTGCAAGCATTGTCAATCCATGTAAAGTTTTTTATGGCCTGAAAATCTAGATCTCAAGCTCTCAATGACTGTGTCAAGTGTGATATTATAAACCTCAACTCTATATTTATTCTTAGGCTCAGTGTGAACATAATGTTCACAATTTTCATCGTGAAATGTTCGCTTTCTGCGAATTCTTTCTGTCGCAAGTTCCTCCCTTACTTTGAAAGGCATATTTTTATGTTCGAAATTATCATTCACTATCCTTATATATTCTTCAGTTTCCTGTAAAAGGTTTTCGAAATTTCTTGATTCCTTTTCTAGATTTTCTATGACATTATCAACCATTCTGTAGCACTGTAATAAGTCCAGACCTTTGGTTTGAAGATACAAGGAAAGAGGTGTTGTTATCTTGAAGATCTTTTGAAATAGTAATGCAGTTGATATGGTTTCAAATTTCAAAAAACCATCCAAGTAGGAGCTTGCATTAAATTTTGTTTCAGCATTGAAGTTATCAGATACAGAAATATTGTATAAGGCTTGACAGAGATGAACGAAAACACCATTTTCTTCACTAAACAATTTAGAAATAGCTTTATTTTTGACTTACCACCTGGTCTCACCAATCAAACTAATGAATTCAGTATTTTCACTGACGTTCTTCCAGACTACCATTCGTTTGTAAGATTCTCTTACAAAAGCTGCACATTTGTTTATTAATCCAAATAGACTAATTGACGGTGGTGTTTTGTTGGTAGTGTCTGCTATTACCAAATTGAGAACGTGTGCATAACACCATACATGTATTTGGCCTGGAGAATCATCAGATAACCATTTTGTAAAGCCATTATATTGTCCCTGCATATTAGCAGCACCATCAGTTGAATTTCCTATACATCTCGATACATCTATATGCATCGACTCAAGAAGATTGCATATCATTTCATACATATCTTTGCCTTTTCCTGATTCCGAGTTCAAAATAGCAATAAGTCTTTCATTGACTTTATTATCGAATACATACCTAACCACAACCGAACATTGATCTACAACATTTATATCCTGTGTGGTATCTATTTGAATGGAAAATATGTCGGCTTTCTGTATCTGTTCAGAAAGCGTATCTTTAATTAGTTTTGTTACACCCTCAATTACCTTCATTGCTGTCGTTTTGGAAAGGAATGTTGTGATATTACCTCTTCCTGATGAGCATCCTGGTTTCGCATGCATTTTCTTACTAATTTCAATAGCATCATCAATGTGGGTTCTCAACAGTGGATCGAATTTAGCAATCAATGGAAGAAGCTCCAAAAACTTTCCATGGTCCAAGGATTCGTCTTCCAAAGTATAAGTAGCCTCATTAATAATATAATATCAAACTTTATTAGCACAGTGCTCTTCATTACAGTTAAATCTACAATGAAATACAATAAGTCAATAAATAAAAACATAGAAATATGGAACTAAGACACAGACACATGAATTACGTCACATATTTTAATATAAGGGTAATTAACAGATTTCTCATTTCTCAATTGATCAATCAATAATTTTCTTTCACAAATAACACACACGATTCTTTAAAACTATCTAGTGACACAGATCTTTTCATTTCACAGGGCAAATTATTGAACAATACCAGACCCTTTGTATATAGAGTATCACAGACAATATTTACTGAATTTATATAGAAACAATTCGCTGCTTGTCTTCTGGTATTGTGACAATGTACATCTTGAACATAATTAAGCTCACTTGATAAATACAAAGGCAACATGTTATTTTTCAATTTATAAACAAAAATAAGTGTACTATATGAAACTCTTTGCTTGATATTCATTAATTGCAATGTGTTCAGCATTGTTGTGACTGGTGTGCGTCTTTTACAACCCAAGATAGCTCTCATTGCACGATTTTGAACTTTTTGCAGTGTATTAATCTGTTCGTTACTCAAGAAACTCAGTAAAGTACCACAATAATCAATATGAGGTGAAATTATTGACTTGTAAATTGTTAATTTCGTGAAATGAGATACTCTATCACCAAGCCTGTACATGAAACCTATTTTTCGCGCAATTTTCTTTTTAATGTATTCACAATGGCTGTTAAAATTCAGTTGATTATCAATGATCACTCCCAAATACTTGAACATTTTCACTTCTTCAATGATTTCTCCGTTCATCAGAATATTGCATTTTATTTTATTTTCCTGGATCATTTTTGAATTTGCTGTCGAAGATATAATCATGAATTTCGTCTTTGTTACATTAATTTTGAGTCCATTGTCACAGATCCAGGTGAATATATTCTCAAGGTCTTCATTCAAGAATTTCTCCACATCCTCTTTCTTGCCAGAGAAGTAAAGCAAGGTATAATCCGCAAATAGTTTCTTAGCTTACAATTCTGGACTTGATGTATAATGTCATTTATGAATAAAATAAATAATATTGGTTCCAGTACCGATCCTTGTGGTACTCCAAGCATGACCTTTTCCCTATTTGAGTAAGTGTTATTGTATTTAACAAGTTGTTCTCTATTCTGTAGATAGCTCTGAACCATTCGAGGGCCTTCATTGGAA
This sequence comes from Phaedon cochleariae, assembly GCA_918026855.4. NCBI lineage: Eukaryota > Metazoa > Arthropoda > Insecta > Coleoptera > Chrysomelidae > Phaedon > Phaedon cochleariae. The sequence goes on along the minus strand of OU896723.1, from coordinate 17,008,007 downwards.
GCTGTTCCTCGAAAACTGATTCCTCTCTTGCCAATTGTCTTGATAGTTTCTATAATTCTAATCATAATTTGCCTATTTCTTTCAACTTGTTTCATTCGTTCTTCTCTTGCTTTTGATAAATATGTTGTATGGATGTCTTTATTGACTGCATGCATCAAATATGCCTCCGAATTCCTAATCTGTTCAACAGATTTTTCATGTTTCTCAAGCCTGAAATAAATATGCTTGACATCCCAATTGCCTCCCTGTGTGAAAGATGATTGTTCTTTTCCAAATGCTAAACATATCCAACAGTAAAGGGCCATATCTTGTGTATTGTAACTGATCCAACGCCTCTCGCTGTGATCTTTTCTATTATAAACTAATCTCGCGTTCCACTTCTCTTTCACAGCTTCAGGTTGATGTGGGTGATGCATCAAAAAAAACCCTTTAATCGTGAAGGTTCATCGGTTTTTTATATAAAAAAAAATTGTGAAAAGCCATCGTTACTATCTTCTACATATATTTCTCCAGAAACCTTATTTCCACTGCTGGTACTGGGAACGGGGGCAACGGGGCAGGAATAGTCAACCTTACCTTATCTCCTTTAGATATTTTTAGTGGGTTGGAATTCTTGTCATAGTAAGTTTTGGCTATCTCTTTATGTTTTAGTATTGTTTCTCGGGCTATTTGATGGGAGTGTTGCATTCGTGATTTCATTTCATCGAAATAGTCATCGTAACTATACAGTTACTCTGGGGATTTGGTAAGGGCGGTAGGTAATGTTGCTTTATGACCGTATAGTAGCTCAAACGGAGTATAACCCGTAGAGGTATGAGGAGTGGTGTTGAAAACAAATGTTGCGAATGGCATGAACTCGTCCCAGTTATTCATGTCCTTGTTTATATAATTTCGAAGATATTCCACCAAAGTTCTGTGAGATCTTTCCACGCTGCCGTTGCTTTGTGGATGGTAACTGGAACATTGTATTTGTTTGATCTCTGAAATTCTACACGTTTCTTTAAAAATTTCACTGAGGAAATTTGTACCTTGATCGGTGACTAAGGAGACGGGCGTCCCGAATTGACATATTATTTTCGTAGTGAAATTATAAGCTACTGTATGGGCGGTTTGATCTGGAATTGGAATTGCAATGGACAATTTGGTTAGATCGTCTTGAAACGTCAATAGGTACTTGTTGAATTGCTCGGTTTGATTTAGGGGCCCAACAATATCTAGAAATATTTTTTCGAAAGGTCGAGTAGATGTTGTTGTTATGGTCATGGGCAATTTAGTTTTCTTTGAACACTCGTTTTTCTGACACTTTTCGCAAGAATTAATGGATTTTTTTATATCTTCGTACATGTCAAACCGTGTGGTGGTCGGATTAGAATAACCCCACGGTAAGTCCTGCCTGTCGTAGAAGGCGACTAAAAGGACGCCAATAGGTGGAAGATGGTTAACGCCATCGCCCGGTGCGATACCACCACATCAACCATAGGCACTGTGAAATGGGTATACCTACCCGTGTTTCAGTAGCTGGTTGATGTTCCGGCCAGCCCAACCCAACCCAATTTCCTTTTCCTTCCACGCCAACCTCCCTTCTTTATACAGAATACGCGATGATGAGTTCTCCTCAAGTGAAATTATCCGGAAGTAAAATACCTCTCCATTCGGATTTCCGGGCGAGAGGTGCTAGAGGGGGTTCACCATCGGCTCAAAAAGTCCTCAAGATAGACCTATGCAACATCCGAGGTCTAAGTAAGAACATCAACGATGTCCATCGACACCTTCAAATTGAAAAGCCAGACATATTGGCTCTTACTGAGACACAGGTCAATTCATCCACCAATACGACCTATCTGCTCTGTCCTGGGTACGAACTCCACACACGTTTCAGATTCAAGGGAGGTCTCTGCCTCTACTCTAAAACGAATCTCTCATGTCAACGAGAAAAAACTTTGGAACCAAATAAGTTTGATGTCATGTGGTTCAAACTCGATAGCCAGAAACAGACCAAATACCTTTGTTGTCTCTACTTATCACCAAATGATCCATCCTATGAAGAGCTATTCGAATTCTTGTCTCTGAAGCTTGACCAAATTCAACAAAACCATCCAGCAGCAGAAATCATCATCATGGGCGATTTCAATGTACACAACACTGCTTGGCTCGTACACTCTAACAGAACGGATGAAGCTGGGCGACAAGCCGAAGCTTTCGCCATCACTCACGGCTTAGAGCAGCTTATCAAAGAACCCACACGAATTCCAGATGCCAATAACCATTCAGCTAACATACTTGACTTATTCCTCACTAATAATTCAGCACCCTACACCATAGATGTACGAGCTCCACTTGGCAATTCTGACCACACACTCATCTCCACAACCTGCCCATTTTTCATTCCATCAACTGCTCCGGCACCCCCACGTCTTATATGGCATTACAATTCAGGAGATTGGGACGGTCTCCGCATGTTTTTCTTCGAGTTTCCTTGGCATAGAGTATGCTTTGACTCTGAGGACCCTTCACAGTGTGCTGCGGAAATATCCGAGATCATCATGCTCGGAATGGACACATACATACCTCATTTTTCGAAAAGATCATCACCTTCGAAACCCTGGTTCAACAAAAACTGTTCTAGAACTGTTGCCTTGAAACAAACAGCCTACCATCGCTGGCGCAAAAACCCTAACCTCACGACTAGAGCAGAATACGTTGATGCCAGGAATAACTGCAGCCAAACAATAGATGCTTCGAAAGAAACATACAATGCCAAGATAAGATCGAAACTCATAGATTGCCCCAATGGCTCCCGTTCGTTTTGGTCCCTTGCTAAAGCGGTCGGAAGAAATTTCACTAATAGTTCATTTCCACCACTATCCAAATCCGACGGCACATTAGCAACAACATCGCAGGAGAAAGCGAATATTGTTGCAGAGATGTTCGCAGCAAACTCTACTTTAGATTCCCAAGGAAAACTGCCGCCAGACATTCCACCCGTTGAGAGTCGAATGCCCGAAATCGTCTTCCGTCAACGCACTATCAGACGAATTTTGCTTGGTCTCAAAACGAATAAGGCTAACGGTCCTGATGGAATTCCACCCATTATCCTCAAAAAATGTGCACCAGAATTAACACCGATTCTCTGCAAGTTGTTTACCATCTCGTACAGGTCGGGTATTTTTCCATCATGCTGGAAGACAGCTAGAGTCCAACCAATCCCCAAAAAAGGGAACAAGAACCTGCCCAACAACTACAGGCCCATTGCCCTGTTATCAGTAATCTCCAAAGTGATGGAGAAAGCCATCAATATTGAGCTTAACAAATATCTGGAGAGCTCAGGAATCATCAATGATAGACAATACGGCTTTCGCCACCGAAGATCTACTGGAGATCTACTTGCCTACGTCACCCATTTATGGCAATCTTCAATAGAAAAACACGGGGAATCTCTAGCTGTCGCGTTGGACATATCGAAAGCATTCGACCGTGTTTGGCACGAAGGACTCCTCCACAAACTACCATCATACGGCTTACCACCTCAACTATGCCATCTCTTATCGAGTTTTCTTTCAGGCAGATCGCTTCACGTGGTGGTGGACGGTGTATCGTCTGATACCATTGGCATCAATTCCGGCGTTCCACAAGGATCAATTTTGGCACCAACATTATTCCTGCTTCATATCAATGATCTGTTGGGAGTTACAACTTGCCCCATCCACAGCTTTGCAGATGATAGTACCCTCCATACTGCGTTCTCTTCCAGAATTCCCATTTCTTCCCAGGAAACTAAGAACTCACGGCGCAGGCAGGCAAATGCTGTCAATGAAGATCTTGCTGAAATCACAGCCTGGGGAACGAACAACCCAGTTGAATTCAACGCCACCAAAACTCAAGCCTGCATTTTCTCTAGAAAGGCGGAACTCAGTATGCCCGATATTGTAATGTCTGGCTCCACCATCCCCACCAAGCCCACCATATCTATGCTCGGTATTTCCATCAGCAACACTCTTTCATGGGATAATCATGTCAGATCCATCGCAAAAGCTGCTTCACAAAAACTCGGATTCTTGTTCCGTGCGAAAAGCTACTTTACACCTCAACAGCTTCTCATGATCTACAAAGCGCAGATACGGCCTGTTCTAGAATACTGTTCCCACATATGGGGTTCAGCACCAAAACATACGCTGATGCTCTTAGATTCCATCCAGAGAAGAGCCATTCGCCTGGTGGGTGACGCCACACTCACTCACTCTTTGACATCATTGGAACACCGTAGAAAGGTCGGCGACCTTTCACTTTTCTATCGATACTTCCACGGGAAATGTTCTTCGGAAATCTCTGCAATCATCCCTTCACTAGCAATACCAATCAGACGAACTAGACAAGCCCAGTCAGCACATCCTTTCGTTGTCAACCTGGAAAGATGTCGAACAGCACTTTATCAAGATTCCTTCATCCATAGAACGGCTAGGCTCTGGAATTCATTGCCTGTGGAAGTATTCCCAACAACATATAATCTCCAAAAATTCAAAAAAAATTCCAATACCTACCTCCTGTCCCTATCCTCCCTAGGAACGCACGATGTTCTTTGAACATTATAGGGATTCCCTTCCGTGCGCTCCAATCGATAAAAAAAAAAAAAATGTTATGCCATCTGTAATATTGCTTTATTCGTTTATATGACCGGTGGACACCTTCATGTCCACCCAAAGGATTTATGTGATACTCTGTCAGGATCAGCTGGATTTCATGAGGTGATAGTTCGGCTTGAATGTTTCCGTGGTAAATTTTTACTTCGATATTAGTATTCTTGAAAATGTACCGTAGCATTATCCTAACAGATTCGGATTTCAGATGCTCACTGGCTAGTTCTCTGCTTGAGACGGCTAGAGAGATTTTCTTTGAAATACAAAATTCTTTCAGATTTTGAAGAGACAAGAATACATTTTTATAATCAGCTTTGTCAGTTTTTGATTGCTTGATAATGACATATAAGAAATATCTTTGATCGATCTGTAATTGTGCTATTTGTTGAATTTTCTTATTTTGGGCTAGAAGTTCATAAGTACTATCCTTATAATCGGATAATGATGTGAATTGGCTATCAGTTAAATGGAATACATCTTCTTTCGTCGGACTTCGGTCAATATTTTGATCGGTATCTATGATATTTGAATTAGTGATAATTTTTTATTCAATTTCTTCGAGATATTCTTCGTAGGCGTTTTTTTTATCTGTTTTATTTATGATGTGAATTCTTGACAAACAATCGGCATTGGTATTATGAACTCCGCGTTTGAAAACAATCTCGTAATCGTATTCCTCCAGTTTTAATCTAAGTCGAGTTAGACGGAATGACGGGTCAGTATGAGGAAAAAGAAAGATGAGCGGTTTATGATCTGAGACAATTTTGAATATTTTTTCAAACAAATATGGTCTAAAATGTTGTACTGACCATGTAATGCTTACGAGCTCGCGTTCAATGGTTGAATAATTTTGCTCGGCTTTATTTAACGCGCGGCTTGCATACGCAACGGGTAGATCGGATCCAATTTTACCTTGAGAAGGCACTGACCCTATGCCATACTGACTGGCATCCGTTGTGAGAATGAATTCTTTCTCGAAATCGGGGACTGAAGGATGGGCGGACTGATGAGTTTTTCTTTTAAATTGGCGAAAGCTGCATCACACAGAGATGTCCATTCGAACTGAACGGTTTTTCTAAAAGGTTATTTAAGGGGTACGCTATTTTTGCGAAGTTGGGTATGAATCGGCGGTAGAAGGAAGCTAGGCCCAAGAATGATTTCACGTCCTTCACAGTTTTTGGTATTGGAAAATTCTTGACAGCCACGACCTTATTAGGGTCAGGTTTAATTCCATCCTCGGTAATAACATGGCCTAGGTAGTTGATTTCCTTACGCAGAAATGCACACTCAATTGGCTGAAGTTTGAGTTTGAATTGCCGCAATCGATTGAATACGTCCAGCAACTTAAAATTATGATCCTTCAAGGAATTACCAAAAACCACAATATCGTCTAAATATACAAAGCATTTGAGACCTTGTATACCGGTTAAAACATTTGACATCAAACGTGAGAATAAGGAGGGGGAATTTCGTAAACCGAAAAAAAGTTTGTTGTACTGGTAATGACCATAGAAAGAGAATGCAGTGCATGGCTTACTGTCTTCACTGAGGGGAATTTGGTGAAAGCCACTTGCCAAGGCTGAAACTGAAAAATATTTGGATTTTCCTAGACTATCTATGATTTCCGTGATATTTGGCAAGGGGTATGCCTCAGATTCGGTTATACTGTTCAACTTTCTGTAATCTACCACTAATCGCCAACGTTTATTACCATCCTTATCGGTCTTTCTTGGGACTATCAGAATAGGAGAGTTATAAGGTGAATGACTGGGTTCTATGATATCTTGATCTAACAGAGTTTGTATCTGCTGTTCGATTTCTCCTTTTTGATGTTCAGGAAGTCGATAGGGTTTGACAAAAATCGGTGTTTTTGATGTCAGTGGAATAGAATACTTAATTGCGTCTGTACTTGTCAATTTGTCGCCTTCTAGATGAAACAACTCATTGAAATTTTGACAAATATCTAAGATTGACTCGCGTTTTTCGAAGTTCATATGGGATGTGTCAATCTGTGCTTCTGAACAAGATATCCTGCTTTTGTCGGAAACATTTATAAAATCAATCACATTATAGTTTTCAAGATCATCGAACTCGAGTTCTGAACTATTGAAAGTTTGAAACTCCTCACTGGAATTCATTAAACTTATTGTGCAAGTACCATTTTTTTGTTCAACAATGCAATTACCGGTATGTAGCCCGGGTTTAACTTCCTTATTAAAGCAGATTTCTGGTTGCGAGAAATTAGTATGAATTTTTGTTATGAATTCTGATCTGGGAGGTACCACGATTTCGAACGGACTTGTCATTTGGTATGTGAATATTTTGTTGCAAATTGGAATTGAGAGAAGTAAAGTTTCATAATTGATTTTTGCTTTGAACTTGGACAAAAAATCTTTTCCTATGATACCTTGGGTAGAAATGGAAAATTCGTCTGGAACGATATGAAAAATGTGTGTAATACTTATATCGTTTGATAATTTTATCTCGCCGTAACTGACACCAATAGAACTAACACATTCGCTTGTTATTCCTTTTATTCTTACTGTTTTGTCGGTATGAATAAAACAGTCGTCATCAACTTGAGAGAGTTTGAGAATGCAGATATCTGATACAGTGTCTAACAATAAATTTGCGGACTTTGTACAGGATAGCTGTAATGGAAGATTTACGCAGGATGAGTTCGTAAGTTCGCTTATAACAGTGAATATTTCAAGGTTCTTATTAGTATTTATTCCTTTTGAATTGAATTCGGTCGATTTACTGCAAATTTGCTCTTCTCCCAATGCACTGATGTTATTTTTACTGGGAGAATGCTTAGATATACACAGTGATTCATTTACTTCGTTGATTTGATGTCGCTCTTCTCCCAAATCACTGATATTATTGTTACTGGGAAAATGCTTCGACATATGCAGGGATTCATTTACTTGGCGGCCTTGAGGTCGCGGGCCAGAGTCATACCGCCAGTGGATGTGCTCGGCCCTTGATCGTTTCCCTGAGAATAGTTTGAACTGGAACTCATATTATTGGTCCGAACGCCGAGGTTACTGGACTGGTTTTGGTAGTTAGAATCATTCGTATTCCTCCGAGAATTTTTATAAATCCGTTTTCGACACTCTTCTATTGAATGTCCGGGTTTCCTACAATATCGGCATTCCAGCCGTATATTGTTAACATTTGCTTCAATTTTGATAGGATTGTGGGTTGGACGCGGATAGGAGGGAAATCTAGTATTTGCATAACATTGATCGGAATTGTGATTATTTTTGCCGCATTCATAGCATTTGAATTTCGTTTTGTCCTTATTTCTGAAATGGAAAGTTGGTTGAAAGTTTTGTTTTGTTTTGAAATTTCTTTCCTCCTCACAAACTGCCTCCACAGCATTTGTGAAGTCATCAAATCTGCTAGCCTTTATAACTAACTGAAATGGACTTCGTAGTCTGTCAACAAAAGCCTTTAGTGATGATTTTTTGTTAAATTTTCTATAGTTACTCTAGCGTTCTGTCCTTCACTAGCTACGCGAGCGTCATTTAGGTCTATAGTGAGTTTTTCTATTCTATTAGCGAATGCTCAGACATCCTCGTTGGGATATTGTCGTGCGCTCAATAACTCCGTTTGAATCTGAGCAATCGTCCTTCGCTCAAGGTACTGACTTTGTAAAATTAACTTGAATGCTGTCCAATCATCCATTACTTCATACTTGATTACATTATAGGCTGGGCCAGATAATTTGGATTTAGCTATATGCATGAACACATTACTTGTTGTGCCCTCGTGTTAGCAATTTCCCAAACGACATCACAGCATGATAAAAATTTGTGTAAGTTTTCTCGATTCCCATCAAATTCAGGGATCATTTTAAATGCAAATTCGTTTGTGAATGCCATATCTGCAATGTCGATAGGGGGCTGATTTTCCTGATCAGCTACTGGTATTTGTAAATTAGCTATATCTACCATCGAAAATGATACAAAAAAAATAGATAATGAATGGACAATGTTACAAAAATATGAATACCTTAATGATGATGACGAATTTGGATATCCCTGTGGATTAACACTTGCCACTGAGACTTGCACTTCCTGATTTAAAGATGGAAGGAGATGGCTGCCCTGAAGCGAAGATCTATGACGATGCGTGCGGATTAACACTTGACACTAACACTATGCACTTCCTGGTATCCAGATGAATGGAGATGGATGCTCTGAAGCGACGATCTACGATGATTGTGGAACAGATTGTGTTCTCGATGCCCAACAACTACTTTTTAACGCGCGGCTATTCGCTGAAATTTACTTTCAACCACCTAACGCCGGTTATCCACAATTTCAGCTCTTTCGCTGGAATTTAACACCCAAAACACCTGACACCACTGTTTCAGTTGGGGTTGAAAGAATCAAGAAAACACAACTGATCTCTGGTTCCACAAAAAATGTATTCAAAAACTTCTAATCTAATCTACCTTTTATTCTAACAATCTCCACTTTTATATCTGACGCATAACGACGCCTAGGTGTCACCAAGACGCCGTCGCGTGTTGGTAATTGACCAATAGAAAAATGACATGCAAAATGGTAGGTATGTAGAACATTTGGAGTCAGCAAGCTTATTCGCGAATAAAATATCATCAGCATAAAAATAGAGATTGCAATAATTAATAACGCAATATGGCATCATGAGAATGTAATCAAAAATAGTAATAAAATCAGTAGCACCTCGTAGAGGGTGTGAAGGGTACTTCACAACACAATACAGAAACAAGGTCGGTCGTCTATTCTTGTTTGGTGTGGCATTCATAATGAAAAAATATTGGGACCAATGTTCATAGATGGGAATTTGGATCAGAGAAGATACCTGAGCCTACTTCAAAATGAAATTCAAGATTTCATAGACGAAATGCCACGGGAAATATTCTTCGGAAATCTCTGCTATCATCCCTTCACTAGCAATACCAGTCAGACGAACTAGACAAGCCCAATCAGCACATCCTTTCGTTGTCAACCTCGAAAGATGTCGAACAGCACTTTATCAAAACTCCTTCATGTATAGAACGGCTAGGTTCTGGAATTCATTGCCTGAGGAAGTATTCCCAACAACATATAATCTCCAGAAGTTCAAAAAAAATTCCAATACTTACCTCCTATCCCCATCCTCCCTAGGAACGCACGATGTTCTTTGAACATTATAGGGATTCCCTTTCGTGCGCTCCAAGCGATAAAAAAAATATCTAGAAGGATAATCTGGCAACAGGACGGTGCACCTTGCCATTCCACAAACCTCATTATTCAATATTTGAATTCAAATTATAATGAGTGGATAGGAAGGCGCGGCACGATTTCCTGGCCACCAAGAAGCCCAGATCTTACACCACTCGACTTCTTTCTGTGAAGAACATCAAAAGACAGAGTTAATAGGCAAAGAGCCAATAATTTAGATGAAATACGCGATAAAATAATAGTAGAGATTGCGGATCTATATGCAAACCCGGAGCTTTTTGATAAATTGAAGACATCATCCATCAAACACCTGAATTGTTGTCGTGGAAACAATTGAAGTGTTTTCGAACATTTGATTTGATCGAATTCCAGGATTATTTTTGTTATTGTTATAGTATGATTGTTAATAAATAAAATGTTGGATGCGTATTTATCCTATTTGCTCTCGAGAGATGGAATATTACAGGAAAGTGGGATTCAAATATTAATTGAGGTATATCAGGAGGCCAGGTAGCCGCGTGCCGCGTGGTAGAAGCGTTAGTATTCTATTCACGTTGGTATGCCTTTTCGTCAAGCCCTCGATAGAATATATGGAAAGTATATATTTTCGAAATCAGGAAAGAGAGCTCTTTCCGAATATGCGATAATATACAGGGGGTTCCATTTGAAGAAAAAATATTTTTTTCACAAACCCTGTATATAAAATGATAAAATCAAGCAGAGAACACATTTTCTAGTAGGAAATGACATCTCATTCAAATACTTTTTTCCAAATTTCAAATATCATTTTTCGTTTTCGAGATATCAGCTGTTGAAGTCGTGAAATCCATAGTCAATCACCCTGTACATAGGAATAGAATACTAATTGTAGCAGGTCACTATGGAAGAGATATGACAAAATTTCTGATGCAACAAAATGACTATGGATATATGATCCAAACAATCCTGTATCCAAATAGCACTCCGAACATCATAATAAAAACCGCATTGAGGAACACTGAAACATTCACTAAAAAGGATATAGTTATTATTCGAACCGAAAGAGTGACTTCTGAAGTGGAAACTAGACTTGTTCCAAATATGACGCACACAAACCTCATAATAATCACACAACCTTTTCGATATGACAATGAGGCAATGAATGATTTCATTTACTCAAGAAATCTACAGCTGAAAAGACTGTTACACAGTAAGAATTCGCACACATGTATTTTCGAATGCAACAATATCCTAAGAAGATCAAATTACCTTAGAAATGGATACAGTATATCGCGAATAGAAAAGTAGTATATATGCAAAGCCATCTGGAAACTGATACTCCAAATCGTAGATCAACTAGTCAAGAACATGACCCCAGCGAGTTCGGGTCAAAGAACATTGTTAATGCACCCAATATAGAATACCCCAAGTCACTAGCCGCAGAAATACAGGAAACAATAGAAAACCAAGAAGTGGAGTCTCGGCAGCATTTTTTATATCCACGACTGTCACAGGTTGCTCCGAAAATGACACCATAAAGGACCACACTACGTCAACCAAACAAAATGAGCGAAACAAGAACAGAAAAAATAGTAAAACAAGTGAAGAGGATGAATATAAAGGAGTATTAACGGTGTGTCACCAAAACTTTCAGTGCCTCTGCAATGAAATTCTTCAGGTAGATGTGTTAACAGATGGTGATCTAATTTGTGACTTTTCATCAATTTCGGAACACTGGCAGAACAACATACAGTTAGATGTCATAAAGCTGAAAAATTTTAATTTATGTACCTACTTTTGTAGGAGTTCGACGAGAAACGGAGGTGTAGCAATTTAAAGACAATATGAAAGTAAGCTGAAAATAACTAAACTTGATTTAACAGGCTTCTGTGTAGAGGGAGTTTACAAGAGTTGGATACGTATACGCTGCCCTGTCAAAGTTACCTTCACATCGAAGGTCGTTTGACGAAATCCGATGGAACTGCAACCGACAAATTGAGATTCATCAATAATGCTATAAACTTCCTCTTCAGAGAAGTGAGGTATGAACTAAATGGTGTCACTATAGATTCAGTTTGGAATGTCGGAATGATATCAACAATCAAAGGTTACCTGTCATACAACACAAATGAAAGTATCGAGTTGCAAAACGCAAGTTGGTTTCCCAAATTGAATTTCAAGCTCAAAGATGAGAAGATACTATAGTAGATGGTAAAGGCTACTTCAGCGTTTGCATACCTCTGTCTTCCATTATGGGATTCTTCGAAGACTATCAGAAGGTCATCGTGAATATGAAACAAGAATTAGTAATAATTCGTAACAACGATGATACAGATTCAGTGTACAGTTCTGATGGAAAGGAAACTTCAGAAATACAGATAGATAAATTATTCTGGAGGGTACCACACGTTTTGGTAAATATTCCACAACAGCTCATATACATCAAAATGGTTCAGAAAAACCAGGAATTACTCATGCCATTCCGTAGCTGGGAACTCATCGAATTCCCAAAATTATCAACTACTACCAGACACACATGGCCAGTGAAAACCACAAATCAATTGAAAACTCCACGCCATGTCATTGTTGTATTCCAAACTGACAAGAGGGGCAAAGTGAAGTCTGACATCATTGTAACTCAACCAATATTCGAGTCTTCCTGAACAGTGATCGATATCCATACAATGACTTATATTTGAGTTTCAATGACAACAAAACTTCACAGCTATACTCGATGTTTACAAATTTCAGACCATCTTATTACGGATCTGGAAAAGAACCAATATTTTCACCGAGAGAATTTGCTGAAATCATACCAATGTCACACATAGACTGTTCATATCAAAAAGAGTCCACCCAAAGTGGGTCCATTGTGATGATAATAGAGTTTGAAACATCTGAAGCAGTACCAGATAATACAACAGGATATTGTCTCATATTGCATGATGAGTTATTCAATTATAGTCCTCTCATCAAAATTGTCAAACAGTTGTGAAAAACCCCCACTTAAAAAATAATTATTTAAGAGGAACCACTTTGCTGAAGTGTCAGTTATTACTTGAACATTGCAAGATGAAGCTGTTGAGTATCGATATTCAAGGATACCAGATATCCAACGAATTCTACCCCAAGGAAATATCAATTTCAAATGGCTTTCAATTGAGTCACTACTTATTCAAACCAGCTATTCCTTTTGGTGCACTCCAGGAAGCGAATAAGAAACAAGTGAGGTGGTTGGAACGTAACCACCATGGACTCAAATACAGCTCAGGGTTCATAGATGAAAATGAATGAAATATTGCAAGATCATCTCAGACATGTCTACCTTGTATACGTGAGAGGACACCAGAAGTTTCAATTTCTCACTTCATTGAGTTTACCAACTCGAAAATTTAGATACATTTATGCACACAGTGACTTTCAAGGCCGACATTCCTCTATGCATGCGTCACGAAAACAATGATCCGCACTTGTGCAGTTTTAGGAACTATAAAGACTTGCACAATTGGATAAATAATCTTCTACCACGATAAAATTCTCATTTGTATATTGCTAGTCAATATGATAGCCAATTTGATCAACGAATATATTCAGAAATTAAGAATTCTTAACACGAATGCACAACAAGAAACAGGAATAAAAAATCTTCATGTTGACAAACACCTCATCCCGCAGGCTTTAGTGAAGCGATCGTAGTACAACTGAATAACCTTAAATTATAGTCTATTTATGAATAGATGTTTTTTTTCATGAATAAGTTGTTTTATTTACCGAGTACATTGATATAATATTTGAGAAAATATCTCAGTACTTCATTAGTGGCAGTGTTGAGTTCAAATTTTCTGGTTCTAATATTATTATACATGATATAATATGTATAAAATCAGACATATAATGCCAAAAATATTTTTATTTACTTCGATAAAAATGGTGTGAAAAATGATAGCTGGCCTTCAGAATGGACTGAAATGTCACCAACAATAATGAACAATGGACATCTATTCACTTCGATGGCAGATGTACCAGAAAATGCAAGTGTATATAAATTGAGAATTATTTTTTAAGATCAGAGTGTGGGAGACTCAAGAAAGTGACGGAATCTTCATAATTGTGAAAAATCTATATCACCAGATTCCTACTTCAAAATAAGCTGTATTATATTGATAAATCTGTTATTCACAATAGCGATAATAGGTACTCTCTTTTACTTATATTATGGAAAAAAACACACACATTCTGTATTGGAATTGGAATAAATTTGTGACTTGCGAGACCTTTCATGTGACCTATAAATCCCCACTATTTGGCCCCTTTGGTCTTTCAAAAGTTGATTTTCGAAAAAATGAAAGCGAAATCTTCAAAATGGTGTGCAATAACATATAGTTGAGCTAATCTTCACTATTTGGCCCTTTTGGTCCTTCAAAAGTTGATTTTCGAAAAGTTGAAAGCGAAATCTTCAAAATGGTGTACGATAACATATAGTTGAGCTAATCTTCACTATTTGGCTCTTTTGGTCCTTCAAAAGTTCATTTTCGAAAAGTTCAAAGCGAAATCCTCGAAATGATGTGCCATAACATGAAGTTGAGCTAATCTTCACTATTTGGCCCTTTTGGTCCTTCAAAAGTTGATTTTCACTATATGGCCCTTGGGGACCCTTCAAAAATTATATTTGGTAAAATTCAAGCAGAGACCTTTCATTTGATATACAACAACCTATAGTTGACATAATATTCACTATATGGCCCTTGATGCCCTTCAAAAATTAATTTTCGTGGAATTCAAGCAGAGACCTTTCATTTGATATACAACAACCTATAGTTGACAAAATATTCACTATATGGCCCTTGGGGACCCTTCGAAAATTAATTTTCGTAAAATTCAAGCAGAGACCTTTTATTTGATATACAACAACCTATAGTTGGCATAATATTCACTATATGGCCCTTGAAGCCCTCCAAAAATCGATTTTCGTGAAATTCATGCAGATACCTTTCATTTGATAGGTAACAACCCATAGTTGGCATAACGAGTAATTTTGGTAATAAAATGTTGTTTCTCTCCTGAACGCATTTTCAAAAATTTTCCAAGGAATAATTCCTCGAATTTTTACAGTTGATAAACACTAGGGTGTTTCATGATATGTGGGACGCACTTGATGTCTCAAGGAAAAAAGTTCCCATGAACTATGGTCGTGAAAGGTTTGCCTTAAAGTTGCGAATATTCTTTCTCAACTCTGTATCGGAAAGTTTCATAACCACCCATGTTTTTTTTTTATGAAAAAATCACACAATCCGGTGCCACTAAGAGTCAGATCCACTGAATAATAATTCAATCAGCTACTTCACCAGGATATCACAAATTTTTGTTAAACGGTTATCTAACAATGCAAATTATTTACAACCACCCTGTATCTCTCAAGCCTTCTATGACCTATGCTTATGGAAACTTTTTACCATTTTTTAAGACACCTAATTGGTGGAATGGTATTCAAAATACCCAATTTCAATGTACCAACCACAAAAAATACAAATAAACTCAAACTCACCCCATTTTATCCAGTTGCCTCAGACGACCACGTTCACTGACATATGAACACTACTATGATAACACTAACTTGCTAAACAGAATGATCAACTACATCATAAAGATAGTGGCTACACGTCCGTCCAACCACTTAAACATTTTCTTCACAGAATGAATGGTATTTGCAGAGAAAAAATAATGAAAATACTTTACCAACTAACAATGTTTTATTTTCATCTGCATGGAATCTGTCACAAAGAAAATGATTAGTACGCAAATCAAAGATATTTTCAAAAATTATTCACGTAATTTACAGCACCAACTAACTATTTTTCATTTTCATCTACATGGAATCTGTAACAAAGAAAATAATTAGTACGCAAATCAAAGATATTTTCAAAATTTTTTCACCTAATTTACAGCAAACACCAACAGGATATCTATTACATATTCATAAAACAATCTATATTCCCCAATAACTCCAAACTCCACGGCATCCGCCGGCATAAAGTCTCTCACATCTTCACCCACAATCATGATGATTTCCATGTTCTGAAACATTGAACATTAGAAAATCATATAATTGGATCATTTCGTATACTAACTCTCGAATTTTCTGGCAACACACCTTGCTCTGACATACCTTCTAAAAAACATTGCCAATTATTATTATTATCATTCAGAATGATGTGTGCATATACATATTTTTATCTGAAGGAGAATGCAAATTCTCAATTTCAGAAGTTTTTATATTTTATTTTCGAACTCTTATCGTGTGTGTTCAATAGATATAATTCAATGTTCGTCGTGGCATATAGCCAGGAAAATAGTTGTTTTCTATTGAATCAACTGAGAAAAAGTAAATATTCTCATCACATAGAGAATGCGAATTCTCAATGTATTGCTTTATATAAATATATATCCATTTTTGTATGTTCATAATTTATCTGAGAATATTCCTTTTCAACAATTATTATCATCCACGAGATTTCAGAAAAAAAAAATACTCACCATTTGCTCCAATCATTGTTTTGTTTTTAATTCAAGAAGTTATCGTTGAACTGAGATTCAAACTCGCTCCGTGCTTTTTTATAAACAATTTGAATGAAAAATCTGGGAGGAAGGAGTTAAGCATCATCTTGAATAATAATTTGTTTTCGATGGAAAATTTTCCAAACTAAAGCTACAATAATTACACACGAGTTGGGAAAAGTACTATCACTCGTTGATGGATTGTCGTACGCTCATACACGCCCACCTTCATTTACATATAATCACGACTTGATTTGATTACAGGATAAATGTTTTGATGAAATCATTCAGCATGACAAGGTCATCAGAAGATTGTTGATAAACACATATTATTGAATCGTGGATCGGGATTTTATTCAATTACATGTTATGCATGAAATCATTGAGCATAACAAAAACAAATTACATGACACGCACACCCAATCGAGATTTGTTAATGTGGCAGCAATATGGACGACGCATTAAAAGGGTGATTTTTAACTCAAAATAATATCTGCCCAAATTACCGAAAATCTGAGGACCAGGCACACTGAAAAACATTCCGAGGTATGCGTGACGTCAGGGTTCTTCAGTTTACTCACCAGAAGGTCTGCAACGTCTTCAGCTGCACGTGGAAGAACTTGATGGCCGTTTGAGTTAGAAAGAAGAGCCTTTTTGATTTCGAATTCTCATAAATACTCTACTAGAAAAAATCTCTGTTAGTACAATAACAAGGAAATCGTCAATGGAAATGGAGCATATTTGACATGTGAAATAATCTGGTACCTATATAAAATAAAGATACCTCAGGATTCATAACATATATGCACACACATGACATCTTCACTAAAGAATATATCGTCCTAGGAATATATTATCAAAATTCATGAAGGGTGGAGTAACTATTCATTAACTGAAGTTTTCGCTAAATGAGCTGAACTTCGCCATTTATTTTCACTATATTCATTTTGATTGATATTATTATTATCATCAGTATAATTATCATATGGAGTAATGAACGAATGTTCATATATCAAGATTTGTAAAAACATATATACATGGCAAGTTCCATAGCAGTATATTATTGAAATTCGTCGAGGTTGTACCGACCTTTGTTCCTGTGTCCATTACTTTGGCGCTTGTTCGAACAGAGACTACTCTGGTATTTCACAGGGGATTCTCGGACGCCAGATTGTTTATGGGGTAGTTTACTCCACCTGCTCTGCACAAAGCTATTTTCGTACAGAAGCCAGTAGAATGTATGAATATAATCACAATATTTGGGAATTCACTTAGCATTCTCACTAGTTTCGAGTGTAACAGTAGTTATATACGAGGGTTTTTTGAAATGACTTCCATGAACAACATTCTTTTCGATTTATTCGTAGATTCCGATAGTGAGTTGGACGATATCATGCGCGAATTGGAAAATGACGACGGACGCACTGAGTTAAATATTGAAGCTGACAATAATGGGAGTGACATCACCGGGAATGCCGAGGATATAGGTGCCCCAATCTATGATGAGAATAATAATAATAATAATAATAATAATAATAATATCGTTTATTCAGGATCTTATAACTAGTACATTTAACAGACTTTTCTCATGATAAATATTCACTCAAAAAAAAAAAAAAATACAAAATTTATAGGGTTTTATGTGGAATAGTCCGAATAAACAGTTAGACCACAGAGTATATTGTCCACTGAAGCCAAAAGGAGGCTGTGCGTGAACAAGTTATGTCATATGTTTTTTTTATTATTATTATTATTGTCTTCTTAATTGAGTAATTTTGGTGATAACAATGTTTCTTGAATAAATCAAAACAGATAATCTTGTATGATTAAAAGTAAAAAACACATGGAACAGGGTGAGCAATATAAAGTATAAAACAGACAATTAGATTACAACAAGTGAATGAACTTTTTCTCTTCCTAAATTCACGATATAATATTTGAATCTTTTTTTTATCAATGGAGTTGAGTTTATTGTTAAAATGTACATTTTATATTGTTCAGGGAGACTATTGAAAATTTTATACATCAAATGTTTATAACTTCTGAGGCAAACATTTTTGATAAATAACAGAGACTGAACATTCCTGCTTTCTCTATATCGTGTTTCGTACCCATGATTCACAAATTCAAGTGTATTTCGATTTTTAAATATGTACAATATTATTTGGTGCATAAATAGCTGCCTGACATCAAGAATGCCAGCCTCATAGAAGAGGAGATTTGTTGGATAAGTAAGTTCTTTATTCAATATTATTTTTAAAAATCTTTTATGCAAGATATCAAGTTTTTTCAGGTAACACGTGGCAGCTCCTCCCCAATTGAGGATGGCATATCTTATGCGGGATTCAACGAGAGCATAGTAAATTATTTTGAGGTAACACATATCAATTATATTTTTAAGATATCTGAATTTATACAGTAATGTTCTCAATGTTTTCACAAGACTTTCAATGTGCACGTCAAATCTGAGATGGCAATCTATATAAATCCCTAAGTACTTTATATGTTTCTTAGCATGTATTATTTGGTCATTAACTTTTAATGTTTCAAATTCTGGTAATGTACTAACGGTGTTCGAGAATGGAATGAAATATGTCTTCTCTGTGTTTACGGTCAATATCTTGTGACTGAATAAATTAAAAATATTCATCAAATCATTTTCTGTTTTGTGTTTCAAGTCTTTCCAATTATCAGCACAATATACAATAGCCGTATCGTCGGCGAAGCTTACAATATTGCCGTTACTTGGATAATTGAGTATACTATTTAGGTAAATAATAAAAAGAATAGGTCCCAGAACTGTACCTTGGGGAACTTCATAATTAATCTCCTTCTCTTCACTAAGTATATTTCCAATTTTAACTCTTTGCTTTCGATTCATCAAATAGTTCGAGAAAAGTTTATTGGGAGATCCCCGAATTCCAGCTTCATCTAGGGCATCTAACAACTGCTTGTGACACACAGTGTCGAATGCCTTGGCAAGATCCGAAAACACACATAAGGTAGGTTTGCTTTTATTTAACGACTGCGTAACTTCACTAATTAGATTCCCGATAGCGTCCACTGTAGATAGTCCTTCTCGTAAACCATATTGTTTATTCGATAGTATATTGTTGTGTTGTAAAAATGTGATGATTCTTGATTTTAGAGATTTCTCAAATATATTTGTTAACGCCGATATAACTGATATTGGTCTGTAGTTCGAGGCATTCTCTTTGTCGCCTTTTTTGTATATTGGGGTTACTATGGCTGTTTTGAATTCTGGAGGGACAATGCTCGTTTCGAAAATTTTGTTTATTAAGTGTGTTACAGGTTGCGCAATTTTATTGCCAATCTGTTTTAAAGTATCCGATTTGATACCGTCTGCTCCGACAGCTTTATTCGTTTTCAGATTCTTGATGATATTGATTATTTCATTCACAGTAACAGGCGCTAGAAAAAGGGTATTCGGGTTTATTTTCGGTGGAGGAGGTGAATCACAAGGCTTCTTGATTTTTTCTGCATAAGATTTTCCAATGTTTACGAAAAATTCGTTGAAGTAATTAGCTATTGCATCATCGGTTTTCAGTTCCTCAATTTTGTCGTCTAGGATGAGATTTATTTTGTTGTCAGAATTGTTGTTTGAACGATCCTTCATTATTTTCCATAAATTTTTCGGTTTGTTACTGTTTTGATCTATTTGTCTTTTGAAGTAACAATATTTGGCTTTTTTGATTAATTTTTCAAGATTTCTCTTATAACTCAAATATGCTTCTTTTTTTGCTAGGGATTGTTGATGAAGTTTATATTCACGATATAGTTTATTTTTTTGAACTGTAGATTTAACTAAACCCTTAGTAATCCATTCTTTTCGTTTGATATCAGTTTTGTTTATATTTTTTATCATTTTATTTTTATTAATTGATAAATTTAGATGATTTAATAACGTTTCCGTTAATTCGTTAACATCTCCTAGGTTGTAATAGTTATTCCAATCAAGATTTGTTAGATCTTTTTTCAAGTTAGGATAATCTATATAAGCAACTCGTTTTTTTTTATTCATAATATCCAGATTGTTATTTTTATTGTGAATACCTAAGAGTGTCGCTTTATGATCGGCTATGAAATTTTCATGAGTTATCGCAATGCATCGTTCTTGAATGTTATTCAGTTTTGCTTTCATGAAAATATGATCCACACACGTTTCAGTGTTACCTTGGACACGAGTCGGCTTGTTTATCATAGAGACAAAATTATATTCATTTAAGGTATCTAAGTAATATGAACTTATTTCTGTTTCTTCCAGAATATTGATGTTTATATCGCCTATGAGAAGATGAACGTCAGTATTAATATGTTTTGTTTTTTCCAGGTAATTTTGCATGCTGTCAACAAATTCTTGGGCGTCTGCTGACGGAGACCTATATAATGCAGTTATAATAATTTTCTTTTTATTACTTAACCTTATTTCGACTTGTAATGCTTTACAATAGCCAATAGATATTGTTTCGTGCGCGACTTGGAATTGTTTTTTTATATAGATTACCACCCCATCATTTCTGTTCAAATCACCATCACTATACAACATGATATAATTATCTAGATGAAATATACTAGTATCAGGTATTTTGAAAGCTTCTGTTAAAACAATACAGTCGAATTCGAGATTCAATGTATTCTGAAAAATTTTCATTTCATCGAAATTCTTACTTAAACTGCGAATATTTTGATGGAAAATTTTGAAATAATTATTTCGTTCTTTCCTATTCCAGTAATTGTTCAGATCTTTAGTTTCAGAGAATTCTAATGTATTTATAGGTACATAATTAACATCTCGAATATATGCATCCATTTTCTGATTTATGATGTGATAAGAACACTAGAAATGCGACAAAACGAATGAGTGATGAGTACGATGATTGGAAAGAGTACAAAAATCAATTATTTGAGCGCAATCTCGGTTTCGCTACACTGATCTCTTGTTCTTGTGGTTTGTGGAGCTTGGTTTTATTGGATATTTTTGGAGTAGCGTCCTCTATACTTTTCAACCGACCTCTTTCTTTGATGACTCTTGGAACAGCTTGAGTACCTTTCTTGGAGTCTATCAATGCTTCTGCTGGAGTTTCCTCAGTTGATGGAGCACTATTTGATCTACTTTCTGGATATTCAAGGAGTTCAAGTTCTCTTACCGTATATTGTATATTATTGATAACCAATTTGTCACCTTTTATATAGCTTGTATTTTTAGGATTTTGTCTTTCTCTAGCCAAGTATTGTTTCAGAATTTTTCGTTCTTCTTGTTGAAATTTAGTGAGGTCTGGAGATATAACAATGTTGGTATCCTTCAATTGTTTCGCCTTTTGCAATATCGTTTTCTTGGCAGTTTGCGAAAGCAACTCTATTTTGAGCGGACTTTTATCGTTTCGGCCAAGAAAGTAATAGTTATCGATGTCCGATTCTACTATATGTGTGCCTAATACTTGGTTGATATCGTTACACAAATCTGAAGTTGAAAAGTTATTATTGTTTGGTTTTTTAAACCCAAATATGATTAAATTTTTCTTCCTTGTTTCTCTATCTATTAGCTCTAGTCTAGTTTTCAGTGTGTCGTTTTCTTCTTCCAACTTTCTTATCTTTTCGTTCAACGATTCTATTTTCAGTAAGACTCTGGTCTCACTTGCCTCGATGAAGTGTTTCAGATCATTTTTTGAATTCAAAATCTCTTGATATACCTCACCGATTGTAATATTTTCTGCCATAATATTTCGGAATGATTTGATTGATTTGATCTGGTTAAGTGTACGGTCACGTTTGAAGACTGAACTTAGCCGTGGTGGAATGAACCACAGTTCAGCTCGCAAAAAAAAAAAGTTTATAAACACCACGGCCCGTGAATGTAAAGCACAATATAGTAATTGATACAACGATATAATCTAATGATATCGTGCAATTTTTACTCACGAGCAATTTCACTTGTTGTTAGTTGTATTACAATCACACTGACATAGATTTTCACAGTTTATAATAGTTATTAACAATTTATTTACAATTTATTCTCACATGGAAACTGCGGAGCACAATTCAACGTGTGTGTTACTGTTACTCATAATGATTGAAGACTCAAGATTCAGATATTGAATAGATGCACCCCCATTCGAATTTGCCTCGAAATGAAGCCCTCGAGGGGGAACGATGAGAATTGGGAAGTAACAAGCCAAAAACTCCAAAATTCCGCAGATGCATTGAACAATAAGCTGGATATGGTGGCGTATGTTGAGTTGGGTGGCGCCATCAACAATATTTTGTCGTTCACACTACTCAAGGCATACGTTGCCATGAGTAAGAGGGCCAAGAAGGACATTTTGAAGAAAACGCTATCTTGGCGGAATGTTCGATAATAGAAACAAAACTTGCGAAAGACTCCAAAGATATTCAAAAGAAGAATAGAGAATAAGTATGTTACAGTGCCAAACAACAAACGTATGAAGAAATTGGAAGAAGAAAAAAAAATAATCTCTGGTAGAAGTCCATGTTTGCTCAAAGTGGAGTGGAATTTTTAAAGGAAGAAGGAAAGCTCGAAGTCATCTCCACAACTTTAATATGAAGTGTTTATTCAACACTTCATATTAAAGTTGTGGAGATGACTTTGAGCTTTCCTTCTTCCTTTAGAAAAAAAAAAATGACAAAAATTGTGGCACGAAAAAACAGGCGAGTGAAAATTTTAACCAAGCGGAAGGAATATTGGATGAAGCCACAGAAAATGTACGAGATATGGCATGAACAGATGGTGGAAGCGTTTGAGGGAGTACAATAACAAGGAAACCGTCAATGGAAATGAACATATTTGACATATGGAGGAATCTGGTACTTATATAAAATAAATTAATATTTAATATATTCATAAATATATATTTGTCATAAAATGTTATTTGAAATCCAGATAAAGCATCTTGGAATAGTCCACCAAAATCTTTTGCGAATTCTGCACAACTTCATTATTTTTATCATTGTCAATATTTACATTGGCCAGTGAAATCGGTTCAAAATCACCCTTGAACCAAGTGAAATTAAATAAATATAGTTCTTCTCTTGATGATGACAGTGGCACAGGACTCACAGGAGATCTCTGAAATCGCACAGGACTCACAAGAGATTCGTTCTATGATAACTACATTTCTCAAAACCCTGAATGGAAAACAATCTCTCTACTCCATTTCGACAGGTATTTCTTGAAATAATCAATCGATTTTTATGCGGTTTTCGATATCAGATGTGACTTGAAGAAGGGCAAGATCACAGTGGAAAAGTCCGCAGAACGAAACTTACACGTGATGTGAAGTGGAACCACTACACAGTTAATTTTTGTTTCGATTTCTCCCTAATTGGCTATAGGAACCAAATTGATGATTAATCTCAGAAGGCTTGTATTTCTCCAAATCAAATTCTATTCCAGAGCTCCACGCAAACTGAATATTGAAAGAAACTATCAAGAACTTTATGGGGAATCTGAAAATAATGTGATCTCATTTTTTGAATGGCAAAATGTCAGAAATGATAATAGAGC
Organism: Phaedon cochleariae; assembly: GCA_918026855.4. Taxonomy (NCBI): domain Eukaryota; kingdom Metazoa; phylum Arthropoda; class Insecta; order Coleoptera; family Chrysomelidae; genus Phaedon; species Phaedon cochleariae. Next base: position 16,984,080 of record OU896723.1, on the reverse strand, counting down.
AACACACGATTCGGTACATGGTTCAAAATATGTACTCACCATAATATATTCATGTTAACGAAGGAAGTTTTTCAGGTAATTCCTACCTGACGATGTTTCTCCACTATCCTGGCCCAAGGATCAATGTCGATCCAGTGTTGGGTTAGCACTAAATAAGGTGCTAGGAACTTTTATTGAATAGTCAGCATGTTCCTTTGTGGGCAAATCTACCTCATAGGTCGTAGCTGAATGAGAGGGTATTGTGGCCAGTGGACTTATACATTTCCTGGGCAGTCAAGATGGAATCCATTCATGACTCTTGTGGTCTTATAACTCTCCATCAGATAATTCAATATTTCCTTTGGTTGATTGTTCATTTGAAAAAATAAATCGATAGCTGTCGGCGAGATTGCCTTGCATTTATTTTTTCTATTGGTATTCTTCTAGTCCTACCACCTCCATTAATTCTGATTTGGGTGTACCTTTTAAATTTTTATACATGCAGAACCATCCTATTTTGGTGAATATAGTTTTTTTGTGGTATTTGTCATATCATGGAACGTGTTTTCTATTTGATTTGGTTACATTATCATTCATTCCATTCTTGGTTTTTCCAATTGAACTCTGTTCGCTGAAGCTAGTTTTCTCTTACCAAAATTTTTTACGGCAGCTTTGTCACCATATTTGAGTATGAATTTCTATAATCCATCTTCTGGCATAGTGGAGAGAATTTCACAATCAATCTGTAACATAATTTGAAATGAAAACATTATAATATGACATTCACTGAGATTGATTAAAGAAAATTCAAATAATAAGATCATTTCATGTTTTGAAGAATTTCCTTTGGCAAGTGATTATAATCTCTGTATACCAAATGATGGCTCAATATCTAGAGATTGATATATGATATTGACTATATTGACTTTACCATTATTCAGTTTGCTCAAAAACGTGTTGATATACTGGACTAACTCTGAAAATATGAGTCCCAGATGAGTCATATTAACAATTCATATAATTACCTACTGTTTGTCATATTTTATACTTATAATCTATAATCTAATTACTTACCAGTTTTCATGATTCATAAATCCCCATCAATGAAAAAATCATTAATTAATACACTTCAATCATCAGTGGCATCACTTAATAATTGATTTGAACAAATTATTCTGAGATTCGAGTCGACTCCGTGTTACAACTGTGGATTCACAGTTACAAGTCATGAATCCGAGTTACAAGTCGGGATTCCGTGTTACAACTCGTAATTCCGATGTTGTGACTAGGAATTTTGAGTTATAAGTCGGAAATAAGTGTTGTTACACGGAATTCCGAGTTGAAACCCGGAATTGAAATAAAAATAATTAGATGGTCTCTCTACGTCTCCGTAGGATAATAATCCGTATTCATCATGAAGATCATATATGTTATGCATGTTTGAAATATCTTCTAATCATCTCATCAATTGTATCCATCGTCTCTTCTTTGTATGCCTCTACTTATAGTGATAAATCAATTCTTGAGAGGAACGAGAAGACGTTGAGATTATTACTGAAATCTTTGAAGTTGAGAATGAAATCACAGAGATACGATTCGAGGTCAAACAGGTATGTGTGATTCTCTCTTTTCCTTCTCTTATGACCAGTTATGATTGTGATTTTCTTGATTTATGATTTGTTTCACTTGTTACAATCATCAAAATACACATACACATGTCTGATTTTTAGTTTATTAATGGTGGATCTCTTCCTAAACCTCATTAGTTCCAGACATATATTTATATACATTTAGTTTTCCGTTATTCATACTTTCACTGTGTTTTGCAATAACAGAGGAGCAAGGAATATCCTCAATTATTATATTCATATTTGTTATATGTCTATTCGAGAGATATATATGTTTTGGTATCTTCATCACGGACCGATATTCTTTGGAAAAATTAACAAATTACTGTTGAAACTCTACTCGCCTGTGCGGACTTAGTTTTCGGAAAGATATAATTTTTTTGAATTGACTCGGCCGATACTTCATGGAAATCCATGGAAAATATGAAAACTTTACAGAAGATAAGATTCCCACAAAATTCTCAAACACACGACATGTTTTGCTAACACAGTAGCTTCGTCAGATGATAAACTGGTACGCCACGGTTTTTCAATGCACGTCCGGTTCCGATCGCTTTCATACCAAAAATTGAACTCGAATTGGAATGGTTAGTCAAAAATAAGGTCTTGGTTCCCACAGAATTTCGAAAATAAGCAACGCCAATACTGAAAATGGTGGTTTGATTTGTGGTGACCTTAAACCCTCAACTCGAATTTCTACACGGAGAGAAAATTTCATTGATCACAAATCAAAAACCACTTCTCCCAAGCGAAAACCTCAACAAAATAGGGGACGAGTGAACTATGCATTTGAAGCAAATAACTCGAAACTTTTGCCGAGGTAATAACTTAAATACTTACAACCAATAGTTCAAATATTCAACGTAAATTACCAATGATTTGAGATTATTTTGTAGCAATAACTCTGTTCAACTAGGACGAAATGTTTACTTATTTATAACTCATAACATATATGATGAACACAAATGGTCGCGTTTTTATATCAAGTGATTGGCATTTGCTTCAAGTGACCATAATGTATAATCTCAAATCATCTCTCAATTAGCTCTCATCATCACCTTCATTGCCCATCAATGTATGTTTCATTCATGATGTATTAGCACATTATTTGAAACAAATCAGTTTTCTGTTGGAAGCAAATCGTTTCAATTTTGTTACTACTGGGTGTTTGTATTACTGCAAAGAACATTGTCTACATCTTTCAAATCATCATTTATTTGCCACAGATATTTTTCGATTTGTTCCCATTGCTTTTCATTCTAAATATTCAATCGGTTGTGGCCTCATCAAAACAACTTTGTAATTTTTCTAGTATGGCTCTGGTTCCATTTCTGTTTTGATTGCCTTTTCCAACTGCGATTTTTTGAATGAAGGGTAGACAACCATCTGATCGTTGTCATCATTCCATTTGAGAGGTATAACCTCCATCACTTCGCCTGTCTTCACAAATTCACATCAACTATAATAACTATCCTATAAATTATTTACCTAGGATGTACATCCGTACCTTTACCTCACCTAAACCCTATATTCATTTCACATGTTATCATTATTATATTCACACTTACCTAAAAAGTCCTCGTAGAAACTCTCAACTCCCCATTCAAGCAAAAATTCGTATAGTATTTATAAGTATTATCCTGATCTCCTATATTTTATGGTCAGAATGAAAGCCGGTCACAGTAACTAAAAACAAATCTCATCTCCGTGCCGACATCGACCCCACCACACCGCCCAACGGTGAACATTATTGCGATGTTGCCAATGATGGTGGACTTTTTGAATAAAAAAATACTATGAGAGAAATAATTATTGAATGTCATCGTGATATTCATGACGAGTTCTTGGTAAGAAGAAACAAAAAATGGCGACTAGGTGAAAATATAAGAACCCTTACATCAGGATATTTCTGATTACTTATAATTAACTAGGTTGGTACTGTAGGTAGTATCAAAAATCAATATGAGCTCTTGTAAGAATATAATCATTTTTTGTTTTTCAACAAAAGCCTACGAGTCTGTAGGAGAATCAATGGTAATCTTTGATCTTGGCGTTATTATAGTGTTCATTTCCTCATAATATATCGCCATCTATCAGTAAACGTTAAGACTGAAACTATATACCTATTATCTGATGTTGTATGTCTGGTATGTAACTATTTGAATTAGATATTCTACTGATAAGGTTAGAAAATGATCCAACACATCTCAAACTTGCGTACCTAATTTGGGGAGTTATATCTAGCAATCGGCAACGATGTCGACTCAATGGATTTCGGCTCATGGAGGCCAAGTGGTTTTTGATTCGTTGGAGATGAGAATGAACTGGTTATCAATTAGAGATATATTTGCGGAATCAAAAGGACCGCAATTTAATGGCGAATAGGGAAGCATTTTTCTCAAATCAACTGTTATTGACCAACCTATAGTAGTTTTGTTGTGGACAATTAATTTTCATTTCTGCACAATGGAAAGTCGTTAATCTCAAACTGGTGCTTTTTTGTTAGTTGAATAGCATCTGATTGGCTGCAAACAGTTTCTATTCTGACGAACAATCATTTTCATTCATAACAAATGATATTCCTATTCACTCCATCAATAACATGATTTGCGACAAAATCGTTGAGAATTCACTACAAATGATGAAAATGATTATTTTAATTGTTGCACCGCAAATCAGTAGACGCTTGTTTCAAATTCAGAAACTTTTATGGTAGGTGAGCGATACCAAATGAATCAATAATTTTGGTCCAGTTATTTTATTTTTCACAGGCAGTAATAGTTTCGCTAGTGATCAATACAAATTTCTGAATGAAATAATCATTTGACCCATTTTTCTCAGTGTACAATTTCCACTATCAAGAGTAGAATATCTGTTCAGTCAATTAGAAGGGGATATTGAATTTTCGAAAATAGATCTTCCAGAGGCGTATCAACAAATTTCATTGGAGAATAATTCTAAAGAACTCGTGACTATTTCCACGCACAAAGGCTCATTCTCTCACAGAGTGGGACACTTGAAATTTAAAATTCAGATTTCAATTCGGTTTCTAGAATTCAGAAGCTCATTCTATTTTCCCGAGATCCTTGAATTCGAAGAACTGAAAATATCATGAAATAAAATAGAACAGGGCGATCAATGGTACACTGTCGTCACCCCATTCCGTCCAAAAAATTTCTTCTGTTCTCTTCAAATCTTCATGATGTTTCATGAAGTTCAATGCTATACCTCGAGATAGTTTTCGATTTCCATTGATTATAGTATTCAGTATTGAATAGTAGAGAAATTAATACGTAGACAAAAATTCAAGTTATCACTCAGGAATTCTACTACTTTTCAAGCGGATAAAAACAACCAGAAAAAAATCCTGATCCCTTTCAATCCCAAGTACACGAGAGAACTTGATAAACTTCTCAAAGACTCAGGTTTTGAAAGCGTGTATCAGTCTGGGTCGAAGTTAGGCAATTTATTTGATAATTCAAGAGATGAGGTGGACACCCTTGAAAAGTCATAATGATTGCGATAAAACATAATATAGGCCAAACCAGGCGTCTCAAAACAAGGTTCAAAGAGCACATATTTGAAATATGGAAGGTTGAATAAATCTTGTGTAGGCGAACACATATTCAATCACAATCATAACACACCTATTGATAACCTCAAATCAGTTGAGCAAGTTAATAATGTTGAAAAATTAGATGCATGTGAATGCTCAGAGATATTTAGGAATAAATATAGAGCAATGTATAAGGATAATGGATCTTTTCCATTCAGCCCCTTGTATAGTTTAGTTGTATATAACATGTGACTTCAACAATTCACGGTTGGGTGGACATATTTTTAGTATACGATAAGAAGCCCTCTAGGATAAAGTATTTAGTTTCAATCTTCTTCTGAAGATGCTGACATTGTTAGCGAAACACGTGTCGAGGTGAAAGAAATCGGTTTGGTTAGTGATAAAACATTGTGTGAATACGTTGTATAAACAATATAATTTTTTTAGTGTAATGTGCCAAAAAAAGGATATATTTATGTTTCAAAAATTGTTGCGAGAGGTATTTTCACGGTTGCGTACTCCATAAAAAAATTCAATCACTTCCATACAATGGCCAATACAGAGTGATTACCAGGGATTGATTCAGGCTAGATTTCTTTGTATATGAACATGGCGATGTGTTTCAAGTTATAGACTTTTGATCGCATTTCTACTGTCTGGATGATTACACAAATGAATATTTCGGTTGCAATAATGAAAAATAATGAGATATTTTGAAACAATTCCGTTTTTTTTTTCGATCGCGTCAATAATTTCAGAGAGGTAGTTTTTTATCATTATACCTCTATAGTCGGGGATTCGAAATCAGTTCTAAATTGCCCCATATCCCCTCGTTCATAGGAATATATTTGTCATCCTGAAGATACGAGGTGCATCGAAAAACCATGATTAAGGATCCAGAAGTGGGTTTTGTAATATTCCAATTATTGTGCGTTCATACGGAGTATAAATCTGCTTTCGGAGTTTCAAAACAATTTCTATCCTTTTTGATTAACTGTCGACGTGAATACCATAGTTTTTGAGATGGGGTAGGCAGTTCTCATTTCTCTCAATATCGATACATTGAAAAATTCTGTATATCATATCGAATCCAACAAGGATCAAAAAATGGTTTGTTTTTATGGAACTATCGTTTCTCACATGAACCAGATCGTATTTGCAGTCATAAAGTACACATTGAGAAATACCTATGCTAACGACACCTGAATTGGCAAATATAGCCAGATTAGGGAATGATGGTTGTTTCATCAAAAGAATCGTAGATGATGTCAATTCATCAAAAGGTACTGTTCAAAGAGCAATAATCAACCGTTTGCGGAACCAAGGGGCTACGAGATATTGTCATGGTAGAGGGCGTTCCAGGGCTACACAGCCCAGAGATGATTATTTCCTCCAAACTGCTGCTCGTCGGGACAGGACCAGTACTGCCCGACAGATAAACAATTCCTTGAGGACCGCAACAGGAGTAAGAATATCTGTTGAAACTGTCCGGAGACGATTGAACGAATGCGGTTTAGGATCCAGGAGACGAGCTGCATGCCTGTTGTTAGGGTAGCGTCATCGGGCTCACCGTAGGCAATGGGCTGCCGAGCGTTAAAACTGGGGAGTAGCAGAATGCAGTAGGTGTATATTAACTGATGAGTGCAAATTGAATCTTTTTCGATCGGATGAATGTGTCATGGTATGGAGATGTCGGAATGAGAGATTCATGGAAGAAAATATGGAGATGAGGGCTTATGGGGGTGGTAGTGTGACTGTATGGGGTGGTATTATGATAAAAGGGAGGACTGAGTTGGTGGTTTTGAAAGGAGGAAGCATGAATGCATAAGGATACAAAGATAGATGTTTGATAGATATTGTGATACCATATTCCCGAAATTTTGGGGATGATTTCATTTTGGTCGATGATAATGCCACCTCATCGAGCATTATTCATCACCAAACTATTGAGAGGAAACAATATCGAGAGAATGGATTGGCCACCTTTGTCAGCAGATATGAATCTAATTGAGCATGTTTGGAGTCGGATGAGATCGAAATTGAGAAGGAGAGAGGGTGAAATTGATAATTTGGATGAATTGACGAATGCGATATTGGATGAATGGAATGCTATTTCCCAGAACTTCATCAGGAATCTTGTCGAGGAAATGCCTGGGAGGATAACAGCTCTAACTGTTATCAATGTTCATGATTCAAATACAAATTTCTTTAACTTGAAACACTTTCCATACAATTTTTTTGTCAGCCTTACTTCATCTCATGAAGTTCCAGACATTTTTCATGGAGCGATTTCAATACTGAATTGATAGGGATCACAGCATTTCTGTCGAATACTGCCATTTTAAAAGTTATCTAAGGTATTTCAGCATTGATTATCTCCGAATCGTCTTTACTCATGAAGTTTCACTCATAAAAGATCTTATGCATTTTACGAACTGTTTTATAACATGTATTGTGTCAGTGTGACTCCATATGGGACACACGGAATGTGAAGCTTCATGAGTTCAATTTTCCAGATAGGTCAGTGCAATCATAGTACTTGGATCAAAACTCCAAGCGAGGTATACATATTACTTTCAACGGCGACACCTTCGATTTGGCACAAACTATGACAGTTTTTATGGAGTCTGATTCAAAAAATCGAGCATATACTACGGCCGCGTATCCTTTTTTGCTTGCATCTGCGAATCCATGAAGTTCGCAAGAAACTACTGACGCCGAAATGATTTGACGAGGAATAACAATTCGGGAGAGTTGAGGAAGTTCCGATCTGTACTGATCTCATATATTTATAATGTCTGTAGGTGGGACATCGTCTGAGCCTAATCCTATAGTCCATAAGTGTTGGATCATTCTCTTTGCGAAGAGGGTGAGAGGGGCAACGAATCCTAAAGGATCAAATATTTGAGCTAAATTGAAGAGTAGACTTGAATAAGGGGCTAAGTGCCAATGAATAAAAATGTTTTTAATTTGACAAAATTGTTTATTTGCACTTAAAACATTAACAAAGTGAGAAAAACACAAAAAAAATCCAAAATGTTTTTGATACAAACAAAAGAAAATTAAAAAAATGGAAAAGGGCAAAGTACCACTAGCATTTTCATGGTAGGTAAGTGCCGGCAACTATACTGTGAGTTTTTGGTAGAACTCCCGGTGCTCTGGTGAATGAAGATATGGAATCAAAGCACGTAAATTTTGCTTTTAAACTTCATTAAGTTCTGGGGTCGATTCCTGTCCAAATATCTGTACGTTTTTTATTTGGTCCCCAGATATATTTTTCTTGAAAACTTTTATCTTTTGCCAATTTTCGATATCACTGTGCGATTTTTAAAAAAACACATATCCTGGGTTATCTTTCGTAACTCGTATCTGTGACAACGTTGATATCGAAAGCTTAGTAGTAGATATCAAGGAATCCGCATCTCGTTGCAGATTCAAAAAGTGTGTAGGTTCCATTTTTACAACTTTATATGGCTGTATTGATCTGGTATCTCTGATGAGTTGTTCTATGTCCTCAGGCACGAAGCATTTTTTAAGTCTTCTTCTTCTTTCTATCTGTGCGAAATGACGATCATTAGGTAAGTAGCTGTGACCACTGACGAGGAATTTCATAGTTATTTCTGTGAATACAGCAATAGATGTTAAAAACAGCATTAAAAATATTTCCACCCGATTCTTATTCTGCCCTGTGCAGTTGTCACACCATATGTTCAGTTTTTCCTTTTCTGTAACGTTGGAATTTAAAACCTTCAGTAAGCAGGACATGATTTTATTAGAACCCCTGGAAGCTTCGATTTCATTCCGAACACACATGAAGGCTTCATTTGTATCAGCAATATGCACACTGAAGTTGTAAACAGACAGTTGCCTCATGTAATACATATCGGAGTGAGTTAACGTTGGAACGAATAATACTTTTTCTAGATCTTTTGTTATTGTGCAAGTATCACTTCCTGGTTGCTGGGAAAAAGCGCAATCTCCTTTAAGGATGGTTTGAGCTTTCTCTGCCTTACGGTGGTGCAACTGTAACTCATCGCTTACAGCAGGCGATGCATTTTTGTCCTTTTTTATCACACATGCGTATTTGTCGCAGGTCTTACAAGTATCCGTTCTGGGCCTACGAAAACTCAAATTTGGAAATTCTTTCTTGAAAACTCTGCAGTAGTATTTATATAGCACTTGATTGTCTGGATACTTCTTATTGAAAGCTTTTGCAAGACGATGGATATTAAGGTCAGGGCTAAGGTACAATTTTGAGCTTTTTTCACGAGAGTAATAGCTCTCGTCTTTTGGTACTGAATTTATGTGACTTATATACGGTCACGATCTTCTTTGGTATAAACTTTTCGATGATTGCCATGAGTTCCGCGTTCATCTGTGTAGGCTATATCACCACTTTTTTTCTTTGTTATCAGAATTTCTATCTTTTTTTTTTCCAGTGACAATACATTCATAAAGGTTTTCTTACAAACGTTTACAACACTTCATGATCCTTCAGGTGAAGTATAATATACCGTACTCTGCCTTCTGCTCTCCCTTGGGTCATTATATTGACCATTTCGTCTTCTCTTAACCTCTCCTAAATGCATATGGGACATACGAAATGATCCTTGTGCGTTCAGATCCAGAGAGTAGAAATTATCGAAAAGTTTCTTCTTCTCTTCACCTTCAATATTTTTGCAACCATCATCATAACATTTGCACACCATCTAGAATCAAAGATTTCAAATGAGTAAAACACTCTCCGAGCCGAAAATTAAAATACCTCAAGATCCGGTTGCTTTTTTGCTGGAACACTTTTTCCTAGACACATATTCTTCACCGGACCCTTTGTGTTCTTGTCAAACCTGGAACTTAATTCCAGTTCCATATTTTTTTTATTATTATCATCATCGTTTCCTATATTCATTTTATTGTTTATATCACGCAAGAACGCACAAACACAATGCTTCCGACAGAGCAAACACTGCGAAATGGATGATGCAGAAAAAAACGTTTCATTTATATGCCAAACAAAATAATACTGATGGCACTTTGCCCCTTTGATTGGAAACGACGCTTGGCATTTACACAGGTGCGCCATCTGTGTAGCCGATTACGGAAAGAAAATATTCGTTTGGAACTTAGCCCCTTTTAAGGGACATGAGATATGGTATTCAACACCTTTTTATAAAATAAAAATAAAAAACTGTATTTTGGTACTTACCCCCTTATTTGAGTTTACTCTTCAATTAGAAAGAATATTTCTTTTTGTACAGAGAGCATCACGAACGGAAACATGGAATGAAAAAATATCCTGACTTGAATTCCAGTGCAAACCTAAAACCTTGAGCACATGTGAGTCATCAAAATCGAGTGCAACAGAGTCTGTTGAGGTTTCGTCAAGACGAAGATTTGGATGGTTGCTGTTCCATTTATGGAGTTCGAACCCACCACATCTGAATAGCGAGATGAGCTGAGATTTCAACTCTAAGGCTTTTTCAAGAGAACTACAACCTGTTACAATATCGTCTACGTATGTGTCCGATCTGATAGCCTCAGAAGCAAGAGGGAATCTAGAACCTTCATCGTCAACAAGTTGTAGTAGACTCCTGATGGCCAAAAAATGTGCTGAACTGATACCATATGTTACGGTATTGAGCACATACTCTTGAATAGAGGCATTGGGTGAGAGTTCCTGTGATTTTCGGATACCAAGATTTGTCTATACATTCGCTTGACATCAGCAGTTGAAACGACAGAGTGAATTCTAAAACTGAAGAGAATAGTACCTAAATCTTTTTGGAGTTTCGGGCCGGGAAAAAGACAGACATTGAGCGATAAGCCATCAGAAGTTTTGGCGGAGGCGTCAAATACGACCCTCAATTTAGTACTAGTGCTTTCGGGTTTGAGAATACAGTGATGGGGAATATAATAGGGCTGTTTATTGAACTGAGGTTTGTCCAACAAGGATATATGGCCCTTTTCTAAATATTCTTTCATGAACTCTGAGTATTGTTCATAAAGTTGGGAGTTTGAGAGTGATTTCCGTTCTACTGAGAGAAACCGTCTGAGAGCTATAGAGCGAGAATCAGGAAAATCTGATTCAATATATTTGAAAGGTAATGAAACTTTGTATCGACCTGAAGTTTCTCTGGATGTTGTTTTACAATCAATTTCTTCACAAGAATGTTCGTCGGAAGTATCCACCCGAAAGGAGTATTGAAAGCGACTGGTTCTCCTTTTTATCCAGGAATTCTACCACCTTCGAGCACTTGCGAACAAATGTCAGCACCCAAGAGGATATCAACGTCACTGGGAATACTGAAACCTGGATCAGCAAGAGGAATGTTCGAAATATGGGACCAAGATCCCGAAGACACAGGATAACTGGGCATTTTGTTACACACTTTTGGCAGGACGACTGCATCAATGCTATAAACGTGTGCGTGACTGTGGCATGAGCGAATCCTAAAATTGACTGTTTTGGTAGCGAGAGAATCCATGTGGCAAATGCCTTGAATTGATACAGACCTTCTTTGTAGATGAAGTCCCATACGATTGGAACATTTATTACTAATTATGTTGATTTGACTTCCACAGTCGAGAAGAGCTCGAATTTAAAAAGTGTGTTTAAAAGTGTTTTCAACCGCCAGCTTAGTTGCAAAGCAACCCTCGAAAGTCAGAGACTTGTGTGAGTTAAGAAGACGGGGACCTTAGCTTTTTAAGTGTCATCCGAAGCACTACTCGGCTGGTAACCGTGGACAGTCCAAAGGATTGATATCTAGGTACCAAGAATGTTGGGTTGGCCACCTATCTCCTCCCGCCCAACGAAACTACCGAAAATTAATTCAGTGCTCGTGCCGGGGATCGAACCCGGACCGCCTGGGCAACAGCCAGCGACTCTACGCTCACGGCCACCAGCCCAGTGGGAATAGTTTGATAGTTACCTCTATCATCCAAAATTTCTATCTGAGCAGTTGCCAAAGGAACAGAATCAAGGAAAGGAGGAGAATATGAAATAAAAGCATTTGATTGATCGGAGGAGGCTAAGAAAGAGGTTTGAACTTGATCAGAGGATGAATAAGCATTTGAAGGCACGGTCGCTTGATCTTGAGTTACATCAGAAGAGTTAGAAGTTTGTTGAGATGGAGATTGGCGTTGAAATGAACTGAAAGATGATCTACTTGTCGATGGGAGTGTCAGTGTTGAAATGAAGCAGTTTATGATGTTTCATGCCACATTTGATACAGATAAAGTGAGATGAGCAATGGGCTGAATCATGTTTCGATCCCAGACAGTTAATGCACCAACGATGGGACTTGACAGTGTTATATCGCTCACGTGGAGATAACGCTATGAACTGGGAGCATTTATGAATTGCATGGTTTCCACCACACATTGAACAATTCGAGATGTGTCTAACTTCGGCATGGAATGAAGAAGGTGATCTCCTATGAACAACCGGAGCAGAGACTTGTTGACGTACTCTGCTCTCAAATAATTTCTGCGATTTTGATTGTGTACATTCGGCTGCACGATCCAGTGCACTGCAATGTTTGCGAACAAATTCCGTCAACGAATCGAAAGTTGGAATGTCATTACTCCCAAACTCAATTTCAAATTTAGAAACTGTGTTGGAATCAAGACGTCGAAGAAGCATGTTGAATAATAAAAAGCTCCATGCGTCCGTGAGGAATTGCAAATTTTTCAACGCCGCAACATTTTCCGTGAGAGTGTCACATAATTTCCTTTAATTCTGAGAGTTGACATTATTTTCGGATAGTTTTTGAGAGTTTTCCAATTCTAGGTAATGAGCTGTTGCTAAGAGGCTTTTATTGTCAGATTTGTTGACAAGAGAGTTATAAGCAATTATGTAGTTTGTATCAGTGATAGGGTTGCATTTGATGAGTGCCAAAGGAGGACCTATCAGAGATGAGACGAGATAATTAAATTTTCCAATGTTTCAAATTTCCATCAAACTTGACTAGTTCAATCTTGGGTAATTTCAATTGACCACCTATATTGGACTGAGATTGATTAGAATCATCATGTGGTGTGAGATTGCTAAATATTATTTGACTATAAATTGTCTTTGCTGAATAATAATCATGAAAAAACTGTTTACCCAATTCCCTAGATTCTTCAACATTATAGGAATCGGCAGCAATCAACAGTGGGAGTAATTGATTAGTGTGAGTTTCGAATTTAGTATAAATGGTATCAATATGCAAGTACTTAGCTCTGAGATGCAAATGAAGATCCGACGAAGTCAGCATTAGCAACAGTGCACAGGTCTTTCATTCGTTCGATATACATTTGTTGCAGAGCTGTGAGATGTTTAATTTTGTTTGAGGTTGCCATACTCAATGAATGAACAAATTAAAGGAATTGCAAATTAAATATTTTGAATTAACGATAATGTCAAAGCGACACCCTGTATAGTCTAGCTGATCAATGAATCAACATATTATTAATTACGTATGAAATTAATCTGACCCATCAACATCAAATCGAAAAACACCCTGTATATTTATTTACGTTCGAAATTATTATCAATTATAATCAATCTATCAGAAATGAATACCAAAACAGTTTAATTTTAAGAGTATTCAAATGGATAGTATAGTGTCACAAAAAACTCCCGGAATAAAAACTTGTTTATCTCCCACGAAATGGACTCAACACTTCGGCATAGATAACTATAGCTGTATAGCTGTCTATGCACTTCGGAAAATCCGAAGATACTATGAACGATAATGATACACCTATGGCCGGTAGGTTCCCTTTTCTCTGTAATACTAACTCTAAATTATCATTAAACAAACCAAAGGGACCGATTCGACCGATGAGATTCTTGTATTGAGGAAGAGTGAGAAAAAAGAAAAAAATATATATCGAGTAGTTACACTAGGTCAATTACAACCGCTACAAGTTATCCGGCTGTCGAAGGTCCAATGTTTTGGAGATAATGATAGTGGACTGTATGTGAGATGTAAGAATTTGAATTTGAGCAATGCGGAAATACGCTTCTTCTGACGTCTGGCAGGACTAAGTATTTGCTGAATCGTGGATCCAGTTGCACCCAAGAGGAGATTGCTGATGAGGAAACTGATAAGTTTTCACTCGCGCGCGAGACCCGCAGAAATTTTGATATGAGCGAGAGAATACCGAATTGTCTGGTATTTCGAATCGATATCGATCGCTATCAATTTTCGAGTGTCTAGGTGGATTCGAGACGACCCGTCCAAAAAAATTACAGCGTTGCCACGTGTCGTATCCATATTTTCTTCTTTCTTGAGATTAGAATGGAAAAGCACGACCATGATCGCGATTTCAGACTCGAAGAGAAATATAAATGTAACTTAAAATAACTAATCAACTATATATCTATACTAAAAATGAAATGGTGTCGGAACAACTTTCATAAACTGAAAAATCATAATAGGCATACTTTCTGCTGTAAAATAATACCATTGAGTTTTCATGTGGCATATTCAGAACTTTCTGTGAGTCAAAACTAACGCATAATAAACGATGGTTATTTTCGATTCTTTTCTGCTTATCAATGAAGCTCGAGCTTCTTGTTGATGCGATGCGTAATTTTCTTGTGAAGTTCCACTGTTTTCCTCATCAGGTATATTTTCATACTGCTCACAAGTGTTGCATTCATCTCTTTCTGATTGTTGAAACCCAATATAGAAATCGTCTTTGAATATTTTCTTGAATAATTTTTCGTTAACATGGGGTTCATTCAAAAAGTTGAAATGGTGCCTCTAAATCCTGGATAAATTGGGTACATTCTGGAATTCCACTGGTAAATATTTCCTTTCATTATCTCCTTACAATAGTGACTTGAGATCGCTGGAAGATTTTTTATGAAGGCTCTACAATTTTCCTTGACATCTGAAGGAGTTTTATTTGGTGGCGTATGTTTTCCACGATAATCAAACAACTCAACAGTGATATTAAGAGTGTTCAGTAGGAAATTCTTACAAACTCTATCATTTTATCCTCCTTCGAAAATAAAATAGTTATAGGTGCAATTTTTCTAGCTCAGGTTTTTGTTTCGTTTGATAGGAACCCGAACCATAGATTTCAGTAACCAGTCCCTCTTTCTTTGATGATCTTAATTCCTATATGTTTCAAAACTACCTAATCTATCATCTTCTGTGAAATGTTCACACTCATTGAAACACCTCTTAGGTGTTTTGCAAGAATTCTCTCTAACTTTTCGTGATTCTTTTCTCTTTCTGCATTCCTCCGTTTTTCATTTCCTTTTTATTATTTTTTCTTCTTTCTTTACGCACTCCTCCTTCTTCAACTGTTTCATCGCCGTTTTTGAATCGATGGCGTAGGTGTAACCTGAAATCTTGTCCCTGGTTGAATTTCGTGTTCTTTTGTTCGGTTTGATTTATCGGTTACTTCATCTTGTTTCCTATTATGAGCTGTTGTTTTCATTTTTCTCTTTCTACTGTTTTATATATTATCCAAGTCGTCAGGATTCTCGATATCACTCGATGAACTGTCAATATCTGACTCATCACTAGGAACATAATCATTATCACCCCCATCACAAATTTCTTCACCATTGAAATTATTTTCACTGATATCACTTTCTCCTGCATTTTCGGAATTTTTCTGGTCTTCATTAAAAGGTAATTCTTCTTCTGTGTTTGTATTGTCTTCGACTACTTGAGTACGTGGAAATATTGTTATCTCACTGTATTCTTGAAGAGTTGCGAATGTGGATGCTTCTAGATCTAGTGAACTGTTGCGATCCAGAGTTGTTTTATAGGTCTGAAGTTCACGAAGAATGTATTCATCGGTTACTCCAGCTTCTCTTACTGGCATGCTATTATCGATTATATTCAACCTCGAATCATTGGGAGAACAATGTAACAGTAAGACACCAGCATCAGTACCAGTTGCCCCATCAAGACTATTAGGGGTAGGACACTCTAGCAACATTCAACCCTTCAGTGAGGCCAAACTCCATAATATTCGAAGTTTCATGCAGTAGCAAGTTATCCGAATTCATAACTGTATCACGAATAATATTAACAACAGTCGTCTCAACAAGGATAGCTTCCAACCTCGAATAATTGGGAGTATCATGTTGCTGCAAGTTATTATAGTCTATATCTACACCAGACACATTAGGAACAGTTTCTCCAACGGGAGTAGATCCTGACTTTGAAATGTTGGGAGTATTATGAGGCAGCAAGCCATCAGAATTCGCAAATTGAATCATCAGACACATTAGCAATACTTGATTTAACAAGGCTATTTCCATCCCGAATCCCGTTGAATTTCTTGAGAGCAGCAAACATTTTTTCGATCCTTGATCCCATGATGTTTGGAGAAGAAGACCTATTCGAAAAATGTTGTTATCAAAATTCAAGGGAAATTGAATGAGGAAGTGAGTAAGGTAATTGATTTTTTTGTCCCTTCATGGCATTCGAAATTTCGTACAGATCATCTCCTTCATTATAATTATTATTATAGTTATCTCTCAGAATCATACACTCTCTCTGAACTTGGTTTATTTTCAGAGAGATAGGCACTCATGAACAAATTCCAATTGCAATACCTGGATGAAACAGCAAGAATTCTCATTTCGAAATGATTTTTATATACAAAGCTTTTCGTTTCGCCAAATTTTCTCAAAAATATTCCTTTTCTGATTGCGAATGAGTGCTAACATTTTCATTCTCCCCAGTTGTTGCTTCTGAAACATGGGGTCAGTGTCAAAGTCGAAAAATCCAAAATTTTTGCTACAATAATGTAGAATATTTGAACAAATGAAAAACCTCAAATTATCGAAAGACTTGATCCTAATTACGTGTTTTTAATCCCGATGTGAAACTTTACGACCAATTCTCACATTGACGGAGAAGAAGATATTGTAGCAAAATGCCAAATGACACGAGAAGCACAAGTGTATTCATAAGATCTATCAACCCTGACCTCATATTTAGGTGGCGCTGTTTGATGGACGAAAAATAATGTTAGGTCTCATTGAATGGGTTGTTGAATCTGGCTATCATATTTTTCCAAATGTTAGACTTTGGAAATGCAATAAATGTTCTTTGGATGACGATCTACGACAATTTTCAAATTCATCAATATGTATCACTGATGAAAGTCAAACAATAACAATGATAATATTATTATCACTTTTATTGTTTGACTTTGCTTTTATCTTCATTATAAAGGTACAATATTGACAGAGATCATCAGTCACTTTCAACATAATTATTTTGATACTTAACCTATTTCTGACAATGAACAAGTTGAGTGAAAAAATTCAATTTTGAGGGGCACACCCTGTATGTTCTTTCAGGAAATCAATGATTGAATCATTTGAAAAATAATATTCCACCTCTACTTCTTACTAGAATAAGAACATTATCAATGAATGATGGAAGTGCATTTCGGCGAAATTGCGTATTACCAGCACTAAACCTACGTAACCTGATATAAATGGAGATGATACTCTACGACGCTATCCACATTCCACATTCTACAATGATCCCGCAGGGATCTCGCATACTATCAGGCTTCAACGTATCAAATTTCTTTTAAGTGGATAAAGTCATAAAAAAACAATGTTTTACTTACTGCCCCGACTATAGTGGTACCCTATACAATGATTGTTCCATTTCCAACTTACTGAATCAAGTATACGAAATCAAATTCTTCAGGAAACAGTGAAGAATCGTGTGTACTAATTCGAAGGTTATCGTAACGACTGATCCGTCAA
Organism: Phaedon cochleariae; assembly: GCA_918026855.4. Classification (NCBI taxonomy): domain Eukaryota; kingdom Metazoa; phylum Arthropoda; class Insecta; order Coleoptera; family Chrysomelidae; genus Phaedon; species Phaedon cochleariae. The sequence continues at coordinate 16,966,172 of OU896723.1, read as the reverse complement.
AAAGCAGGGAAGCAAACGCATCAATTTGAATATATAATGCCAAACTAGGGAAGGTAAAAGGATTATATTGTTTCAGAAAGATTCATTTTCACAAGAAAAAAATAATTGGGAAGTTCAAAAAGGTTTATGTGAAATAACAGTAGATTTATGTTCTGAGAGAAGGGTAAAATTGGTGAGGCAAAAGGAATTATGTAACTATGAATCCTCTTGCTCATTCATGATTTCCTGAGAATATAGCTGAATATCCTTTCTTATTTCAATAACTGCAGGAATATTCAGATGAATCTTTTCACTAATCGATGTATCACAATAAACAAGGACATAATCCTGAATAAAGAAAAAAACATGATTTTTTCACATGAATCCTTTTGCCTTTACACCTTCGATATACAGGGTGATTCAAAAGTAAGCGGCATCCTTTCAGAGGCGTATTCCTTGCATGAAAATAAGGCAAAAAGTTCCTATTGATAAGGATCCGAAAATGCTTCCTAAGGGAGCTACGGCCCTTTGAATAGGACACCTCAAAGACGGTTTTTTCTCTATAACTTTAAAATCCTTCACAACAAATTTTTAAAAATTGGTGTACGGCATAAACATTCGATGGTAAATAGGACTCCGTATTCGAAATAATTTCCAAACGAAATCACAGTAACCTGAATATCCGGAGAAGAAGGGATATTTTTACACTTACCCTCTCCCGCATGTGACGCCCCTGAATGAAATTCTGAAATTTCGAATACGGAGTCCTATTTACCATCGAATGTTTATGCCGTACACCAATTTTTAAAAATTTGTTGTGAAGGATTTTAAAGTTATAGAGAAAAAACCGTCTTTGAGGTGTCCTATTCAAAGGGCCGTAGCTCCCTTAGGAAGCATTTTCGGATCCTTATCAATAGGAACTTTTTGCCTTATTTTCAAGCGAGGAATACGCCTCTGAAAGGATGCCGCTTACTTTTGAATCACCCTGTATACATCAACTCGTCTTGATTTCCCCTATTAACCATTTGGCTATGTGAGTCTTCTCATGAAACACCCTGTACATATAGCAAAATCCATAGGAAATTATATAATCAAGCTTGTAAAATTGTTTTACTGTTCTTCTTGCATATATTGTTGGTTTTTGTATTTCAACCAGATATAAAATACATGGCGCTCATTTGTCTTATCTTATCTAAATTTGAAGTTATCTGGCAAAAACTCAGAACTGCTAACAAATTCCACTCACTCCCGACCCCACCAAATTTAGAGCAGCTTATAGGCAAAATAAAATAAATAAGTACAATTAATTTATATTGGTACAATACCTAACTACATTGTCTAATATTCATCTAGCACTAATCATTTTTCATGGTCATTATCACTGATTCGAAGGACACAAATCATCGTTATTGGACGTTTGAACACATGCTGTCCAATTCTCACCGACACGACACCATTTTAATGGAGGCTGGTTATCTCTCTTGATCACCACTAGAATTTCGACCTTTATGGTATCAGTAACTGCTGATTTCCATTTAGATCGAACTTGCAATTCCGATATGTACTCAACGTGCCCACGACGCCAAAAATGTTGAATGATTTGGTGGTGCTGCTGATATGTATCCAAACGGTTCTTCTTCAGGTGAAGAACACTAGGCTCTGATATGGCTGTTAAAGCTCTTTCAATTAGGAAGTGAGATGGTGTCAGGGGGTTGTAATCGGATGGATCAGAGGATGAAGGATCAAGTGGTCGTGAGTTCCCGACCACTTGATACCGACCATTATACCTTCAATCTGAACAATAATGGTATTGAACTCTTCGTAGGTTAAGTGGGCTCAACCCATAGTTCTTGTAAGGTGTCTTTTTACGCTCTTAACTTCCACTTCTCATAACCCACCAAAATGTAGGGCCCTCGCTTTTCATGAATTCTGATATCGCGCGCAGTTTGGCATCTGCACCTACAAAATTCGTACCGATGTCTGAATAAATGACATCAGAAAGTTAACTATACTGAGATCAGTCACAATATCAAGATGCATGACTTCAGAACTCATACAAATAAACAGACAGAAAATAGTCTTGCACCTCGAGTTTTGCGATATTTGAGTAGAATGGGCCCTATAACACAAAATTGCTCTCGTTTTACTGAGTTCGATGAATAAATGAGGTACTTTATATGTCATCGATTTCATTTTTGTTATATCACAATGACTTCATAATGTTATCATTTCACAAAATCTCCTCTCCCATGGAATGTCGAATTTCAAGCAATGACAGCTCTGTTTGATAGTGAGCATCACTTTAGAGAAAATCAGGTGGCTACAAGCTGAAGAAATAATAAATTTCGCTGATATCTGTTACAGCCGTAAGAAAAGTATAGTATATAGCCTGCACAGAATGCTAATTTCTCACTCGTATGAATTGTACTTCATTCACGTGGGAAATTCAATGCTCGTTGAACAATATACTATTTTGTGACAGCGTTTCGGAATCGACAATAACACTAGTGCCGAATCTTTCCGGAATTTCAATGGAAATTGCACCACCCTATATATGAACCAATTGAAAATTTGCTTCTCATTTCATTACTAGGGTTTCTCTCACCTTCTGGGTACCGTGTGTGAAATTAATGGGTTGAAATTGTTTCTCAAAACATTGACACACAATTCTCATGTGATATAAAATCATAAGTTACTGATTTATTGTCTCGAGGTGTGAAATTTTCTATCGGAATTCGTCATATGAGTAGATAAGATTAGCCGTTTCTGACTCTCCGCCCGAGGTCACTCTCCTCTGACCTTGGGCGGAGCGACCTTGGGCGGGAGTGACCTTGGGCGGAGTGACCTTGGAGCAGGAGTGACCTTGGAGCAGGAGTGACCTTGGGCGGTAGTGACCTTGAGTAGGAGTGACCTTGATGCAGAAGTGGCCTTGGACGGAAGTGACCTTGGAACAGGAGTGGTCTTGGGAGGAAGTGACCTTGGGCGGAGTGACCTTGGGGCAAGAGTTGCCTCGAGGCAAGAGTGGCATTGGGCGGAAGCGACCTTGGGTGGGAGTGAACCTCCGCATGTGCGACCTTGAGAGTGAGTGACATTGAGTTGTAGAGAGAGTGAGGCCTTGAAAGCGTGTTCGAAGTTGAGGACACTTTCGCGCATCACATCGCTATAGTGGGGGTTGTTTGCGTTTCTATAAATACGAAATCCGCCACATGCACAAGCATAGTTCTTGCAATAACATTGAACATTGCTTCTGCTCAATTAAGTTGGGAAAGTTTGAGTGTGATAAAAGGTTATCTGTTTTATGTAAGTACGCTTATTCATATATTATTCACACCCCTTTCACTTGGACGAAAATAATGGCTGCCCCCAAAATCGATTTAGCTTCAATTAATGATAAAATTAATGAGGAGAATGAAATTGTAAAGCAAATTTTGATATCATCACTACCCCTCAATAAAAGCTATATTATCAAGAAAATCTCATTATGCGGAACCAGATTCGGTAGGAGTGGTACTGTAATTTTATATGATGAAGAGACCGAAGTGAGTTTGAAAACTTGATTACCAAAAAGAGTTGTTGACAAATTTATGGAGAGCGATATTGATGAGATAAATTCTTCCAACGGTCTTTACACTTTAACATACTTGGGACAGAGTGAGCCTCTATTCGCGGGTGCAAAGACGAGAGCTCTCATGAAATTCGATGTGAAAAAAATGTAAAGATCATTTATTTTCATAGTATATAGGAAAATTAATTTAATCATAGGGATGCATCAGCCACGTTTAGTGTAGTGTAAATGGGTTTGAATACTATATGATAATCCTTACATATTATATATAACCTATTATATCACACTCTGATGAAGGTTGAATTTGTATAGGTGAGTGGTGTTACAGATATATAATTCGATTAATGATCAATTCTTTAACTCATTCACTCGTGACCTAAGTATTTTTTCCATTTATGTTGCAGGATAATTCACCTCAATAGATGTGCAATATGTGGATGCATTATTCCAGTCAATCTTGGCTGGTAGCGGAAGATATCAAGTCGAGTGTGAGGAGGCTGAAATGTCAGTTTGCCGACTTAGAGCAGGACGCAATGCATGCAGCTAATTATGACACGAGTGTGTGCTTTGATCAAAAACAGGTTCAGAACCTCTGCAAGCAAGCTGAGCAATACAAATTGGGGTTCCTACTCTGCGCCCGTTTCGAGTATAATAACATCAATGTAGAGGAATTTGTTGAAGCCATGGTTGAAGAGGACTTAGTGCAATTCCTGTATGAAATTTCCGATTTTTTGCCGAATCATCTCGTCCGGAAATATAGCATTGGAATAACTCCAGAGGTGTCTGATTTAGAAGAAGAAGAAGAAGGACAAGAAGAAGAAAAAAGCTCATAATTCTGCATTAAATCTCCACACAACGGCTACTTCAACCTCTGAATACTTATAAGATGCATGGGTACTATAATTGTTAATGTATATGTATAGAAATAAAACAATAAATATGGTACATATTCGTTTTATTCAGTATAACAACAACGGATTCTAGAACAATAACTATGATATCAAATATATAAATCAATCTCGAAATGGCCGTTATTATTAACATGAACATGATACATTCAATGTCTATAAAGCACCCATCTGTATGGAACCATCCAGTGCACTATAAGTTAAATATGCATCATGAAGAATAAGTGCGTAAACTTTGGTGTGCGATGGAAACTTCGTTTTTCGTGTTTCAAATTCCAACTTGATGTCGACAGTGGAGGATTTCATCGCATCGGGTTGGTGGTTGCAGTCAATGATGAATAGTGGGTTTTTTCGGAATTCCTCGATGCTCATCATTGGTTCGCTCATGTCTTTGCCGTAGTAACTACGTTGGAAGTTGTCATATGCATAATAGGCTACTGCATCTAATTTCTTATCGAAATCCAAATTCCATCGCTCGTATGGATAAACTTCGGAATTCAAATACAGGCGAATATTGCTCACTCCTGCATGGGTGAATTGTGTGATATCCTCAGATCTATTATCAGTGTTATCAGTGTTTTGGAATCCAATGATGATATATCGAGGCCGCTCGAGGCTATTGGTAGTTTTAACGGCCCAAATGTCAGATGCTGTTTCACGAATAGTCGGTAACTCATACAGATCCCACATCCTGTATGCAATTTTCACTTTTGCCGTAGAACTTCTATTCAAACGGGTCAATAGCTTCAATTTCTGCTTATCTGATGGCATCACATGTCTTATCTTCCACTCAATTTTGTCAATCTCCACATCGGCGTCCACTTCCCCAATATATGAGTTCTTGAATGAGCGAGCTATGATGAGTATTAGCTCCTGTTTGATATTCAAAATACCTCTACAATAATCTTCGGCAAACCCCATAAGATATTTAAGGGGTAGTTTGCCGCTAAAAACGTTGCTAGCTTTATCTAGAAGCACCTGCTTGCCACCATCAAGGCCCCATCCAATTGTCTCTAGGAATTTCATATTACTCTCTCCATAAGAAATCATACTCTTCATGGTAGTAGTGATGCCTGGTTTTCGTACCATGCATACTTGTTCGCCACCCATTTCATAGCGTATTTCATCGAATAAGAATGCTAGAGCATTATTAGATAGATAGCAGGTTTTAGTGGCATCGTTTGGTGTGAATTTTCCCTCAATATAGATGTAACTTTCAGAAATATCAAGAATCAGATCTCGAAAGTTGACGGCGATCCTTATATCATCAGAATTCTTGAATGAGGGTGACCCATATGGTTTGTATGTGTGCTCATGTAGGCTCATCAGTGAATGATCTAAAATTGGTTCATCAAACACGTCCAATTGGGGGCTAGTAGAGGCTGTTGCAACCATCTTGCAGCTGGTTATCGTAACTTCAGACCAATTGACTTCAAAAAATATTTGTCGCTCGCAGACAATCTATGTCTTTCACGTTCGGGAAGTTCTGCTCGAATGAATCCACTACCACGTTTTCTCTCCTTCTTATTGATATTCCGCTGAATGGTATCGGAGCTAGTCGGTTGCATGCGTTTTGATTGGTTCCCAAAACAAAACCCCATTTCATTCCTTTGATGGTGTCTGCCTAATGAGCGAGTTGTTTCAGTTCTAGCTTAACGATGATTTTTTCTCCTCGAAAATCGACTAAAAGACCGTTATCATCCAATATTCTCAGTGTAATGTTGTCGATGAACTGACGCCCAGTCGGGCTGATGGGTAAATATATGATATTTTGCGGCTCTTTTGATAGCTTATACCCAGGCTCCACATCAACATCGAACTCATATAGTGTATGAACCTCCTCACCATTGAAGAATGCTCCTGTGGTAATATTGCAGTCCACCCTCAAGAGACGAACCTTTATTATATTCACAGGCAACGTGGATTCATGCAATATATTAGGTGGGTATTTCTTGGCTTCAAATCCCAACACTCCGGCTATGGAAGTCGCAGGTGTGAAATCCACCTTGTACACACATTTCATTTCACATTTTAGGGTGTTATTATTAGCATGGAGAAAAAATATATCATCAATATTTCGCCCATCGAGCGGTATTGTGCACGCTATAGCCTTTTGTAGAGCTTTATTGATTTCCTCTATTTCATAGGCGCCAGGTGGTATGTGGACTATTTTGTGGGTGGTTTTAGCTCCTAACACAGCCCAAAAGTCCAATCGGTTATTTTTCTCATCTATATTGAGTATGGAGTTATATGAGTAGAAACCATGCAATCCCAAACCATAGGATTTTTTTGTATCGAGTTCAATAGGTGGGTTGAAGTCGGCGCTCAAAACACTGCGGTCCCCAGATATGGTGAAAGTTTGTGACATGACTTCTCAGAGGAAGAAGACGGCGAAACTGTGATAAATGTTGAAATATATGCGCAACCGTGATGGAAAGGTGACAACCTTATTGCTGCCTACAACAATGATGAATGCCGCCGTTTTCACGAGGTGAAGTATTAATACATTCATTTGCCACATTCACATCTTTGATCTGACAAAAACAGCAAAATATTCTTCTCGGTGTTGGTCCATCATTCACATCAGCAGCGCCATGTTTGCCATCTTCATGATGATGTTCTTCACAAAATTGGTATTTTGATACGTCCGGATCGTTACGTAATTGCTGAGGAAGTTTATCCCACACTAGAGCAATTTCATGTGGGGCGCAACCGATAACGACTTCTTTCGGCATGTCTGCGAGCTGCTTTTCACTCATTTTCAGCAGGGAACGCAATCTTGAGTAAGCCAGTAATGAGTGCCCCATTCGTTTGATGCTTTCTCTATCCATATTGAAGACTTTTTTTGCGTCCGTTGTTTGCCGAGAGAAATTTTAAGCACAAATGACCACACCAGACTGTGTTGAAATCCTGATGGCGCTCGTAGTTATATGTGATTTTGATAGTGTTCAACGATTTTGGCCCTCTCTGCAGATATTCCATCAACTCCTGAGGAGGTGGCAAATCTCCATAGCTATCATAATATTCCACTTCTCTATTACGTTTTTTATATGCAACCCAGTGCGTACCATTGCCTCGATTGCTATCTAAATTCAGAATAGCTGCTTCTATGCGATGTGGGCCGGAACGAGGTAGCTTGTCCCTCATAAATATACCTCGAAAGTGCGGTACTTTCATTTTATCTACATAATTCAATAGATCAATGTCTGTTAAGGCCCTTCGAGGTAGTTCATTCAGTTTTTTGAATTTTGAGGTTTCAGATAGATGCCTAACCCCTTTCGATATGGTTTCAAATAAACTCCTTTACCAACTTTCCCAAGAGCGATCGCCTCCATATGCCTATTGTGTCGACTTGCTTCCGAAAGCTGCTCCCTACTCTCTTTCGCTGAACGAATGGCACGAGCTATACCAGCACTTCCTGCAGCCAAACTGCCTAAAGCCGATAAGCCCGCGAAAATGGGTATTAGTGGGAGAATTCCGCCAACTTTAGGTATTGGTATTATCCTAGGTGTCCGTATATTCTTTTTCCCACCTGCCATCTTGACACATTTTCGGGCAGCTCCGATCGCCATAAGGGATGTTTTGGCTAAATTTCTGACGACATCACTCTTCTTACCCATTTGCCGTATGACATTTCGAACCTTGTGGACTACGCCAGAGCCGAAAGCAATTTTGCTTACACGCTTCGATTTATTCTTTTTTCTTGTAATGCGACGTTTTTTCATTCCACTACGTCCACTACATCCCATTCCGAAGCGCCTCTTCCCCTTCATTATATTGGTGACTAACCAAGAAGCGGTCCTTTCCCCTACGTTAGCGTCTTTCGATTTTACCCGCTCCCAGGCAGCTTCTTCCAATTTCTTATCAGCTGAATGCCTAGTTGATAAATCGTTTGGATACTTCAGATACGCTATATCGTGTTCCTTGCAAGCTTTATCCAGTTGATTTATCCCCTGATCACCCCGAGCTAATCGTTTTTGGAGTTTTGTTCCAGGCCCACAGTATTGATAACCAGGAATGTGTAACTCGAATGGTATTCTATTTATTAGGGTATTCACAATCCCTTTACCGCTTCTCTTTCGTCGACTAATTCTTTTATTATTTATCGATGTGCAACGCTCCAGCTTCATAATATAAATGACCCCAACACGGGTTGCACTACCTTATATATCATTCAACCGTCATACAATACGGATAGTTCAGCAGGCAGAAACCTTCAATGTGGACAATTTTGATGAGAAAGTGGGGTTGGGAAGTAACATCATCTCAGAACGCCGACATGGAACACTATTTCCCAACACAATTCGCGGCCTCATAATTGGTCCATCGAATTGTGGTAAAACGAATGTGATGATATCACTCCTCACCAACGAAAATGGTTTACGGTTCACGAATATCTACCTCTACTCAAAATCGTTGTATCAACCCAAGTATGAGTACCTACGAAAGGTGTTGGAGCCGATCAAAGGTTTGGGATTCCACACTTTTGATAATAATGTAGATATAATAGAACCAGCGAATGCTGAACCTGACAGCATTTTCATATTCGACGACGTCATTTGTGAAAAACAAGATGTGATTAGATCGTATTTTTCTATGGGTCGCCATAAAAATGTGGACTGCTTTTATCTGGCGCAGACATACTCCAGAGTACCCAAACAGCTCATTCGCGACAACTCCAACTTCATAGTTATGTTTAAACAGGATGAAATGAATCTTCACCACATTTTTTCCGATCACGTATCTCCAGATGTTACATTCAAGCAATTTCAAGATATGTGCGCGCAGAGTTGGACAGATAGATATGGATTTATAGTTATCGATAAGGATAGTGAAGTACAAGAGGGCCGCTACAGAAAAGGATTCGATAACTTCATATATCCGTGAAATCTAAGCACCGCGTGATTCATTCAACCATTAGATGTGACTATGAGCACATCTCATGAGAAAATGACTGAAATGAATTCAGAAATTCACCTCAAACGTGAACTCATTGGAGCAACCGAAGCAGTGAGAAGAAAGTTCGAAAGCCTGAAAAATTACCGTATGGGAAATCAATTGGCGCTCGAAAAGGTGTATGAACCACTCATGAAACCGTTGAATGTTATCTCAGCAGCAGCAGCAGCAGCAGCAGCAACTCCAAATACAACAGCTTCTACGAAAAATATTAACAAACAGTTAACGACAATAATGGCACAACCCACATATCATTCCACACCGATGTCGGGCAATGCGTCTCCAGGTGCTACGAAAACACCCAGACAATCCGTAAAATCACGTAGTTTCACCGATGATTATTCAAGCATACAAAAAGAAGATGAAGAACCCGAATATAGAACAATGATGGATACACCACCAACATCATCTTCTTCACACATTTCAATCGATACTATGATGCCCGCTGATGGGGCAGAAGCGAACACACTAGATGGACAATTGAGAAAACATTTAGATAACTTGAAGTCTAATGACCCCAATTATGACACCACATATGGCGTTCGTATCGATCCCACCACGAAAAACACGATGATGGGTGCCATGGAGATTCGTTTTCCTCCCGGACAAATTGAGTTATTGTGCAGCAATAAGAGGAGCAAAATTTTTCCAGCAACGTCTGAACTATATAACCTCATATTCATGAAACACATACCGAGATCGATCAATGATCGAGATAAGAGCGTATACACAGCCCTGCTGAAGAATACAAAGGCGCCATATAAGAATTTCGATGTACGGGAAGGGTTGAATATGAGTACGAAATCAAAAACGAAATATCAGCAAATTATCAAACCATTAATTGGTTCTCCACATAATATGAGGAGTCAGCAGCAAAAAGTTAAAGGTGGTGGAGGAATATTACAATTGATACCATCCAGAAAGAGTGTTAGTAAACGCCGCAAAGAGTACGTCTATTGGAATAAAGCTACAGAATTAGTAGAACGCCTTCGGCTATTGTGGAGTTCAAAATCAGCCGGTCACACTGGGCACGATAATGAAATAATGTCAATAATTGAGGAATTACGCGAAGAAGGCATTGTGCATTAATTTTAATTTGTCTCCAAGGCATAAGAGGGATATGATGTATGCTGACCTATTAGTATATCAACGTTATTCAAGGAGATCACAAGCATTCAGAAGTATTTCAATAGGTTTGAATAACGCTGTTATGGAGATAAGTGCAACCAAAAGGCGAATAGTCAATGAACTGCATAAACCTGCCAGACGAAAGTTTCATAGAAGGAGAACTATAATAAAAGGTTTCGCAGACTTATGGCAAGTAGATTTAGCTGAGATGCAAACGTATTCTAAAGAGAATAGTGGTTATCGATACATATTATTCACCATTGATTGCTATTCTAAATATATCTGGACAGAGCCGATAAAATATAAAACCGGATCAGAAGTGACACATGCTATGGAGAGAGTATTGAAAAGGGCTGAATACTCGCCAAGAAATATGCAGAGTGACCTCGGTAAAGAATTCTATAACAAACACTTTGGCACATTGATGGCGAAATATGGAATCAATCATTATTCTACGTATAGTACGATGAAGGCTGCGATCGTTGAACGGGTGATAAGAACACTGAAGAATTGGATTTATAAAGAATTTTCTGCCAGAGGTGAATATAAATGGTATGATATTTTACCGCGCCTAACCAATGCGTACAATAACAAAATGCATCGAACAATTGGTATGAAACCCTCTGAGGTCACATCTACTACGAAACTGCAAGCTTATAGTCACATGAAGATAGCACCAAAAGCTAAATATCAAGTTGGTGATATAGTACGGATAAGCAAATATAAGGGGGTTTTTGAGAAGGGATATACAGCAAATTTCTCTACGGAACTATTCAAAATATTCGAAGTGAATTTAACGAATCCCAGAACATACAAACTTGAAGATATGGAGGGCAAACCGATCAAAGGATCCTTTTATGAATTGGAGCTATTGAAAACCGCCAACCCTGAGGCATACTTGGTGGAAAAAGTCTTGAAGAAGAATGGAACTAAATTATTTGTCAAATGGCTCGGATTCTCTGAACAACACAATTCTTGGATTGATAAGTCTGCAATAATTTGATGTATGCTAACCCAATATAGTTCTCCCGAAACCAATTGTATGCGTTTCTCTATCCATCCTCTACCTGTTGAATCATTGTCAATCCAAAGAAAAAACACGTTTCCATTAAAAATTATATTTATTGAAAAAAATTCGATTCGGAAACGTAATATTCATATATAGATATATTTACAATAATAATAAGTATGAGGAACCCAATCCCTCTTCCTATTGGTCATCTTCATCTGAACTGGCCTGTTCCAGTACGTAGTATGGTTCTGGTGGAGGTTGGTTCAGGCTCCTACGATATTCCCGTCTCTCGTGCGGCAAACACCAGCACGCGCTGAAATGGTGGTCCTCACTTCTATATGGATGGCCGACATTCTCACAAAAATATGCCCCATTTGAGCATCCGGCACATACACCATTCCAGCAGTCGTTCCGATATGTGCTGCAGCTGACACACCTCCGGAATCGCAGCTGGTTCTCCATACTGCACGCCCTGCATGTGTTTCTGCAGATACCCATGTTGGTGTTCTTCAGCAGCTTGGAGCACGTCACACACCTTGGTTTGATGCCATCCTCATACTGCACGCTCGGTCTAGGAGGGTCTGGAGATCTCCGACTATTCGCTGCAATGCAGCGTTGGCATACACCGGTACAGGGGTTGATGTCGCTGGCCGCCCAACCAATGTCACAGTTATGGCAGAGTATGAAATCATTCACCCTAGATGGGTACACTGCCACAATTGGTTTGGAATCCCATGATTTTGGATACGACATGATTATATCTATGTTTGTAGACTAGTCGTTCTTCAATGGTACGATGTGATCGATAGAAGTCTAAGAAACACTATGATGAAAAACGCGCACCTCCTCTGCTTTTCAATGCTCGCACCTACTACCCCTCTATAGTTGGTTGCGCATCATGAAACCATTTTTTCGGTGTTCACGCATTGATCACACTAGTTCAATGGAATATGGACACGCCCACATATTGTTGTAAGAACCGCCTTTTTCCCCACTCGAAGCATAGACCGCCTTCCTCCCTCTTTCGATGTGAGGATAATAAAACGCACAGCCCTATGTTGAGAACGTTAGTTTGAATTCATTCCTCCAAAAGAAGAAGACTCAACTACCATATTCCTACACCATCATGAACGGAGAACTTAGTGGAATTGTCGAGAAGCTGACAAATCTGTCGCTGATAGATGAGAATCAGTTGAATGTAAGTATTTCCAACATCATTGTTAACTGATTAGGAAGGCGATAGGCCTTATCCATGTTTCAAGTACTCTAGACGAATTTTTTTCATTATTCACAGGATCTCGGAAACGCACACGTTGGGTTCGACGGTGGCGATGTGGAGCAGGACAACAACAACGATCAAGACGAAGGGTTAGATGACGAAGAATGCGGCGAGAGGGAGCAGAGGGTTCAAGAACGAACGAGGATGAAAGATGTCGTCGGTCTCCGAGAACACCATCAGGAGATGGCCTACTGCACAACAGTGGCAATGGTGGTGTTGAACACAGCGGAGGGGGATAAAAATCTGTGTAATAGGTGTTTCCTCCTATATTTGTTGAGACCGACGTTGAGAGGAGAATATCTACACTCTTCAGCGCATTTAACATCCAGCTTTTTCGAGATTCCGAGAGAGTTCACATGCGAAGCCTGCTCTGCTCCTCTCTACCAAATTCACATGTTGGACTTGTGCCCGTCGTGCAATCATGCCAAAGAAAAGTTACATATTTTTTAAGTTAATATAAGGTAGTTTTAGTCATACTCTAGAATTAGTTTTGAATAAATTATGTATTAATGATAATAATAAAATTTTGACTGATATCGATTCATATTTTCATTTTGAGTGATTTGGATGGGTTAGGTGGAAATAATGAGAAATTGTCATAAGAATATGTCCAGAAAAAAACGATAAAGTTTGGAAAATGTGAAAAGAGTGTTGAAAATTCGAAAATGGGTTGATGATATAGGCTCATCAGATGTATTTCAAGCTGTAGTTAACTGTGCACACAAATGCGCATGACTTGACCCATCCAAAATATGGTGCGCACGCGATATCTACCGAAAATAAACGAATGTCGGAATTTCAATCTTCAATATGTATAAAAGTCTCGAGAAAAAACAGATTTTTTGGTATTGCGCATGATATCACTCACCAAAACTATAGTGCGCATGCATTATCTCGTGAATGCGAAGGCCTATCAGCGATCTGACACCACCAATGTGAAGGTCTCTGAAAGTTAACCGAAGGATACCCTCTGACGAGGGGTATCCTGAAAAAAAATCGAGTGCGCAGGCCTAAAACAAGCCTGAGGCCGAAATAGACCATAATTGGTCGTTTTTGGTTGCGCAAAAGTGAAAAATATGCGCAGTATATTGGATGATATATATTTTTGGGTATTCATAACGAATCCACGATCGGAAATTCCGATACGAGTTTTTTCGCTGATATAATGTGCAGAGGGCGTTGAAAAATTCTGAAATGAGTTGATAATATAGGCTCCTCAGATGTATTTCAAGCTGTAGTTGACTGTGCACACAAATGCGCATGACTTGACCCATCCAAAATATGGTGCGCACGCGATATCTACCGAAAATAAACGAATGTCGGAATTTCAATCTTCAATATGTATAAAAGTCTCGAGAAAAAACCGATTTTTTGGTATTGCGCATCATATCACCCACCAGAACTATAGTGCGCATGCATTATCTCGTGAATGCGAAGGCCTATCAGCGATCTGACACCACCAATGTGAAGGTCTCTGAAAGTTAACCATACCCTCTGACGAGGGGTATCCTGAAAAAAATCGAGTGCGCAGGCCTAAAACAAGCCTGAGGCCAAAATAGACCATAATTGGTCGTTTTTGGTTGCGCAAAAGTGAAAAATATGCGCAGTATATTGGATAATATATATTTTTGGGTATATATGACGAATCCATGATTAAAATTCCGATATGTGTTTTTTTTTCTCTGATTAACGCATGCGCACAACATTTTTGTGCAAGTATTGCCAATGTTAATGCCGGCTAAAACTCCATCTGTGTTGATTGTCGCCCCAATCCTCTCTCGAGTTTCCACCAATAGTATAAACCAATAGGAAATGAAATTATGATATTTATTGATTTTACCATAATGTATAATAATATTGATATTTCATAATCTCCCTCTTATATTTGCATTTGTTTTGGTTCTTGATTTTTCAGTAGTATATGACGGGTAACGGCACTTCTTCACAGACTTTGCCCTCCACGACGTCTCGATGAATGGAAACTCACGTCGTCTAACACTACAATTTCGTCAACTCCATCACCGTCGATCATCATCATCATCTGTTGCTGAATTCCGTTCGCCATATCGCGACATTGGCTAACGAATCACACCGCCTCTGGACTATGGTATTCATGACCTCTTCTCTCGTTATGTAGCGGTGACCCATTTTTTAGCGATGTTCTCCCTCGCCATCTTCTACGATTGGTGAATCATTGCTTGAAGACGTTCCCGTTCCTAAATGCTACCTCTACTTCCAATTTCAACAATCTTTCAGTGAAATCCTGGAATTTGTTGTTATATTTCGACATTATTTCATCGGTGTTTTTTGACATGATGTCCATCTTCTCGATTGAATCGTTCACCTTGGGCACCATCATGAGAACCTTCTGAGCAAACTGAGGATAATCTTTGATATGCATCTTCACATCATTCAGAGATTTCCTCATCTCAGACATTTGTTGGTTATAGAACTCCAATGGTACACTATCTCCACCACTCGACGGATTACCGATATTTGTTAATCGTTTACCCTGCATATCATAGTTACCGCTGCTGTCCAGTTTGAACCCAATTCCGGGCCGACCATGCAAGGAACTCAGCGATTTGCTCTTCTTGCGACCAAATTTATCGATAGCGTTATACATCTTCCACAAAGAACCGCTGAACGTGAACTAACAAGATCTGAATTGAACACGCGAATTTTCACGGCTTCTACTAGATAACCCCCATATCTCTCTCTCTCTTTCTCTATCTATCTCTTCCTCATCCTCTTTGATGCCTCTATATCGCACAATAATCTGGATTTGTGATTTCGATCTTTGTTAAAATAATAAGCATTCGTATTTAAATGTTTTTTTACTATATCCTACTATTTACAAAAATGAATTGAAAAAACTAACGC
The DNA here is from genome assembly GCA_918026855.4 of Phaedon cochleariae. Classification (NCBI taxonomy): domain Eukaryota; kingdom Metazoa; phylum Arthropoda; class Insecta; order Coleoptera; family Chrysomelidae; genus Phaedon; species Phaedon cochleariae. Next base: position 16,950,462 of record OU896723.1, on the reverse strand, counting down.
TAGAAATTTTCAATGAACCGATGCATCTCCCTCTCATCATCGGTGTCCAACTCCATGGCCGCCCGAAGGTGTTCATCGATACCGTAGTATTGATTTCTACGCTCGTGGCGGATTCGACGACGTTGGCGACGGCTTTCCTGTCGCCTTGCGCGCCGCTGGACCCTTGCAGCTTCCTCCCTCTCACGTTCTTCGACCATCCACTCCTCCTCAGCCCTCCTTCCTACATCTCCTACGGCCTGATCGTCGTCGTCTATGACGATAATATTATTTTCCCCCTGCTGCCGGAGTTGACGTATAATATTATTTATCGTCATATAGGCGCCGCCATCCTCGTTCCTATCAGCCGTAGTCGAATCACATGGGCCTTCTGGTGAATGCGGGCGCTGGTAGGACGGTCTCGCAACCCCGTCGTTGGTGGTGGTGCTGTCAGCTTCTGCGATGGCTACACAAGTCACTGATGGATTCATTTCGCTTGTTGAATTTCAAACTGAATGATTCGAGAGGAGTGATTGAATTTATATCAGTGAGTCGGAGTGGGATCGCTGGCCGTGTTGTTAGAATAAGTGGTGGGATAGGTTGTGGTGGGAAAAAGTAGTGGGGGGTTGAAATGAACGGAACTACCATAGTTTATATCAGTTGGTTTATTGAAATAAAAAAATTCACATACACTCTAATATGTACATTCATCTTTATAAGATACAACACTAAAAACTTACTGATAATTGAACATATATATACATTACCTAATCTATAGACTTAAAACTAACTTAATATTGGACTTATGTACATAACCTAGCCTATAGTGAATTATATACAACTATAACTACGTTTCACCCAAGTACTCCCTATTCAGCCGATTATAATGCTCAAAGCGAGCTTTTCCCGTTTCACAGTCCCGTCGAAATTTTTCTTCAGCTTCAAGCTGTCGATCCATCTCGACGAGGCGTGAAAGCAGCGCTTCTCTTTGCGCTGAGAGGGAGCGCGACCTGCTTTCACTAACCGCAATCTGAGTATCCACGTTCGCATTCCACTGCTCCAACTCGACATCATATTTTTTCAAATTATCGATGAGATGTTGCGGTGGCAGTGGAATGCGTGCGTGAATATGAGCATTATCATCGGCCATTATATCTCTTACAGCAACAACAACGTTCTCCTCAACCGGATGCTGTTCTTGCAAACGTGGTTCATCCACACTTGTCGAATCACTTTCATGTCGATTAGCCGGATGCACCACATCTACGCGAATCACATGAATTGCTGATGTCGGCTTCAGTTGATTCGAACGTTGCTGTGTACTGCTCGAGGGGGCGGTTTTTTTTGTGGGACGCATACCACTCTAAAACCTTACCACCTCGATAGGGATTCGCTTTGCCACGATTATCGAGGAACATGTGTAGAATCGAAGGTTCTACTTTGACGCCAATCTTTCCCTTCTTCTTTTCCACAGAAGTTCCCCGATAATCTGTCTTGGATTTAACAGATGACGATGACGACGACGACGACGACGACGACGACGGTGAAGGTGACGCTGCCGATTTCTTCTTCACAATGTGCTTTTTTCCAATCCTTGGTGATTGGAAATCATCATCATCACTATCATCACCATCATCATCATCATCATCATCGCCATTCCCACCTCTCTTCAAGCAAGCTCTCTTGGGTGCTGATGACGTCGGTTGCGGTGGAGTAATTTTCCGCCCTTTAGTGGCTCTGACAGGCTTCGCGAATACTCCATCGCTACTGGCGTCAACACCGCCCAATGATGTGCTCGAGCGCAGCGAAACCTCACCGACATCTGGTGTAAGAGGTACTTGGGGTGATTCGAAAATGTCTTGCCAGGCTTCATCACTCTCTAGGTACTCCCTAACTTGTTGGCTGATCCACTTCTTCTGGCTGTCAGTTTGGTCCTCAGGGTCTTCTGGGATGTCGGCGATGTTCATGTCTGTAACAATGAGAATAGAAAATGAAACAATTTATTAGCTATGATTGTAGGAAGTATATACTTACTCGGAATAGGAAGATCCTGCATCGCGTCTCCTTCGAAGAATGCGACATTGAAACTGCTCTGGGCGTCGGACATGTCTGAAACAATAGAATAACATATAGTATCCTCACGTAGTATGAGTAAGATGAAATGAAACAAGATGGATCCAGTCGCCATAAAAATACTCACTTAAATGCTGCTCGGTGTTGTAGTATAGCGTGTGGAATAAAGTTGGCTCGTGTATCTGCAGTTCGCTGCCGGGGTAGATATTTCTGCGATGCTGTATAAAGCTGATCAAGAGTGTGTTCTGGTACTAGCTGATGTCTGCTAACAGAATGAGGAGTCGGTGTGTGCACCTCCAGTTTTATCCACTCACACCCCCACCAATTCTTAGCCACACCCATTTTCACCATTACCGCCACCACTAGCCCTCTCCCTGTCGCCTCTCCCACTCCAACTCTCCCTCTTCCGAATGCAACTGTCGCCTCTCCCACTCCAACTCTCCCTCCTCCGAATGCAAATATCTACTCCGGAATGATTGCAGTGAGGAATATTAATAAGGATTGGTTGGTGTAAAAAAAAAACGATTCAATGAAATAATAATGTCCATTTATTATGTATATAATAACAGAATTAAAATTAATATAAACAACTTCAAAGATTATAGCAAGAATATAAGTACGGCTGAATATAAGCGTATACTATCTCCTGAAATTGAAGAAATAATTTATTCATATATATATATATATATATATTTATATATGTATAGTACATGAAGACTAGATAAAGGATATAAAACATCGTATTACATGAGGACTAGATAAAAAATAAATATGAATATATAAATCGCGGTTAATGTATCTGTCTGAGGTTGGGATACAGAGTTCGCTATCATTATTAATGAGGTTCGGACTGTTCCATCAACATTTTTATCAAGTCGTCCAAATTATCGCTCGAATTTGATTTTTTTTCAGATGTTTGCATTGTAGCAGATATTGCTTGTTGTAACCAAAGCATATTACGTTCAGCACTCGTTTGATAAAATTCAATATCGCTATGCCCCCAAGGTAAAGTTTTTACTGTATTAGGTATAATAAACCGTTTATCGTCATGGTATGAAAGGGCGACTTTGTTTTTCATTTCAGTATGAATATCGTGACGATCACTGCGAAAAGTATTCATTTTTCTGAATATCAAGCCACCATTTTCTACGATTTTCTTATAATCATCCATCGATAATTCACTACTAACAACTGCCCTTGAAATCCCCTTTGCTTTTTTCAATTCGGCATTCGAAGATTGAACGTAATATGCTTTAGCACCCGTCCCATAAAAACTCACAATAGGATCATTTGGAAATTCGTCCTTCATATTACCCACTACTGATTTTGTTATTGGAATATTAAATTTGTTATCCGCGGGATAATTGGATGTGTCAAAATGCCTTATATTTTCCTTCATGAAATTGTAAAAGTTTTCTGTTTCTATTTTGAGTATCAATGAATCCGTATCGGTATACAATAGCCACGATTTACCAGAGAAATTCTTCTTAATGCATTCATACAAAAAGTTATATATAACAACTTTTGACACATCTAGTATGCTGAAACCTAAATACAACGGTTTATCATAATGCACCCTAACTTTTCTTATATGGATTGCTACGAAATTTTCATGGAATACTTTACAGGTCTTATAATTGGGTAGTGCTATTAATGCATTAGCACCCTTTCTCTTTGTGATACTCTCCCAATGAGTTACGAGTTTGATATCGCTCCTTTTATCAACATTCTCCATGGTTTTGCCATAAACTGAGTTTACCATATTCTTATATAAACTCTTATCAGCTTTATTCGTACTTTTATTACGCATTTCTGTATTAAGGTCAACATACTTTTTCAACCACGGGGATTGCTTGAATTTGAGTACTCTATGGGTTTTAATCAAGGTCAAACCGTTTTCTATAGCCTGTTTGAGATTTCTGTAATGAACAATATATTTTATCTTATTCGACAAATTGGGAATCAGTTTTTTCAGCTTAGATTTTGATCCGGGTGGTGCAATGGATTCCACGAGAAAGGGTAGATCTGAGTGTGCGTCATGTAATTCCTCAGGATAGAATATGTCAACTTCAAGGACATACCCATATGGGCTATCATCTTCAACACCCATGATATCCAACTCCATAATTTCTTGGCTGTTCAACCACCTAAAATCGGATGTTGGTAGCGGCTGTGACATACTATGACCGTACAAGTTAGTTGCATCTAAATACATGATGTATGTTGATGGTTCATTTGGATTGAAGTTTGGGATGAACTTATTATTCGCAACATGGCTCCTCAGACTACATTGACTTATCCCACCTCTTATTCCTTTTTTGAAAAAATGTATCATATCGATGTCGGTTAACAATTCTAATTCGATTTTTGTGTATCTCAACATAGCATCCCATGATAAACCGGGTGCTGTAAAGTATTGGCATGGATCTAACTTGTACGTTTTTAAACAAACGTTCCGGAAGTTCTCGAAAACATCGCATAACAATAAAACATCTGATTTCAAATAGAGATCAGAGTAATCACCGAGTGTTTTACATTGAAACAAATCCCAAACATGCTCAGCTCTTAGATTATCCTCGTCTGAAATATGTTTATTAGATAAATTATCGAAAAAATCATTTTCAGATGGCAAATCTTTGTTATTCAATTTATCCATAGAGGTTATGAAACTATATGGAAAAACTCCCTTCTGCGTCATATATTTGAATTCTTCAGGGTCACGAAAATATCTAGCAGTTTCTACAAATTGAGATTCATTCAAATTTCCGGCCAAGGCTTGCAGAGGTTGGGCAAGGAATTTGTAGCTATCCAAGAATCGCAGTTTCAAAAAGACATTCTGATTCACACCGTTTTTTCCCAAATATTCGTCAACTAAGATATGTTTGGTAAATGAGATATATTTTTCCTTGGTTTGCGCGATACAATCAACTTTCTCTTCTCGATCGAATAGTTGTTTGATGAAAAGGTGGCTATCGTAGCCACTCATATTATGAAAAAATATGGGGATGAAATTTGGAATTTTAAAGTTCAAATTACATATTGAATGTGCGGCACCGAATCTTTTTTTCCCCGTTAGATGGCAGTGGTCTCTTACTTTGACGTCACCATATATGAAAGCTTTATCGCAAATGCCACACTCCGTGGCATCAGCGAATTCAACTTCTTCTGCCGGAGTTAATTTTTTCATAGGAACTACACGTTTTAGAAACAAGTTGTAAATTATTTTGCAGTCATTGACTAAATTGGATACGAATTTTTTCGCAGCATCTTTCCCACGGAATGTAACAAATTTCGTGATAGAATTATCGAAAGAGCATTTGATAAGGTATGCAAATGAATAAGGCTCATGTGCGAATGTTCTATTAGTGAAGGATTTCTCCGGATCTGGCTGGCTAGTATGTATCGGCTTCAGAACTGATTCGAAATCTGCATAAATAACGAATGGTACTTTCATCTGTTTCTCAAATTTCTCGAATTTCAAAATGTTTTCAGGTACTGAATTTCCAAATTTATCGACTTTGACCTCTGTGGATGGAGTTGTAGTATATGTATGGTTACAATCATTTAGCTGATGGCGTAACAACTTTGTTTCATCTGAGAAATGTATCAAACAGCCGTCGCAAAAAATTTCTTATGCCCCCTGGCAGATATCTGGCTAGATACCAGCCTAGATAAATTCTAAATTCTTTATCCAGCAATAGTGGCTATTTCCGGATTCATCATCTGTGGTCAGAAGTAAATTCACATGTTTACTCATTCTTTTCTTAGAGTAATACAGTGGGCCGACTATCTGATATTGCACTTGATGTTTTTCAAACACACTTTCTAACCCGTAAACGTTGATGGAACAATCATTGAGAATTTCGAATTTTGGGATGCTACTCACTTTAACAGGAAACTCTATACCCACCAAATTCAGAACCGTAGAATAGTGCGGATATGAAGAGGTTTCGCAAACATTAGCCCTTGCCGGATACAGTGCAGACGTCACAGCCCAAGCAAAACAGCAGTCATCCTGGTTCACTATGTTCACTACTGCCTTTTTATTCTCTATGAAGCTAGGTAGCTTCATGTAGGAACACCCACGCAGCGGACTGTATTTGTTGATGTTGATTTCCAGAAACATGATTTTTTCTAAAGCCCAACCTATAACAATAATACCATCAGATGATAATCAAAAGTGTTGAAAAATATATCAACTCACCAGAATCGCGTTCCTCAAATTCAGTCGTTTGATTCAATAAGATGTCCTTGAATGTGTCAACTACGGCCTCCAAATCCAGCGATGAATCCATGATGTGATTTGGTGTCATGAAGGATTTGATATCGTGAAGATCTTGGGATTGTAAAATATATCTTCCGAATACTTCCATATTCACTTTGATGGAGTGGTGAATCGAGATTATATTATCCAATAGGGATATTATGGTCACTTTATTTTCATTAAAAAACGTATTGTAATCCAATACATCAGTTCTGCATTCCAATCTATAACTTACAATACGGCATTTGAACGCATTCTCAATCACATATACTCCATCCCTATAATTGACGCAAGCGTTTGTTCGATGCTCCAATGTCCTTTTATGAGCGCTCATTTTATCAGCTGGAATCATCTTATTGCAAATGGTACATGCCTGCAGATTTCCAGAAGTTGTTGCTTGCTGAGTGCCATTTCCCAGTCGAGGCTTCTTTGCGATAGGAGGGTTCAAATTTCCCACACATGCAACTCTTTCATGGCGTCGTAGATTGTCACTACGCGTGAAAGACTTAGCGCACACACTGCAGAATAACATATTGTTCAGATAATGTATCACTCACAAAAACTAATGAGGTTAATGTTGATGGTAGTATTGAGAGAGAACTATGCGCTCACGGACGCAGCTATTGGGTTTATATAAGGCAGAGTCATGACGTAACACACATCGCCCCACTTCTACCAATACGACCTCGACCGTCGAGATCTCTCTCTCTCTCTCTACAACTCAAGGACACTCACACTCAAGGTCAAGCAACGTCGCATACGGTGCAACCTTCCACCACGGTCAAGGCCTTTCTCTCTCTACAACTCGAGGTCACTCACTCACAAGGTCGCACATGCGGAGGTAACTCTACCCAAGAGCACTCCCGCCCAAGGTCACTCCTACTCAAGGTCACTACCGTCCAAGGCAACTCCTACTCAAGGTCACTCCTGTTCAAGGCCACTTCTGCATCGAGGTCACTCCTGCCCAAGGTCACTCCTACTCAAGGTCACTACCGTACAAGGCCACTTCTGCATCGAGGTCACTCCGGTCCAAGGTCACTCCTGCTCCAAGGTCACTCCGCCCAAGGTCACTCCCGCCCAAGGTCACTCCGCCCAAGGTCAGAGGAGAGTGACCTCGGGCGGAGAGTCAGAAACGGCTAATCTTATCTACTCATATGGTTGAATCATTTGCTAGACATTTCTCTCGTGATTGAATTATACAGGGTGTCTCTTAATTAACCTGCCAAACTTCAACAGCAGATTCTTCGACCAAAAATAGGATGGATAGTTCAAATGAAAAATGGTTCCAAAGGAGCTATGGCCTCCTGAAAGCGGGCTCCTGAAGATGATATTTGATGAATATTTCCGAAACGCCATGTGATGAAACGATGCAATTTGGTTCAAGAACTAGAGTTTCTTTGCCCAAATGCATTGAAGATAAAATGATCTGAGGAGTGGGATTCAGGGTGGGACTACACATTCTTGTATGCATAGTTTTCGACAATGTATTATCAGATCATGAAAAATTTCAATTTTTTACAGAAAAAAGGTGCTATTGTTCCGTATCAATCAGATGTATCATGTTCAAGTCAAATCGCCTATTAGAAGTATCTGGAGAACAAAAAGACAGAACATTCTGGAAATTGGATGGCTTTGATAATTGAACATTCTCTATCCGTCTAGAATATTTTCATCGATACAGTGTTGCCACTTCTATCAGAAACAACTAGCAACTTCGTTATTCCAAATGGAACACCCTGTATTTTATTTCATGAAGAGCTTATTTCATCCATGCATCACACTCGGGGTCTAGCAGTAATGATTATAGAGATATAGGGCGAAAATGCAATAAAACACAGGGTGTTCCATTTGAAATAACAAAAATGCTAGTTGTTTCTGGTAGAAGAGGCAACACTGTATCTATGAAAATATTTAAGACGATACTACTAATAGGCCATCCACCATGGATCACCCTGTATATTGTGCATAACAGTGCAATAAATCGTAGTAGCCATGAAAAAAAATAAAAAAAGGAGTAGATTTTTATCATCGTATTCCTATCTAAAGCGCCTCTATGAAATTGTTTGATGAAAAGAAAGTAGGTAGTTGATTTTTTCAAAGTCACTATGTTTTGAAAATTGGTAACGTTATCATAATAATGTGAGCTGTAATAGTTATTTATGTATCAAGGGCGTGAAGTAGGCGTTTATGGCCTGCGGCGTGAATAATGGCCCGATGGCGCTAGCCGAGGGCCATTACACGCTGAAGGCCATAAACGCATTTCACGCATGAGATACATACAAAATTTTATGCACTAGTGGTTTATTTTCTGACTCATAAGTAATGACTATAGATTTCCATAAACTAATATTCCCCAGAATTTAGTTTGTTACGTATAAATTCAGTAATCAAGAGAAGCGTTATGTTCATGGATGATTTACATATGAAAATTATCGTACGAATATTGCAATTATCGTAATAGTAGAACTATTTCAGCTCTATAAGAGATTCATTCTTCAGAATTTTACAATATGCATACCCAGTATATAAACCTTACTTATTTTGACGTTGTCGATCAATCTGATGGTTGTTGTCTATAGCAATACATCCAATAAACGAGCTGAATTGTCATTCTTTGATTGAAAAGTAAAATTAGTGATAATAATAATAGCGAGACTATGGAATCGGATGAAGAAGAAGTTCATAATATACTGCTGGATATATCAGAATCTAGGAATATGATCATAGGTTTTTCATAAATTGATATGTGGATATGAGGTGACTGAGAACAGCGGGCAGTAAAGTGTACTTTACGGCCCGTGGGCCATAATGAGCCCGCGGGCAGTAAAGTGCGACTGAACGCCCGCAAAACCGGGCGGTAAAGCGGCCCGCTAGTGCATAAAAATATTTTTGAATCGATTCCACTCAAAAATGATATATTCAATCGATACGGAACAAAATCGTGTGAATTTTCATAGTCTGAGATCAAATTGTCGGAAAATGTGCAAACAAATAAGTTTGAATAATAGTCAATGTAGTTGCACCCTGTATTATACACTCCTGATTGTAATTGCGGAATAGTTTTATTTTCACTGCATTGAGCATAGAAAGTTCAGTTCTTCTATCGAATTGTATTATTTTATCACATGGCGTTTCGGAAATATTCAGGTAATGTCATCTTCAGTGGCCCCCTTTGGATAGGCCGTAGCTCCCTCAGGATCCATTTTTCAGCTCATAGTCGTTGAAACTTTTTGTCCTATTCTCGATCGTAGAAGCCACTTGTGAAGTTTGTAAGGCTGATCATGGGGCTGTTTACTCGAATCATCATGAAAGCCATTTTGCATCCTTGGTATAGAAATAACTATTGATGATTCATTTGTAGATATACGAAACGAATTGAAGAAGTAGGCAATCGAACAGAATGTGTCGCATAAACAGATCAACACACTTTAACCAATAATACGAGAAAAATATCCGGAACTCCCATCTTCTAGTAGAACGCTATTAGGCACTGTTCGAAGTCTTGAAATCAATCAAATGCTATCTGCGAGAAATACTCTTGGACAATTTATTTACCTAGGACTTGAAAAATCATTGAGGAGAAAATTTGACAAGGGTGTGGCTCAATTTTTGAACAATTTACAGACCAACACTATTCAGCTTATATTTAATATTGATGGATTACCAATTCACAAGAGATCGTCTACACAATTTTGGCCGATATGTGGAACAGTATTTGTGAAAGGTCAAAAATTGGATGTGTTCACTGTGACTATATACAAAGGAGATTTGAAACCTGATAGTTCAGGAAATAACTTGAGAGATTTTATTACTGAATTGAATAACTTGATTGAGAATAGTTTCATGTACAGGAATGAAACTCACGCAGTTGAACTGAAAGCTTTTATATGCGATGCCCCTGCTCGCTCTTTTTTGAATTGCATCAAATCACATAACAGTTTCCATGGTTGTGAATTCTGCTCTATAAATGGCCGACGTATTAATAAGAGAATATTATTCTCGAGAATGAATTCATCTATGGGAACTATCGAACGTAGAACAGATGAATTATTCAGGAGAAAACGTGATAAACTTCATCATTTAGGAACATCCCCACTCACTGCAATCAGAGGCTTCGATATGGTGGAAGGATTTTCCTTAGATCATATGCATATGGCTTGTTTGGGAACTATGCGAAGACTTCTAACTTTTGTGTCTCACCTGGATTTCGGAAAGGACCATTGAAGAAGTTACTGTCTTTTTCTCCAAGTATCCCTAGAGAATTTAATAGAAAACGCAGATCTCTATTAGGATTGGACAGAGAAAAAGTTGAACTAAGAAATTTCCTTCTCTATTATGGGCCTATGATTTTGAAAGGTTTACTTCCTGCAAGGCAATATAAACACTTTCTCAATTCACATTCTGCCCTCAGAATATGTTGTAGTGGTCACTTATTATCAAACTCAAGCCAAAAAGCCATTAACTTGATCAAATCATTTGTAGACCAAGCTGAAGAAATTTAGTCTAAAACACTCATTCTTTGCAGCATTTGATCGAGAATACTGTGTTGCGGGAAGAAAATCTAGAAGAAGTCAGTTGTTTTCAATTTGAGAACAATTAGGGTCAGATGAAACACCTCTTGAGAACACCTAATAGGCATTATTAACAATTTTTTTGGAATTTTCTCTCCTCGTTTCTAATAGGCCTTTACAGCAGATATGTAAACGAATGTTGCAACAAGAAAATAATTTTAGTGGATACCAGGTGCATCCAGGAATAATGAAAGTATATGAGAGACATTCCACAAGAATAGAAAAATAATTCACTGGTCTTTCGAAATTTGTCCTGGTCGTGAGGAAAATCCATACATTTTATTAATTGGAACTCGAAGGACATATATTTCAAAGCACAAATCCAATATATGACCATACAATTTCTTCAGAATCGCTCAAGATGATTGCTGTTAATGTTGCTCATTTGTGTTTTCTGTGAGTTTGACAGAACTAGACAATAAATGTATAGATTTTCAAAAGATAATATCTTTCATTCAGCTGCCCTATTGCATTAAATTTGGTGAGTGGGTAGAGTGAATACAAATCAATAATGAAAGCTCATTATCACTCTGTGACCTAGAACGTTTTCAAAGATCAGAAAGATTTCAGCTAAAACTTCTGATGCATTCATCAGAATTGTTTTTCTTTTGTGTTTCATGCCCCAGTTATCAGGCTATTGCGACTTATATAATTATGTCAATTTAACTTTTTTCAGAGAATGTCTACTTGGGATGTTGTTATTTGGAATGATGAAAAAACTTGTGAGAATGTTCCTTCATCTTGAAGAATCTAAGGAAAAAACATCCACCTGTGGCCTAAATTGTCAAAAGTTAAAATCATGAAATTAATCAACGGACGTCAGCCATCCAGTGTCAATATTGACTATTTAGAATGTACTGGCGCATGTAAAGCCATAGTGGGAACACTCGATAAAGCCGAGGAGTTGGTTAATATACTGCAGTTTACATCATCTTTAGAAGAATCAGATAATGAGAACTCTGAAACAACAAGTTTGGAGACTCAGAGTGTGAAATCGATAACCTCAGAAACTTCTAATCCGCTGCAAGACAAAATCAACAATGGAAATGAATGCCAGAGTGAGATATTAACATATTCATTCAGTTTATAGTCTTCAGAAATAGTTATTTTTCCCAAGATGATATTAAAAGTGGCTCTTTAAGGATACCTCACAGGCAGAAAAGGTGTACTTTCATTGTCCAGGCAGAAAAAGTTTGTTGCTATACAACGTTCCAAGTAATGATTCGAATCAAATTGGTAATCAACATTGACACTGACGTTGGGTGAACACAAAATGATGGATTATTTGGAGTTTGCGTGAAATTAGACGAATTTGAAGAAAAAATTATATGTTTCACACGTCAGAGAAGCAGATTTGATGCCTTGGCTGCACCTTGGCTATGAAACACCAGCCGCGGCATAAATCTTGTGCTTTTATGCTTAGCAAAACGAAAAACTATTGTTTTACTAGGCAGAAAAGCACAAGATTTAATGCCACGGCTGGCGTTTTATAGCCAAGGCTGCGAAACTAGCCAAGGCATTAGATCTTTTTTTCTGCCATGTTTAACATTGATCTTTTCTACAAATTCCTTTCAACTTCACGCAAAGTCCAAATATTTCATCATTTTGTGTTCACCCAATGTCATTGTCAATTTTGATTACCAATTTGACTCAAATCATCAGTTGGAATGTGCATAGCAAAGACCTTTTTCTACCTAGGCAGTGAAAGTACACCCTTTCTGCCTGTTGAGTGTCATTAAAAAGCTACTTTTAATGTCATTCGGAGAAAAATACATTTTGTTATCTTATAAAAATGCCATTTGTTATGAAATAATGAATATATCTGGTGTAAATAAGTATATCTGGTGTATTTGATGGACGAAGTTATAACCCACTCTCTTGTTGTTTTTTGGATAACTTCATACAGGGTGGTGTACCACAATTTCTGGAACACAGAGCTATCACATGTGATAGGGGTCAAAATAAGTTGATTGGTCCCAATTTATCTATATATCAGAATGTACCGTTTGTCCTTGAGAAGAGTTCCAAGTTTACATGAATAAACAGGTGCATTTGAATTTTTTACATGGAATTGACTTTTGTATTGATGAAGGTGGTCGACATATTGAACATTTATTATGAAAAAACGTTCTGCCTTTGTTTCCACTGTCAAAAAATTTTCAAATTACAATGATATTGAACTTGTACTGGGAATATCTGGTAGCATTATTGAATGAAATTTTTTTTCCGTCGGAAGAATGGGGAGTACGAAGTTTTTACAGAAGTAACAAAATGCAGATAACAAATCTGTCTACTCGTTAAAACATTTGAGAACTTATAACCACCATTGAGAATGTTATGAAAAAAATTTCAGAGGGTGAGGGTAGTGTAATAGCTTTATTACTTTTATTAATGATCTTATTATATATTCCAAAGAACCCTCAACTTCATCGTTGTCAAGATATCCTCATTTACAGTGTGATTATTTATTCATTTATTTATTTATTTATTTATATCCAAACAGACCTATTAGGTCTACTTACATGGATAATGATCAATACAGTATAAACTTATATAATAATGCAGGTGTACATAATATGGCATAGGGTGATGAAGTAGATCAGACTGAAACCTGTACAGTATAAAAAATAATATTTGACTGATTTACCTTTATACATAATATGTATACAAAGAAATAGCTACATTAATATAAACTTATTGCCATTGAAATGATAAATTAATAATTTGCGATAACAGTGTCTTTCGAAAAACATTTTGTATGCCTGTCCAATCTAAGTCAGTAAGGGAATTAAAGTGATTTGCTAATCTACACATGGATACAAGAGGAGCTCTCGTAGAAGTGGGAGATAAAGGAATGTTAAACATTACGGAAGTGCGAGTCCTTCTTGGAGGAACGTTAAAACGCAACTGAGACAAAATCTTAGGGGAATTTATTTTGTTATTAATAATTTTAAAAAGAAAGATCAATACTGCAAGTTTTCGCCTATCATCTAAAGATAGTATCTTAAATTCATTTCTGAGATGTATGGTTCTCACTGTGTTATAATCTGGTCGGAAGTGATATTTCTTATAATAAATGAATCTCAAAAATTTATTTTGAATTTTTTCCAACAAAGATAATGTGGACTGGTTTTCAACAAACCAAATATGGGAACAATACTCCATTTTGGGTCTCACCAGACTATAATAAAGAGTCTTCAGTGCCTCTATGCTGGAAAAGTTTGAGGCCTGCCTGATTACAAAACCCAGTAAACGATTCGCGGACCTCGTAATAGTCATTATGTGTTTGGTAAAAGACAATGACTGATCATAAGTGATACCAAGATCCTTCAATTCAGAGCATCTCTGTAGGAATTCTTCATTAATCATATAATCAAAAATGATAGGTTCTTTCTTGCGGGTAACAGTTAGTGAGAAACATTCAGTAACATTGAAATATAATTTATTTACTGAACTCCATTCAAAAATGCTATTCAAATCTTTCTGCAGAAGAACACATCAGTCTCTAACCGTTTGTATCAATTTGAAAATTTCCAAGTCGTCCGCGAATAATAGACATTCAGAATATTTCATTTTTGACGGTAAATCATCAATGAAGAGTAGGAATAAGAGAGGTCCCAAATTAGAACCTTGTGGAACGCCAGAATTAGACTCAAACTTTCCCGCGGTATTTCCACCGTGCTTCACTATCACAGATCTATTTCGCAAATAGTTTTTAATTAATTCAATAAAATTATCTGACAGTCCATATCCACTCAAGTTCCATAACAGTACATCATGGTCAACCGTATCGAATGCCTTGCGAAAATCTGTATAAATAGTATCAAGTTGACTTTTACGGTCCAAAGCTTCATGTGCATAATTATTAAATATCAACAAATTCGACGTTACTGATTTATTCGCTACGAAACCATGCTGTTGAGATGCTAGGAATTTTTCGACATGCTGGTAAAGTCTTGAATAGATAATTTGTTCAAATAATTTACCTGGGGCACACATTATTGATATAGGTCTATAGTTTTCAACATCCATCTTGTTACCGGACTTGAATATTGGAGTAACTATAGCACTTTTCCATGTCGATGGAAAGACGTTAAGATGAAGTATCATATTAAAAATATGAGTCAGTGGTTGCCTCAGCCAATCTCCACATGCTTTGAGAATGTAAGGCGGAATTCCGTCTGCTCCAGCTGCTTTCTTTGGTTTCAATTTTTTCAATGCAATATTATAGTCTATCTCGGTTATAAAATTGATTCCGAATATATCATTACTGAAAGCATCGTCTGACTTAGAATTCAGGTTATATGATGCTTTTACTGATGAATAAACAGATGAAAAAAATTTTGCAAATGCGTCCGCTGTTTCTCCTTCTGGAACTCGGTGTCCCTTATAACTATAATTACTCATATTCAAATTATTATTTCTTTTATTATTCACGTGGTTCCAAAACTTATTGATATCTTTCGACAGATCTTCTTCAAGTTTCTTAATGTATTTACATTCTTCAGACTTAATCAATGCTTTCACTCGTTTTCTCAAATCCTTATACCTGTAGTTATAGAATTCAGATACTAGTCTCAACCTTTTAATCCTGTCTTTCTCTTTCAATAATTCCTTCATTTCTTTCGTAAACCACACTGGAAAGCTGTGAGAACTTTCATTAGAGACATATTTAGGCACACAATCATCTATTATTTCATTCCATACAATATAGAATTCATCTAAGGCTATGTCCACATCAGTATTCTCACGCAAGACTTTGTCCCAGTTTGCATCTCTTATGCTTTTAGTTAGCCTAAGGAAGTCTGCTCTCCTATAATTATACCTTGATTCACTCAAATTCATTTTATTTAGTTTGTTATTTGACATGACCTTCAAGGTAATATCTAATGCAGGATGATACACATCTTCTTTAACAAATGGCAGACAATCCCTACTCACTATACAATTATTCCAGTTGCTCTCTGAGCCAATTACTAAATCTAAGGTCCTTCCTTGAAAATTTTTAATATCATTTATTAGAGAGTTTTAATCCGTTATGATCGATGAATTCTTGAAAATTTTCGATAATGCCATCAGAGATATTGGTAACATAATTGGCACCTGTTATTTCAGGTATGTTGAAATCCCCAAAAATATATAATTTCTCAACATCTAAATGATTATGAAGTATATGGAACTGTAAAAAATCAAATGCTGACTCATAAACACCATTTGCACTTCCTGCAGGTATATAAATACCGCAAAAAGTATATTTGCAACTACTCACCTTTAACTCGATTAATACGCTCTCAAAAGAAGTACTGCACCTCGTTATGTTCATAATTTTATACTTTTTCTCAGTGGCTATCAGAACCCCGCCCCCTTTAGATTTACCCGTAAATTCAAGATTTCTATCAGACCTTATCAAATTGTAGGATTCTGTATCCACTAATTCTCCATCCTCAAACCCATCTTGTAGCCATGTTTCAACAGCCACCACAATGTCATAATCATTATTCAAACAACTCCTAAAAAAGTCATTAGATTTGGTATTCAGTCCTCTACAATTTTGATAGTACACACTCAGGGTAGTCATCGTACGTATAGCCGAATTATATTCACCATAAGCTCTCGCTCAAAATACAAAAATCCTACCTTTTTAAAATAATAATAATAATAATATGCGGATGACAGTGATTCGTTTGGCACGAATATAATAATGAGAAATACATTGTTTGTGATAAACCTTTAAGAAAGACCAATCCATTATAAGAATATTCTTCCCTAAATAAATAAACTAAATAATCATTATCTTCCCGGTATAGACTGAGCTTTATCCATGAATGATCATACAGAAAGATACTGCAATAGACGATATATACCTATGTATTAAAAAATGAAAGAAAAAAAGGATTCTGTTTTTGTGACTGCGAAGTCCTAGTTGGTATCACTTGTTTCTTTTATTGCTATGACACTGTTGTCACGTTTAGCAAAAATTTTTCCATTCCTCGACCATGCTGCTTGGATCCCATATTTCTGTTTGGAAGCTCGTAGGAGTTGATAATTTGCCTTAGTCAAGTTCTCATTCACGAATATACCTGTATTTTTCAAAGCTTTACGGGCCATCAGTATTTCATTTCTTTTCAGTAATGAAACAAATTCCACAATTATCGTTCTAGGTTTTCCTCCATCCTCATTGGTTTTACCAATTCTGAACATATTGTATATTTCCCATTGGGCACACTTGACTCTTAGGGCGTCATTAAACACTGCGAGTACCTTAGCAGACAGGTTTTCATTTGGTTCTTCTTTAATACCCATCAATCTCAATGAATTAGCCTTCAGTTTTTGGTCGATACCTTCTAGCTTATTATTAATTATAACCACTTCATTTCTATTGGATTTCACCATGGATTCTAAGGATGTTAGTTGCTTGATTGCTCCGTTGAATTTCTCTTCCATGGTGTCAAACTTTTTGCCAAGTTTGATGATGTGTTCCTCAAGTTTCGCATTCAACTTTGGCACTAATTTATTAATTAGGGACTCTATCATACTTTCCTCTGGTAGACTTGTACTCCTCGTTTTACTCATCTTGTCTTTATTCCAGGTGAATTGGCAACAGTGTATCAGTGAATATGTAGAGGTTACCTCAAACTTGGTTCAAAAATCCCTTATATCACGTTCACGTTACACAATTGTATGATCTGTCCAATACCTGCTACTATAGGGTCTCCTTAGCACCAAAAACATATATTTTTCACGAAAAAAATACCACTCAAAATGTCAAGAATAGCGAGAGCTCACGTGTACGATGTTTACACCAATATTGCCATATCTCTCTTATAATAGTTATCATAATATCACTACATTATTTCCCCCTTTCATAAAGTTCTTTATCTGACCTCTCGATACATGAAGTAGTCTTTGGAATAACCGGAATATTTGCACCAGTGTCTATTAAAAATTTTGTTTTTGTTAGAGGATCAAATACAATAAGACGACTTTCTTTCAGACCATTGTCGTTAGTCGTCATTAGCGACTGGTCTGGCTGTTTTCCGAAACGTATGAACAAGGAGGAATGCATTTTCTAGCTGAATCTCGGAACCGTCTGTGGAAATAACAATAGGATTTACTCTGATCCAACTCCTTAGCTCTTGAGTTTCCTCTGAATCTTGACTTGGACCTCGACCGGTAGCGTTCTCCTTCTGTATAAGTCTTGGTCACCTTTTCATCTAGTTTATTGATGAGCTGCTCTATTTTATCTACCAATGGATGGATCCTGGGCTCAGAAGATCTGATAGAGGAAACTTCTGTGTTTCCTGACCCTTCCATCATACCATCAGCCATTTTAGTTAGTTCTTCCTCAATCAGCTTATCGTGGAATGCTCGAACCAATTGCTCAACAGTTTTTGGTAATTTCTTAAACCAAGCCAGGAGGATGAAGCTTTTTGTCATCTGACCAGACGCAAGATTTGTCATTTCGCGATAAAGTTGGCTAGGTTTTCGATCGCCCAGCTGACATTCTGAGAATAATTTGGTCATTTTTTCTTCATCTGATATTTTATAAACACTGATAAGCTGGTTTTTCAAAATCGAATATGAATTTGGTTGATCTTGTAATTTGAAAAGATTTGAATTTTCTTTAGCAATGCTACAGTCCAATATCGAGAGTATTTTGCCACATTTGATTTGATTGGAAGAAATATTGTTGAGCTGGAAGATTGAATCTACTGCGCTAAACCAGAGTTCAGGTTCATTCTTCCAAAATGCCGGAAGCGTGAATGATTTTGCACGGGAAAATTCGGTATTTTCGTCTCGATCTCTTGAAGGTTGTGGAATACTTCCATTCGACGAAATATCTTCAGTAACATCCGAAGAACGTTGTTTATTTGTTGATTCAGTGATCGTTTTTCTCAACTCTTCTAATTTGTTATCAACCTCTTCGATATATTCCATGAGTTTGACGCATAAACATTCCAATTTGTTCAGTTTAATCTGCATATTATCATTCTCATCAGTAGTTTGGACGTTTTCCACTATTTTAGTATTGATTTCCGAATTATTTACCTGAGCCCATAAATCGGTGAAGTCAAAATCATTCGTATTGCTTATATTTTCATATCTTTTTCCGATTTCAGATTCTAGTAAGATTCGCAAGTCGGCCACCGTTCCGTTGGCATCTCTTTCTAGGTGGCGAAGGAGCTTAACTAGCTGGTCTTTAGTTAAATTCTGTAGTAAGAGTTTAACCATGTTCGAAAATTATATTGCTTCGTCGGGGTCACCAATTGTAATAGCTTTATTACTTTTATTAATGATCTTTCAGAATGACAATCTAATTATATATTCCAAAGAACCTTCAACTTCATCGTTGTCAAGATATCCTCATTCACAGTGTGATTATAATAGTTATCATAATATCACTACAGTAGTTTCAATCCTTCTACAATTCAACCCTTCAACGGCGGAATTTTGTTTTCCAAGAAATATGCTGTGCCAGGTTATAATTCCTGATTATTATAATTGAGTTAGGCCCTTTCAACAATTTCTCAATACTTTTCTAATTTTTTCGAGATATAAGTGCCGTTACCATATGGTAACGCTAGCCGTTAGTGATGTACAAAATTATAGAAATTCAAGTATCTGTTGTGAACAGTCAAAACTGTTTATTTAGTGTGAAAAATATACTCAATATGTACCAACATTACATTCAGAACATATTGTTTGGATGCTTGAGGAGCAACCTTCACCGGCCCAAATATTATACCATGAATTCATCAAAATTTTGTGTTGTTGAGAAACAAAATTTTCAGAATCTGCCTAAACCGATCTCTTCGCATGGCATCTGATACAATGGATACGTTCAAGTCCTTTTCTATACAACAGTACATGTCTTTTCCAGGCAATTTCATGATACCCACTCAGAATCATGATGACGATGACGCATTATATATCCCCGGAAGTAATTTTAGAATATGAATGATTTAAATATATTTTGTAGACTGTTCAACAAGTGAATCATCAGTTTCTTGGTCGATGAACTGCTCAACAATCTTGACATCTGTTAGGTTTTTGAATGTGGAGTAATCAGGTTCGGGAAAAGCTTCTTTATCTTGAATCATATCGCTCTTTATTGAAGTGATTTTTTCCTGTCCTGGTCTGGTATACGGACCTTCATTATCTTGAACAGGCTCGCTTGGATCACTCTTAGTTCTGCTTCAGATAATAATTTTTCTCAAGGAAGAAAATTTATTTAATGAAGTTTGAATCCAATCGGATTTCAAAAGCAATGCTACATAAACCATATTTCGTTCTTCACACGAAAAATCAACAGATGTTTGACGATCAATGAATGTCTGCAGAAGACGATAACCACGGAGGGCCCGCCCACCATAATGCGTTTACCTTTAACTGATCAAGAAGAAGTCCTCGAGATGCAGCGTCCACTGGATTTTCAACACCTCTAACATGATACCAATGACTTGGAGCAACAAGATCCTGAATGTCACACGATTTGCCACAAAACTTTTGTACTTGTGAGGACTGGATTTAACCCAATTCAAAACCACAGTAGAATCAGACCAAGCGTAGAACTTATCATAGTTTATTTTATTCTCGTAAGTTTGAAGGACACAACTCATGAGATCAGCAACCAACGCCGCACCACACAGTTCAAGTCGGGGAATGGATATAGATTTAAGAGGACTGACCTTCGATTTTGCACACACGAGAGATACTTTCAAATTGCCAATCTCATTTATTTGCCTCAAATAAACTACCGCACCGAATCCCACCTCTGAGGCATCACAAAACCCATGCCACTCAGAACAACACACACCAGACAATGTTAAGTGTCTTGGAATTACAATGTCACCAATACACGAAAGTTGACTTTCATAGTTGGACCACCTAGTCATGAGGTCGAAAGGCAGTTCATCATCCCACTCTAATCCCAATTTCCAAGTACACTGCATCAAATGCTTTGCAAATAGTGTCAGTGGAGCTGGCAACCCCAAAGGGTGGGTCATATATCCTAGCTAACTCTGGCAAAACATTTCTTTTTGTACCAGATTTATTTGAAGGGACTACTTTATACAAGAAACAATCCATTTTAGGACACCACTGCAAACCCAAAACCTTCACACATGATTTATCTTCATTTTCGAAAAAACACGGTTGCTGATGAGCAACAGGAACAGAAGTCAATGCTTCAGCACGATTGCTTGCCCATTTCCGCAAAAGGAAACCACCTTTACCAAGCAAATCAATCAACTCCTTCTGAATCTCAGAGACACGCTCCACAGAATGTGCACCACTTACTATGTCGTCCACATAAATACTCGACCTCAACACCTCTGCAGCCAAAGGATGATTATCACCTTCATCACTCGTCAGTTGGAACAGAGTTCTTATTGCTAAATAGGGACTCGGTCCCAATCCATACGTTACCGTATTAAGACGGTATTCTGATATATCATCACGATCAGAGAATCGCCACAGAATACGTTGAAAATCCCTATGATCATCTATCACAAGTATCTGTCGATACATTTGGCGTATATCGGCCATAAAAACTACCTCATGCACACGAAAATTCAGCAAAATTTTTGCAATGTTCAATTGCAACGTAGAACCCACAAGAAGTTTGTCGTTCAAGGAAACACCACTTGACGTCTTTGCCGAACCATCAAACACTACCCTCAATTTTGTTGTGCTACTCTCAGGCCCCAGAACGCAATTATGAGGGATATAGTACAATTCATCAGGTCCTTTCTCAGATGGCTGGAATTGTGACACATGGTTAGATTCGATATATTCCTTCATGAAATCAGAATAACTTCCATACAAATCAGGGTTCTTTTTCAGACGGGACTCAAGAGATAAAAACCGACGTAAGGCTAAATTATATGACTTTCCCAACTCACCAGCATGCCTTTTAAAAGGGAGTTGAAAAATGTATCTTCCACTATCATCCCTTGCATGCGAATCCACAAATATTTGTTCACACAAAGTATCTTCACTAGAAAGAGCAATAGTTTCTGGGATTTGTTCCAACTCCCAAAACTTGTTCACCATTTCATCTAATGATACATCTAACATTGTACAAAATGAATTCACTACACCATCAGATGGATTGTCTACACCTCCCATCAATACCCAACCAAAAGCTGTTTTTATTTCTTGAGGTTCACCGTGATTTCCCACCTTCAATCCATTTCCAAACTTTTTGCATAAACTTCTGCACCAAGTAAAATATCAATCTCAGTAGGATCACCATAATATGGATCCGCCAACTCTAGACCTCGAATATGTTTCCACTAATCACCACAAACACGAGTAGTAGGGACATTTCCACTTCTCACAACAATAAATTCACTGCTGAATTCAGGAGTTTCTTTGAAATGAGGTTTAATCAAACACGACACAAATTCGATAAAGTTGTCATTTGATTCAATCCTTGGATTGGAATTTGATAAGGACTTCTTTTAGGATTAAGAATCAATGCAAATCTTTCACTCACAAGATTTGCACCACTTGCACTATCTAATAGTGCATATAAACGCAGTAGAGAATAAGATAGTCTTCTGGGACGGCAACACATTCGTTAGAACATTAACTTGTCCATTTCGAGTTGAACACTGAGATGGATCAGTATTGGAAGACTTTGCAGAAGAGGGAAAATGCAGCAATACATTGTGCTTTTTATGACAAACTCCACAAGTTGCCTTTGATTGACAAAACTGAGAAAAATGGTCAGATGAAAGACAACGCAAACACGCACGCTCGTTCACAATGAAATCATGGCGTTGATGGGGTGTCATCTCTAGAAACTTATTACATTTCACGATTGAATGATTATCTTCACACAAAAGACATTTAGGAAGTGGCTCAGATTTTATGAAAAAGGAGGAAGTAGGCTTCAACCCACCTGAAAATGATTCATTTGGAGTATGTTGATTATTTCTTCTGTAAGGTGATGTATTCAAATTTACTCCACTATTATTATTATTATAACTAGAGGATACCACATTATTCTCCAGAGCTCGACACGTTTTGTCCAAAAATTTATATAAATTTTGGTATGTTGGTATTCCTGACGAACAATCACTGAATGATATTTCAAAACGTCTTTTGATAGCAGGATCCAGTTTTTGAATCAAGAAATTGAATTTTGTAAAATCCCACAAGTCACAATTAAATTGATCTAAGGCTGAAATATTTTCTGAAAAGACATTCAATAATCCTCTCAGAGAAGAAGATGAATCACTATCAACCTTTTGAGCATTAAAAATAGTCTGCCAATACGAAGACAACAAAATCCGATCATTTTGATACCTCTTCACTAGTGTTTCATATGCGATTATATAATTATCACTTGTAAAAGGAAGATTTTTCACAATACCTAAGGCATCTCTTGATAGACTAGACACAAGATATTGAAATTTCTCTATATTTGACAAATCATCATTTTCATGAATTAACGAAATTTTTTATCATACCATCAAACTTCGGAATTTCTATAGTAGGCAATCTCACATTTTTGCTCACTTTGTTTTCCACCACCGCTAATTCTGACTTATTATCTTGGTCAGACTTAGGAACACTTAGTTGACGATGAATGCCTTTGATTGTATATTGAATATCATCGAATTCCTCTTGTATACGTTCTCGTTCCTTCCGTTGAGTTTCATCAACGGAATAAGTCACAATTTCTAAATGAATGAATTGAAATGTATGCACAAGTTCCACAAGGCTCTCATCTCGAATCTCAAACTCCGGTATCTTTGAAAGATCTTGTTGAGCTGTGATTCCAAAATCTTATATTTTATGTACACGGCACAAAATGGAATGACGTTGATTGTTCAACTTTTGTAACTCTTTCTCCTCAGCTTTAGTCAAAGGTTCTGCCATCTCGACACAATTTTTTCGAAATTCCAACTACTTTTTATGAGGGCCAAAATTGTATTTCCACGCCGGAGTGTCCACAAAACCACGAAATAACAATAGTAGAAGACTTTTCATAAACTACAACTACATATCTCAAAACTCAGTCAAACTTCAGAATCCGGCAACCATGTATTCGACAAATGCTACGACTTTCATAAAAACGATAAAAACATGAAAATATATAAACAAATAATCATCACACTATTAGGACTATATTTCACAGGACTTTCAGATCCGGCTCGAAGGACCAAAAAGTTCACGATAGTACAACTAGTCTATGAATTTGCCTCGGAACTCTAGCCATTTGCCGGAGAATCGAATAACCTCACTCACCTTCTACTTCTCGCTCTGCATTTCTTCACTGGCGCCAGTTTTCTATGTTTTTTGAGAGACTGCTCACCCCTTGGACCACGAACCGTCACTATTATTGCATATTAGTATTAAAAATTCGTTTAATCGACACCTTTTTTGAGCGTCTTTTCGTGCACTTGTGTCAAAATTGCCATGCGGCCACCACACGCTGTTGCCAGATCGATTCGCGAGGAATCCAACTTTCCAGGCACAAAAATAAAAGAAACAAAATAACGTGAATACTTATTACAATCGTAAACATATATTATATTTTATGGAATAAGCACGGACATCCGGAAGATTCTGAAACTGGTTGGATCATTCCACTATGACATTAAAGAACTCAAAGACACACTGAGTGAAGTTCACTTCAATTTATCCAACACGAATTATAACCATTTGCCATCAGTCGATATGTTGAAACCCAAATTCAAATTCCCAATTGAAAATGATGAGGATCTAGAAGCCCTTGAAGACAGGCTCAAAGATGCAGAAAAATATAAAGAACTATCCCCAGTAGCACACCAATATTCAGAAAATATTGTAATTACATATTTGACCAACAAAGAAAATGCGAGATATGTTTATGAAGGTCCAATATATTAGTTCCATATTCAACCTTCATTGGAAATATATATTATACCAATATTGGACCTAAAATGAAAGAAGAAGTGAACAAAAGATCTTAATAAATAATATTAAATTATTTCTAACTATCGTGTCTTGACTCATTTATTTCCGAATCCGTGGAATTTGGAAATCGTTTGCGAACAGATTCTGAAAAAGCAATTTTATCTGTCACATAGGTATGAATATTATATTTCAAGTTAACTTACTTGTGATAGTTGTGTAGCAAGTCAATTTCTGAAATGACAGCTTTCCTGTTTTGCCACTGCCTGAGTGTAATGAAGCTACTTCTCTGGATAAAAGTTCTTCATTGATAAAAAAACAGCTTTGTGTAGTTTCTCCTCCACAAAGATACAACCGTTTGATCCTCAGAAACAATAGCAACATTCAGACTATTTGTAGATTTTGTTTCCAACATAATTTATAAATACCAGCATGTCAACATTTTTCTCATCCCTCAAGAGATGTTTCAATGACACTAGCCGAGCCATGTTTTCAATCGGTAGTTCCCAAGGCTCCTCGATGGCGATATCAACACCAATGACATAATTAGTAACTAAAAGGTCGTTAACTTTATTTACGGTTTTTTTCAGATCACGAATCTCCCAATTCATCTTCTTTATTTCTCCCAATACCAATCTTTCAGAGGCTGGCAATGAAGTCAATAATCGAAAATGAACAGAAAGATTATATGTAGATATAGAATAAAGTAGATACCTGTTAAGCTAACTCTATCGCCAGTTGTGTTTGTGGCCAGTTCTATATGGTTCTCATCATTGTCGTTACGGACCAAAGGGATACCTGAACATACTTCTTGTTTTTTGAGACTCATGCTCATGGTTCGAAAACAGACTTTCTAGCTGCCTTTGAGGGTGTAAAAGCTTGAAATCAACCACAAATCTGTTGTTGGTGTTGAGCAACTTAGATATTATTTGTTTACATTACCAGGATGAGTAACTGTTATGTCCGACCTTTTGGAATGACTGCTAGGATCTGCAAAAAAAATCGTTCTTGAACTGGTAGACGGCTACCTCCTATGATATACTAACGTGCGAGTTCTTTCAGTGGTACCAAATCTTCATCATCACTTTTGTTGGGATCGGGAAATGTCCCACTCAGAGCCTCGTCTGATGATTTTCGATTTTTGTTACTCTTGCTCAATTTTTCAGTACTTCAAGAATCTTTTGCACTTGGCGGTGTGAGAGCTTGAACAAATATGATTTAATGAAAGTAACGAGATGGATATAATTTAATTTCGCAAATATACCTGGTCCAGTAGCTGTGACGTGCAAATTCCTGGATGTACTATCTATGAAAAAAATATAAAATGATGAACTAGGTGAGTTTTTTCTTGTATCATATTTACCAAAAGTCTTATTAGATATTCCAAAATCCTCATCATCGTCGCTAGTTTCACTGACATTATTAGAGTACGTCAGCGTTTCATTGTCAGTAGTTTCGACTGATGAAGTGTATAGCGCTTTCTCACACAGTTCTTTGGCTTTTTGTAAATCTGTTATACCTCTCTTTCTTGCTATTCCTCTACTTATTCGGTATTTGATGTTATTCAAGGGATGGCAAGTATCGATTAATCCTTGCCGTAGTTCTTGGGACACTCCTTGTGGCCATTTGTAACCGAGCTCATCGACAGCCCAACTTGACGGAATATAATCAACACTTAGAATAGATACGTATACTGATACTTTCACGACGTGCTATAGTATTGTTATATTCATTTTTTGAGTGATTATACGTGGCATTTACATCTTATGTTTGATACTGTGTGTAGCTGAAGGCAGCGGTAACGTACTACATATTCAATAATTACGTTAATATAAATATTGTGAACGTAGTATGGTAAAATGTCCCAGATATGTGGTGAATGCGATTCTGCGATTGATAGGCAAAAAACTCAGTACATTTCTTGTGCGGGTTTTTGCAACAAGTCTTATCACAGGCAGTGTGTTCGATTATCTTTTGGATCCTTGGATTGCCTTAAGACTCCGGGTTTTTGTTGGTTCTGTACAGCATGTCTCAAAATGAAGGACAAATATGATTTACACATTGAAAATACCTTCGATTTGAAGATTTCACAGAAGATGAGAGATATGGAATCCATGTTTGATGACATAAAGTCTGATATAATGAAAATAGCTGATGAAAAATTATCACATGCTTGTAAGACTCAGATTGCCAATACGGAGAAAACTACATATGCTGATTTAACTGGTAGTAAATCCATGGTTGTTATTGAACCAATCGATGTTGAACAAACGAATGATAAGACCAAATGCGATATTATGAAAAATATCAATCCGGTGGATTATGGAGTGCAAGTATCTTCTTATCTCTATCTCTTATTGGGTGTAATAATACTGAAGGTGCTACAAGTTTTGCGAAAATTGCCAAAGAAAAGTTATCGTCTTCCAACAAGGTTTCTGAAGTAAGAAAAAATTTACCAAAAATCAGAGTCGTTGGTCTGGTCGAAAACTATACAGAAAAAGATTTAGTTAAGTATTTGAAGGGCCAGAATGATATTATATCAGATGATTGTCATGTCAGTGTTGTTACAGTTTGATTTGGAGTGATACTCACAGAGGTTCGAAATGGCTACCATGAAACGATTTGGCCTATTTAATTATCTCCGTTTTCATTACTTACCAGTAAACCAAGAACTATAAGTATATCATCGTCATCTGCCGAGTACATTTATGTAGAAGCCAATATACAAGTTCATTACCTAACCAGGATAATAATCGAATATGGTGGACATCTACTGTGAGCGGTGAATAAGACTATAGTTAGATATTGTGATGACAATTCAAACAACTTGGTCTACCTACCTTTTCATCTCACAACATTTCAATTAAGGCCCCTCAAGACAGCTTTTGCGATGGTGAGTCTGTTTGACAGCAGAAAGAAGACGGTGGTCGTCGTTCTGTATCCAGCTGATTTCGTAGATCAGGAATATTATCTACTAATTGTTAGCTCACGAATAGGCAGGATAAGGAATAATATAAGGGATAAACTTCATGGTTTTCATTTTCCAGAAAATATAACCTGTTAGCTGATCTGCCAAAATTTCATCTTCTTCTTCTCTTTTAATCGGTTTCGACGCTCTTAGCTCGCCCATCTGTTAACCAGTTTAGTGGGGGCCAGATAACATCTGTCATCATGGGACAATAGCCCTAGGTAACTACCACCCTAATATTTTTGTCAAACTTTGAACAAATATCATATAGATGTTAACTCCTATTGAAGAGCTACCTTCATCATTCATTGTCTGAGGGCAATTTGAGTTTGTTATTATTATTGAAGACACGACATCTATGAGAAGATCACTGAAAGAACATCTAGGACGTTTCTCGGCCACTCCTATGTCATGGGTTACCTATCTCGATCTAGTCAGCGTGATAAAAAAGGAGGTGATAATAAGGTTATCTGGAGCGGAGTTAGGGTAGAGTCGACAAGGGTCAGTGTGAGTTCGGTGTTACACTATATAGGACAGCGTTGGTGCCAACCCAAGTCATGGACGGTAGAAAAACTCCCTAGTCCATTATCTATGCGCAGGGACCAAAAATTCAAAAAAAAACGGGGAGATCTTCCATTTTGCTTTTCATTTTTTGGATGAAAGAATTGAAGCACAATTTAGCGGATTTCTTCGGTAATTTTGGTTTTGCTAGGGATTTGTGGGTTGTGTTCACTGAACAACCACACAAAGTACGTTGGGTACGATTACTTTCTTCAACAGAATTACATCCCGTGGAATTGGAAACATACTCCAGAGGAGCTACTTAGAGGCCACCTGCCAACTAAGGTATGTCTACAGTCCTTGACCACAATTCAATATTTACAGAGATTACACCTATTTACTTGTCTCAGCTATTTCTTTCCATCGTCTGAGCATGACTTTTTTTTTTTTATCGAGTACATAATTTCTGATTCCCATGACGTCGATTTTAGGCCTCTTCCTATTCCCCATTTTAATATCGGTGGATTCCTTTGTCCAGAAGAGAGATTTATCTGGACGGAAACCATTCAACCACCTAAGTAAGGCTGTTCCGATATACAGCATACTGGAATCAAGGTGTCAAACAGTCTCACCCCTTGACAAGTAGAGTAACTACCTCAGGATAGCGGGCAGAGTTGTGAGATGGTACTGGGGACACCATCATCATCAAACAGCTAAGTCCTTTCCAATTTGTTTACCCATATACTTGCTGATATCCCATGGTTTGATAATATAGATATCTAATTCTTGTGCATCATTGGTACAGGATGTTTCCTCGCCTATATTTATTGTAGTTCACAGTTTTGTCTCTAATTATAGTCTGATCTAACTGTATTGTACCACAAGAGACCATAGTTATATCTCTTATCAGTCTACGGAAAGGTATATTGTACACAAACAGGGTTCCCCTCCTTTGTGGTACCACAACAGGCTCTATTCAGTTAACATACTTACTTGTATCACTGTGTGAAGATGAAAATATAAACCACCCTCAGACGAACAACCTGATACTTGTATTTTCTTCTATTTACCCTGAATCCACCCCTTCTTCACTGAGCTTGGGATTTCAATTCAATTCAATTCAATTTATTCAGTATTAGGTGTACATTCAACGTAAGTTTGAGATCCAAGTGTCCTATATACATATATATATATATATAACATTAAATACAAATACAAATAAATATATATTACACTTCAGAGCATGTCGCTAAGAAGCAGGAAATACCTAGACAAGAATTGCCTGTATTGTATTCCTGCATTCCATAACTCATGCTTCATGGATTGTACAATGTGGTATGATATTATGCGAGTATAATAGGTAATTATTTAGATGAAATGATTTATATGAAAATAGGTCAATCAACAGAGGTACTGCGAAGTATAGCTCATCTCAGGGTGGAGATAGGAAATATGCATACTTCTAGACCATTATGATAAATTGTTCTGGGTGTTCTGTTATGAATTTCTTCAGCTTGATTTTGAAAGTTTTGAATTGCTTTATCTCTCTAAGGTCAGTCGGGATGATGTTATAGAATTTAGGGCCATAATACATGAAAGATCTCTGTGTCACAGATTTTCTGAAAAATTGGACTTGTAGGTTTTTATTATGAGTTGATCTGGTCAATCTAGTATTTTTTATTTCAAATTTGTTGGGTGTACAGTGTATCCGAAGCACACATTGGTAAATGAAGAGAGTTCTCACATTAAAAAGTTTTGTATGTTCATAAAGCAATTGTGTTGGGTAGAGTTTATTTTTTTTATGAATTATTTTGATCAAAGTATTTTGTGCTGTTTGTAATATTTGTAAATTTGAAGTGAAAGCACCACCCCAGGCAATAATGCAATATCTAATGATAGATTCAGCTAGACTATTATATATAATAACCATGTTTTTCTGGGATAGGATATCTCTTAGTTCATAAAATCTGTGAATCAGTGCTCTAATCCTTTTTGATACATGAATAATGTGATCTGTCCATCTCATGTGTTGATCTAAAATGACACCTAAGTATTTTATGGTAGATGTTTTCTCAAGCATCGGGCAGGTACATGTATGGTTATCACAAGATGGGGAATGTATTTTGAGGGTGAATTGAGGAGGCTGATCTACTATTGAGGGGGAGAAAGTTATATATTTGGTTTTTTTTATATTTAAACTCAGTAAATTATGGTTTAACCATATTTGCACTTTCCTAATTCCCATTTCGGTTTTGCGGTTGACATTCTCCCAATCTTTGTCTGTGAAAATTAACGCTGTATCGTCAGCATAGCATATCAAGTGTCCCTCAAAATGTTTCATTCGAGATATACTATTAATATAAACAAGGAAAAGTATTGGGCCCAATACTGTTCCTTGTGGTACTCCTATTTGAACTATTGATTCAGAACTAGTTTCGCTTCCAATTTTCACAGTTTGGCATCGGTCAGAAAGATAATTTTGAATAAGTAGTAGAGCTGAACCGCGAATTCCATAATTTCTCAACTTATCGAGCAGTTTGCCGTGAGAGACAGTATCGAAAGCCTTGGCAAGATCAAGAAATACTGCGAGGCACTTCGTTGATTCGTCCATGGCTTTCACTGTGTGTTCTATGAGATCGAGTACTGCATTTTCTGTATTTGATTTTTTTATGAAACCATACTGCCTATCGGTTATGATATTATGAGCATCGAAAAAGTCTATCATTCTGTTTTTTAAAGCCTGCTCAAACAATTTGGCAAAGTTATTAATAACTGATATTGGTCGGTAGTTCGTCAACTGACTAGAATCTCCAGTTTTGAAAATGGGCGTGACAACAGATTGTTTCCATTGCTTTGGAATTTTACCTTCTGTGAAGCATAGATTGATGATATGAACCAGTGGAACAGTTATGAGCTTGTGAATATTTTTTATGGTCATTGATGAGATTGTATCTGGTCCAGGGGAACAATTATTTTTCAGATTCGATATGAGATTTGTTATTTCATTGTTAGTGATAGGCTTGAGAAAGATAGAATATTTATTTGGAGTCTCATTCATAAAATTCTCGGGTAAGTTCGTTTCTTCAATTTCTTCTGCCATTTGCGTTCCCAGATTGATAAAAAACTCGTTGAATATATTTGCCTTTTCTTTATTATTTGATATCAGCTCCGCGTTATTATTCATTATTTTTATGTTCGTTATATCTCGGGTATTTTTTTTTCCTGTCATATCGTTAATTGTTTTCCAAATCTTTTTATAATTTCCTCCTGCCTCATTAATTTTTTTTCGATAATAGTCATTTTTCGTCCTTCTGATCAGATGGTTTAGTTTATTTCTGTAATCTTTGTATTGCTTTATGAGCATTTGATCAGAGTGGTTTCTTTTTAGTTGTTTTTTCAAATTGTCTCTCTTAATAATGGAGGTAATCAGGCCATCTGTGATCCATGGCTTCATTTTCTTGAATTTTTTTAATTTTAAAGTGTTTGAACTAGTTGCATCATTCATGAATATGTTTAGTTTTTCTATGAATATGTCGTAGGATTCTTGTACTTGTATACTTGCCAGAACCTCTTGCCAGCTCTCTTTACTCACCAAGTCATTCAACTTTTTATAATCAATATATTTTTTTGTGAATTCTGTTTTTGTCGCAGATTCATTGTTTTTATTATCGGGTGAATTTAAAGTAATAAAAGGCGTGAAATGGTCAGTTATATCAGTGTGGATAATAAATGGTTGGATTTCGATGTTATCAGTGGATTTTCCCTTCCTTACAAATATATGGTCTATAATTGTTTCAGTGTTTTCTGTTACTCGGGTTGGTTGATTGATATATGATATGAAACCTTTCGAATTCAATATATTGAGATATTTATGTGTATCCTGTGAATCTATTTGTAATAAGTTGATATTTATATCTCCTGCGTAGACTTCTGTATTTTTCAGTACTAGATTGTCCATGTATAATTCCAAGTCGTTTCAGTAATTTTGAACATTTGTTGCAGGTGATCTGTAGTATGCTGTAATTCCTATCGTATTGTGTGGATATAAAGAGTCATTTGTGAAAGTTACCCTGAGAAATTTAGTTTCATTTATAGGTGAAATAACAGCAGTGGCATTTAGACTATTTTTCGTATAAACAATTACCCCATCACATTTATTGTATGTTGATTCATTATAATGAGTAGTAAAGTTTGGAATGGAAAAATCACTTACATTTTCGATACCCCATGTTTCAGATAAAATGATTACGTCTAGTAGACCTTCTGCCATCTGAGTATGTATTAGAAGTTCATCATAATGTTTCTGCAAACTTCGTATGTTGAAATGAGCAATACCAATACCTCGCTTGCCTCCGTTGATCCTATTTTGTACAAATTGTTGAAAATTTTCTACTATTTTTGTATCGATTTGAATGTTTTCATCTAGCACCTCCAAGTAATCTAACATGGATAAACTCGATATAGCGTTGTCCTGAGACTCCTGATGAATAATTTTTATCTAGGAAAGTTAAAGTAGAAGAAGAAATTATAACTAAGTGTAATTGAATATGATACAAACGATAAAAAAGGATAAAACAGAAATGACCATATCGAAAATATGTCTATAATTTGTTTCCGGTTATTCTCCTCCCCTTCAGCAAGTCAATACAGTCCTTCTTGGTTTTGATGATGGTTACTTTATTATCTGTATTAAGATAAATTTTTCCATTTCCGGTCCAGACATTTTTCAAACCAAACTTCTCGATGCATGTATTTAATACTTCAACTCTCACACTGGTGAGATCTTCTCTGATAACAACTCCTGTGCCCTTGAGTAACTTTTTTTTTGAGTATATTCCTTCTTTAGTTTCGTAACTTTTCAGTTTGAGGAAGATTCCTCTATTTTTATTATCAATTCGTTTACCAACTCTATAGCACAATTCAATATCTCTAGTTGTTAAATTCAGAGCCATCTTGGAGTTGAGAAGTTTGATAACTTCCTCTCTTGTGTTTTCTTGTTGATTCTCCTTGAAACTGAAAATTCTCAAGTTTGTTCTTCTGCTTTCCTGATCCATTCTATCCATATTTTCTTCGGTCTTATTTTTCTGTGACTCGAGTTCTCTTATTTTAGTTTCCATGGTTTCCATTTTATTTTCATAGTCTGATTTTAGCTCAGTATAATTATTCTGAAGGTCCGCCACTGCCACCTCTAATTGCGATAATTTCTTTTCCATTGTTTTAACGACGGCTTCAGTCACATTGCTCACAATGGTTTTTATGAAGGAATCGTGTTTAATACATTTATTAACAGCATGCCCAACTGCCGATTCAATTTCCTCTCTGATTTCTCGAGTCAAAACCATATTTTTGATTTCAAATTCACAGCACGATTCACTTTTGAAGAGTTACACTTCTGGCAAGAAATAAATAATTTTCTAACCACTTCAACTCGTTTTATTAGCTTTATTTTGAGGAGCTCGGTTGACACACGACTATTCTGTTCTCGCCATAGACGTAGAAAAATCTATTGAAACAGAATTGAAGGTAGTGATAATAAAAACAAAAAAAAAAAAAGAAAATCATAACAGTGTATTACGAGTTTGGAGAACCAAGAAAAATTCAAATATTTTTCAAGCTCTCGTCGAATTGGATGCTTCAGCTTATGGGTTGGTACTCAATCCCCGATTTCGTCAAAACATCAGGGCCTAAGGCTTGTCAACCAAACCTCTCGTTGCCTTATTTCCCAGATTGCACAAGTACGTCCCAAGGACGTCCTGAAGCCGTTCGCTTCGGACATTTCAGACGTCCCGGGGACGTCCATTTTAGGTACGTCTTCAGGACGTTTTGGGGACGTACGATGTTTCAAAATCGGAAGTCCCCAGGACATACGAATAAGGTCCGTTTCGGGTCTAATCTGGATCATTTGGGGACATTTGGATGACGTCTGAGGGATGTACGTTTCAGGTCGGTTCCAGGTCTGGAGCCATTATTGGTCAAAAATAAAATTCACTAATTCAGATAATACATTATATATAATATATTGATAGAAGTTTACATGGCAATGAATATTAATTGAAGAACCTTCTTCTTTGGTTTTCTCAGACTTGCACTCATCGATTTCAATTCTTATTTGATGTAGCACTCATCCTCTCAGCAGATCTCTTCAGTCAGCTCTATGTGGAGGCTTCGGTGGATTTATGATCCTTCGATATGCCAGGTTTTTGCGCAGCTCCTTGAAAAAAAACATGAAAATTGGTAGTACTTTTCCTATCGAATTTCAGTGTTTTCAACCAAACGATATATCGCGAAATATACGAGTTTTTCACACAGGAAAATGCTATATAATGCTCAAAGAGCATGAATAACTAGGGAAATAATTCCATCACAATTTTCGAAAGCACGTTTTTTGGTGAGTAGGTAACATATAGAGCTTGAGGAAGTTGTGATCAAATTATGAGTTATTCATCAATATTAGACAGAATTTTTCACGGTACAGTGATAACTATCCCTGAAAACTATTTATGTGTTTTATATGAATCCAATGAAATATAGGTCCTTCCACTATGGGTGATATTAATATTGTACTCGATAATGAACTTACCTATATTACAATTTTCGATACCTATGTTGACAAATAGGAAACTGCTAATATTCCACAGCGTTTTCTTCTTTAAACTTCACATTATGCATACAATAACATCATAATAACACAAATAAGTATCCATAGAAACAAAATGTGTGAGGCCGTGAGGCTACACTACCACTGTTGCCAGATGAAAATTTGCCAGAGAAGTAGATGGATGGGGAAAAACAGTAGATCATAAAAACTAAACAGTAGATTAATTAAGATTAATTAAGAACAAAATTCGTCAAGTTGGGAACAATTGGTGGATTGTCTATTTCTACAATCGCTTGTGTGAGAATCTGTCGTTTTTCAATTCTACTTCAAGATCGATGAACAAAACAGTAGGTTTCATGCCTGAAACAAAAGAATAGTAGAACAGACAAGAACAGTAGATCTACTGTTGAAACAGTAGGTCTGGCAACGCTGTACACT
The DNA here is from genome assembly GCA_918026855.4 of Phaedon cochleariae. Lineage (NCBI taxonomy): Eukaryota > Metazoa > Arthropoda > Insecta > Coleoptera > Chrysomelidae > Phaedon > Phaedon cochleariae. Next base: position 16,915,165 of record OU896723.1, on the reverse strand, counting down.
AGTACACCTGCTACATTGAAGACGGCTGTAGTGATGGCCATGTGATCGTATGAATTCTGACAGCCATGACTTTCGGTATGGATGCATTTTTAGACCAATCAGAACGATTCTAGCAATGGCGGTTAATTCGAATTGAATTCAAATCTTCTGAAAGAAGAAAATAGGAGTTGGTGACCAGATTTGACCTGCGTTATCTCTCATGCTCTGACGCAACAACTACTTATACAAAGTGTCCGTAAAAATGAGGTCAGTGCGTTGAACAAAATATTATTTAAGCAAAATTAAATGACCATTTTTCATGCGATTTTTCATTCTCCATCCCGCACATAGATAAAATTTCGTGTATTGATTCATGAAATCGGATTCATCGAAATGATTATGAATGTTTTGTTCAGACCTGAAATGGACGTTTTGGGGACGTCCATTTATGTACGTTTTGGGAACGTCCCATGATGGACGTCCTCAAAACGTCCTCAGAAGGTCCCGGACGTTCAGACCTGAAATGGACTTCAACGGGACATCCTGGAGACGTCCTGTGCTATCTGGGTTCAGCGAGTGTCCTAATCTGTGTGTTGCTTCTTGTCTTCAACAATACCTGGAATTAACCAAATCACTTCGCCCCGCCGAATGTGATAAGCTATTCCTCACATACAATAAACCGCATGGGCCGGCAACTAAACAAACCATAAGTCGCTGGGTAAAGAACATAATGGCAGAAACAGGAATCGACATAGGCATTTTTAAACCCCACTCTTCGCGACACGCCTCTACATCATGCGCGCTAAGAAAGGGCGTTCATATGGATGTCATACGAAGGTCAGCTGGCTGGAGCCACGATTCTCAAACCTTCGCAAGGTTCTACAACAGACCCTTGCTTCAAGAAGATACTTACCTAAAGTCTGTCTTCAATATATCATCATCGAAATCATGAACAATGTTTAAGTTAGTTGTGATTACTCACATAATCACCTTGGGATTTGTTCAGGTTAAAAAATTAGAAGTTTTTCTACCTATTGTGTTTTACTGCAATGTTTCCTTCAAACAGCTACACAATTATGTAATATTGAGGACTGGACCCGAAATATAATTAAACTATCACAAGAACTTACCTGAAGTTTGATTGTGATTATATGTGGGTCCAGTCCGAGAATATTACAAACCCTAACCCTCCCAGACCCCGACAATTGCAGGTAAAACGGTGTTATACTTTAAAGAATGACGAACGTATAGATACGACGGGCGCTGGTGCCGGCGAAGGAACTGGCGAACAGGACCGGACGGGCCCGTTTTTGCTTTTACTTTGAACCTCGTGGTATTGAGTGTGGAAAGCCACTACTACTACTCACTACCGGTAAAAACGGAGGGACTAATCGGCAGTCGTAGACTGAACATAGACAAGGAAGCATTGGTTATTTTTAGAATTGTCAACGATCACTTTTTTGTTCAGTGTTTATAATAAATGTTTACATCAAAAAATAGTAGAACTATTTTTTGTTTAGTCATACGACAATACATGGTCCTTAAGCCGACTGGTTAATACCAGACATTTTTATACTTCTCGACTGACATGTCCTATTTCATGTATATGAACACAAAGGATGAATAAATATTCTATTCTATTCTATTCTATCAATATAAGCCACTAAAATCGTGAAGAAATCAAACAATATCAGTTCCAGAATCAGTAGTGTAATCATCAATGACTATTTAAAATCAAGGTATCAAGAACAGTTGTTATAGGATAAGTTATTTCCTATAAAATCAGTGTCGTTCCTTAAAGTCTAGGAGGAAATCGAAAGTAAGAAGCGTACCTACAGGGTGGATGACAGTTTAGCGAGCGGTTTGGCTGCAAGTTCAGAATCAAAGTGAGTCTGTTCCTTTTATCCCAGTCCCGCTTAATGAGTATTGGTTATCGCTTTGAGTTGGTTCAATTTTGAAATATATCAGATTTCAAGCCATCATTGTAACGAAAGTAGAAATAATGGAGGATGAGTTACTGAAGTATCGTTTAGAACTAGGAAATATCAAAGCATCTTTGACACGATTTAAAACCTTTATTGATAAGTTCACTTCATTATTAGGAACACGTTTGGAAGATGCAAAATTACTTTTAGATGAGTTCAATAGAGTTCAGATGAGTATCGAGATTATGGATGAACATGAATTAGATAACACGAGCGAGAGTCGTTTGAAGACAAATATTATAGTGTAATCGACCGTGCGAAACAGATCATATACAGGGTGAATAAACAAGTAACTGTCCCAGATGTAGATACCCCGTATCAGTGCCTACTGGTTCACCAAGGGGTTTTCACGATGTAAAACTTCCAACTCTAGAATTACCACATTTCTAGGGTGAATATGAGAAATGGGGTCAATTCCGAGATATGTTTTTGGCATTAGCGCATAATAATTCATCTATCGAGAATGTCAAAAAATTCCATTTCCTTTTATGCTGTTTGAAGGAAAGTGCAGCGAATGTGTTAGAGAATATCGAAATAACGAACGACAATTATGAAAATGCTTGGGATCTATTGAGAGGTAGGTATGAAAGCGAATCGATTATAATGAAAAATCATGTCAGGGCATTATTCAATATGCCACGTATTGAGAAGGATATTTGTGCTTCATTGAGAAAATTAACGGATGATATCCAAAAACATGTTAAATCATTGAAAACATTAGGTGAACCTGTGGACACTTGGGATACCTTGTTGATTCATCTTATAACAAAAAAGCTAGATGAGGCTTCCCAAGAAGCTTGGGAAGCGCGTATTCTTGCGAAGGAACTCAAGTCTCCAAAATACAGCGATATTGTCGCGGACGCCACTGCCTATGCCACTGCCACGCGAACGCCACTGCCTATGCCACACGACTTTGCCTAGAACCAGCGACGACGTCTATGCTGACTTAGCACCGGCGTACGGGGTACGGAGGGGTGCCATGATTATGTTACTTGTAAACTTATGTAAAACATGATGTTAGAAATGTACTTCACTTGTTAATTTACCATCTGACAGACAAGTCGATTAAAACTGAATCAAGAATTCTGGCTTTTATCTAGACACCACCCTGTAGTATTGAGCTCCCCCAAAAGTAGGCGTGACAAATTGGTGGAAGCGCCGGCAGTTCCGTGTAAATCAAAGTGAAAATTAACTAAATTTAACGTTCGGACTTTGAATCGAAAACTGTGAGAAGTGATTGATGTTAACCAGGCTCAAGACCAGAAGCATCCAGGAAAAATCCGAGGAAGAACAGCGAAATACAGTGAACGAAACTACATCAGACTCGGAAGAAAGTTCAGATTCTTCAATTTATTCGCAGACTAGAGAAGAAGAGGATCGTGAGCAAGAAACTCCAGACATGCCAGACACTCCGGAAGAAGTCTACACCTCGGTGAACCCGAAAGTATTTGCCGGTAAGCCACATGAGAGTGTACAGGAATTTTTGAAAAATTTCAAGCGAGCTGCTAGGGCAAATAGGTGGTCGGATGAAACCAAACTGCTCCAACTACCCTGCTATTTGGAAGGACCAGCTTTAGAATTTTTCGAGACTTTCGAGGAAACTTGTACGACTTTCCAAGAAGCATCTGAAAAGCTAGCTACAACGTTTGAAAATGTAACGGAAACGGAACAATGCTATTTTAAGCTACTGAACAGGAAGCAGCAACCAGGAGAAGACATCTGGTTATACTTCAACGTGATCACCAAACTTTGCTATAAAGTTAATGGTGCGATGACGGACAACGAGAAGATTGGATTTATCTTGAGAGGCCTTAGACCAAGCATACTGGAGAAGGTGAACTTAATGGATAATAATACCATGGTCAAGTTCCGAGAAAATTTGAAGAAGATTGAAGTAACGCAGTTTATGGTTGGAGCCAGCGATGGACCATCAGCGAGCAGGACACCCACATTACGAAACGAGAGCCAGGACCATCGCAACAGGACAAGGGCGGAGCAGGAAGTAGAGGACCTCAGGAGACGGATTCAACAACTAGAGGGAAACCGTCAGCAAAACAGGTCAGTTTCGCACCAATTTTATAGGAATAATAACAACGGGTTCAGAAATAGTTATGATCAGTCAAAAATCAAGAAAGAACCACGTACGCCAGAGGGGCGCATTGTGTGCTTCAAATGTAACAGAACAGGGCATTATGCTCGAAATTGTCCAAAAAACTAGTGGTCCAGCCACTAAATTCAAATAGTGGCTGTAACCAGAGCAAAATTATTCAAAATTTATTGATCTCATGTTTTTATTGTTATAAAATAGGTCACAAACGAGCGACGTGTCGATTTTTCAAAAGAAACTTGAATTGTTGTGAAGTTTATCATCTAAAAACTAACTATTCCGAACCTATTGAAATTATTGGTCAAATCTGTCATCATGAAATTTCATTTATTTGCGATACTGGTGCAGGGCTGAGTTTGATTGACTCTATTTTTCTTCCAAAAAATTGTAAGCTCGAGAAATGTGAAAATGTTAGGGTAAAGTCTGCGAGTGGTGATTGTCTTTGGGTGATTGGTAGAATAGATTTGAAATTTAAATTAGAAACTGTGTGGGTAACTCATAATTTTGTAGTTGTGAAAAATTTTGGTAAAAAAGCAATTTTGGGAAACGATTTTAATGCAAAATTTAGCGCTGAGATAAATTTCTTGACAGGCTCTATCAAATTAATGATCAAAAACAAAGTATTCAATTTCAAGTTTGCTAATAGTAACGAGTGTTTCGATGTTACGCCTACGCAGGACGATAAAATACGTTCCACTGATCGAGTTACGATGCCGCCTTTAAGCACGACAAAAATAATGGTTAATTTTGATGAAAACGTTGGTAGATTTGAGCTGTGTTCAAATTATTTCACGAATAGGGGTTTGTTAGTAGCCAAAGTTGATCTAGATGATTTTTGTTTGTTTATCACGAATAATACAGCTGTTGACATAACCATTTATGAAGGCACGTGTCTAGGTATTGCCAATGAACAAGGTAAAAGTAAAGTATTCCCTGAAATTGAAGTAAATCAAGTCAATAATGTTCAGGAAGTCAGTTATAATGTTTTTCCTTGCTTTTTGCAAGATGATGTAGTACAAAGTAAAGTTAATTCTGTTGTTCTTTCGGATCGTGATGTTTTTTATACAGATTTGTCAGAGTTAGGTATAAACATAAATGAAAAGTTACCACAGGAGGAAAAAGACAGATTTGTCAAATTGTTACGAAAGTATTCAGACATTTTCGCGCACAGTAACTACGAATTAGGTATAACGAATGTATGTCAGCAAACTATCGATACGAAAGACGCTAAACCTATTCACCAACCCCCGTATCGAATGAGTCCACGCGAGAGGGAAATAATTCGTGAACAAATCGAGGAAATGCTCGAAGCAGGAATAATTCGGGAATCTTACAGTCCATGGGCGTCTCCCGTGGTACTGGTTAAAAAGAAAGATAATACGTGGAGGTTTTGCGTCGATTACAGAAAATTAAATCAGGTAATTGAAACAGATTCATACCCATTACCATTAATCGAAGATCTTTTGGCAGCGTTAGACGGATCAAAATACTTTAGTACGTCGGATTTATTTTCTGGATACTGGCAAATCGGTATCGCAGAAAAAGATAGGCAAAAAACAGCTTTCGTTGTGCCAGAAGGGCTCTACGAGTTCAACGTTCTTCCATTCGGCTTAGCATCCAGCCCAGCCTGCTTCCAGAGATGTATGGATCAAGTTTTGGCCGGATTAAAATATAATTCTTGCCTAGTATATTTAGATGATGTGCTAGTGAAAGGAAACCATTTAGAAGATCATTTAATTAAACTAGAAAAAATTTTCCAAAGATTTAGGCAAGCAAATTTAAAATTGAAACCGTCAAAGTGTTCTTTCGGATATCAGGAAGTCAAAATTTTAGGTTATGTAGCAAACACGGAAGGATTGTCTCCAGACGCGGATAAAATCAAATCTATTTCAGAATTTCCAGTGCCAAAGAAGGTTAAAGACATTCAGTCTTTCATCGGAATATGTAATTATTATAGAAAATTTATCAAATCTTTTTCGGATATTGCTAGACCGCTAACGTTGCTAACGCGAAAAAATGTCCCATTCAAATGGACTCAGGTAGAACAAAAAGCTTTTGACGAACTCAAAACATGTTTGGTGAACTTCCCGGTATTAAAACATTTTAGAAATGATTTACCTATTGAAATTCACACGGACGCCTCTGACTATGGTGTCGGAGCTGTTATTTTGCAAACAGACGAGACAGGGTCTCTTCCTTTTGCATATGCCTCAAGACGACTGTCCTCTCCGGAAATGAAGTACAATACTACAGAAAAAGAATTACTTGCGGTAATTTACGGAATTACTTATTTCAGGCATTATCTATGGGGTAAAAAATTCAAAGTCGTAGTTGATCACCATGCGTTATGTTATTTGAACAAAAATAAGGACTTATCTGGAAAATTAGCGAGGTGGGCTATCAGGTTACAAGATTACTCATTTGAGGTGACTCATTTGAGCGGCAAAAAACATTTGGACGCTGATGCACTATCTAGGAATCCTGTGTTTCACCCATCTGAAAATGATGACATCACTGAAATACCGATTCTGAATATAAATATCGACGATATATCTAAATTGCAACACGGCGACAACAATTTAAATAAAATAATTAGTGCAATGAAAAATCCTGATGTGGCAGATTCCAAATTATTGAAACAAACACGAAGTTACATTTTAGAAAACGACGTACTGTACAAAAAACATTTCAGCCCAAGTGTCTCGACCAAAATTCTAGTTATACCCGAAAAAGTCAAAAATGACATACTAGTATCATTCCATGATGATCCTCTCAGTGGCGGACATCTAGGGTATTTTCGAACATTGACAAAAATCAAAAATAGATATTTTAGGCCACAAATGAACAAAGATGTTGAGAATTACGTCAAGTCATGTGTCCACTGCCAGCATCGAAAAAGTGTACCCAAAGCACAACCAGGGTTATTGCAGCCAATAAAAGTTGGGCAACCGTTCCAACAAATTGGAATCGATATACTGGGCCCTTTTCCGAAATCGAGTTTAGGAAATACATGCATTATTACGGCTCTTTGCTATGCTACAAAATGGGCGGAGGCAAAAGCTGTTACACAAGGTACTGCAAAATGTGTAGCCGACTTCCTACTTGACAACATTATTTGCAAACATGGATGTCCGGAAAAAATAATTAGTGATAGGGGCAAATGTTTTCAGTCTAAATTGGTAACGGAAATGTTAAAAGGCATTGGTAGTCATCCCACTTTTACCACCGCCTATCATCCGAAAACGAATGGGTTAGTCGAACACTACAATGGAACATTAGCTACAATGCTTTCCATGTACGTTGCATCGAACCAAAAGGATTGGGATACTTATGTAAATTTGGTAACTTTTAACTATAACTGTTCCCCTCAGGAAACAACGAAAATGTCACCTTTTTTATTAGTTTACGGTAGAGAGCCCAGACTCCCCATAGACGTAGCACTAGGGGTAGGAGATACAGGGGAAGAAGAAGTAAAACAAATCTTAGGTCGTATAAAAAACACACGTGAAGAAGTTTTGGAAAGAATTCAAAAAGAACAACAAAGACAGAAAGACCGGTATGATAAAAGGTATAGGTATGTAGAGTATAAAGTTGGAGATAAAGTAATGGTTTATACGCCTGTCCGAAAGGTAGGCAAGTCCACGAAATTATTGCATAGGTGGTTTGGACCCTATCCGGTAGTAGAAAAAGTGAATGACGTCAACTATAAGTTACGAGTAAAGAAAAACAATAAATTTATTGAGGACACAGTTCATGTGGATCGCATGAAAAATTTCCATGAACGCAAAACCGTTAGGTAATAGCTTACTCAGTAAATTTAACATCGCGCGAAAGAAATGCGAAAAGTTTCGAAACAACAAAACATCTAAGCATGCAAAACATCGAAGTTAGTGAACTTAATAATTGCATAGTATGCAATTAAGCAATTTAGTAGAATTCTAAAACAATGTGAAGTTTTCCTATCGATAATCATTTCAAATACAAACACCTGTTCAGTCAAGCATAAGAAAAAAAGTAAAGTACCATAGTCAAGATGTCAAATCATACAATCATAGTCGTATCAGTCGCGATAATGATTATTAGTTTTGGCGAGGTACACTCGAAAGAAATCAGCATCGTATCAGGAGCATATTGGTCTAAACTTTTCAATGTACTGATTTATCAGTCCTCAGTTCCATTGGTATATTCAGCAGAATTTCCTTTAATGTCAGAATCGTCTTCCAAATTGTATCCGGATAATAAGGAATGCCCAATGAATACATACGAGGGAGAGGTGATGTGTTCAAGAGCCAATCTAGTGCATTTTTTGGGTGAACAGTATTCGCAACATCTGAAAGCCATACAATTCAGTCTAGGGGAAGAAGCCGCTAATTTACCATTAGCACGTCACAACCGGAAGTCAAGAGCGCTTGATTTTCTTGGAGATGCGTTGAATTGGTGTTGTTCTGTGGCAACACAACACTCTATAGATCCGTTATTTGTCGATGAAGAAAAAGTTAAGAAAGTTGTAAGTAATTTGGGTTTGGCTGTGAACGAAAATCACGCAGAGTTAGTAGTTGTCATAAATTCTATAAAAAAGTATAGTTCTCAAAGGGCATCATTGTTATCAAAGTCAAATAGGGCATCAAAACAAATTTCAGATTTAATGCAAGGAATGCGTAAGGTAGTTTCCCAAGAAGTAGCGAGTTTAGGTAATAACACAAATTTTATATGGCAGTATCTTATCGATTTGGCCTTTCAGAATGTAGAAATGTTGCAAGTTTTCAACAAATATCAAATAATTAGTCAATGCAGAAATAATAGAATCCCAACTGAAGTTGTAGATCCCACTATTCTGAGAAAAGATTTGCAACGGGTTGAAAAAGTGCTTATCAAAAATAGACGCAAATTAGTAATAAAACCTGAACATGTAACAAGATATCTGCGGCTCAACATTGCTACATGTGTTATAACAAAAAATTCTGTTGTAGTTACATTAAAGTTACCGGTAAGCGAGATAAATAAATCCTGGGAATTATTCAGATTAATTCTAGTTCCATTTGCGTGGAAAAATAAAACGTGCCTTTTTAGCGAAAATAAAATACTGCTAGCTAAGAATGAAGATGAGACGAAAATGATATCTGGGAACGCGCTGCGAACTTGCAATGGAAAAGATAATTTATGTTTATTACCACGTGCAAAAGACACCAGTTTGAAGAATCCGGTGTGTTTTCAGAAACTAGCCGACGGAGCGAAAATTTCAGAACTTATAACAGAATGCAAGCCTATTTGTTTCAACCATAATAAAACGCTTATAAATCAAATTGAACCTGAGAAATTCATCGTAACTCATTCACCAGAAAAATTAACAATAAAATGTCCCGAAAAAATAGAAACTTTAGATGCAAGTGAAAAAAGTAAGCTTGGATCATTAGAAATCAACTTACCATGTTCCTGTTCATTACAAGAAAATGACCAAGTATTAATTGCCGAAAATTTTCCATGTGATTCAAGAGGCATAAATGATTTTGATTTTAGGCACATTTTACCAGCTATTTGGTCAAAATTTAATACCTTCAAATTAAAGCCCATGACCACATATACACAATTGAATTTCGAAAACCTCTCAGAATGTGTAAATAATAACTGGGATTTTGAGATTCCCACTATAGAACTTAATTCTTCGAATTTCAAAAATGGTGACTGGAATTTTGAACCAGTGCATTTAGGAACTTGGACTTCAGATTTTATGGATACAGGAGGTTGGAAAGTTATGAATGTAGTTAATTTTCTGATAGCCGTTTTAGTTATTGTCATAATAATGAGAAATCCATATTTACTAGGATTTGGTACGTTGCCTGTTGTAAAAGCAGCTGATTTTAGTATGATTCTTAATGACATTAGTGGAATTAGTGTTTTATTAATTATTTTTGGATTTTTGATCTGGTGTGGATTTTACTTTTTAAAAAAACATAAAGAGACTGTCAAGAAAGGAAATTTATCGATAGATGTTGAAATGAGTACTCAGACTGATGAAAATGAGTCAAAAACGTATAAGAACAAAAAAATTCAGTCAAACATTCCGGAAGAAAGGGTATAGGCCTATATTTTATTTTATAAGTATTTTGAGCTCATAGGTATAAGTTTTCATTAACTGTAGTGCATAGCAGTGTTATGCAACAAATAGCAATTTGTTTTCTTGATTCATGTTATCAAAAATTGACGATTATGTATATGTAGTATTAAGGGTATGAAAGGGATGAATGTATGATTAGTTAAGGTTAGTTAGGAAAGTTTTGTTAAAAAAAAGAAAGAGAACATGTTTCTGCTCTTCTTTATTGTTACAGATAAATGGACCCAACCGACTTCGGACGCCTGGAGGACCACTCGTCGCTGTGTCAGACAAAACATCGGGACGATGTTTTAACGTGGGGGAGTGTCGCGGACGCCACTGCCTATGCCACTGCCACGCGAACGCCACTGCCTATGCCACACGACTTTGCCTAGAACCAGCGACGACGTCTATGCTGACTTAGCACCGGCGTACGGGGTACGGAGGGGTGCCATGATTATGTTACTTGTAAACTTATGTAAAACATGATGTTAGAAATGTACTTCACTTGTTAATTTACCATCTGACAGACAAGTCGATTAAAACTGAATCAAGAATTCTGGCTTTTATCTAGACACCACCCTGTAGTATTGAGCTCCCCCAAAAGTAGGCGTGACAATATAATTACATTCTTAAATCATAGATGTCAATTATTAGAAAAAATTGATAGTCGTGAAAACAAAAAAGCAAAAGTGTGTCAAACAAAAACAGGTCCTGTGAAATACTCTCACCTAACGACAGCTAACGCTAATCAGTCTCAAGGTCAAGAGCAATTCAGTAAGCTCTGTATCTTTTGTAAGGGGTCTCATCACATATATCATTGTGAGAGGCTGACAGCATTGCCAGTGGCATCCCGAATAGCTGAAATCAAGAAACTCAAACTTTGTAAAAATTGTTTGAGACGTGATCAAAACACGAGCGAATATATAAGCTCTGGTTGTAGAATTTGTTCGCAAAAACATAATACGTTACTCCATTTAGATGATTCAACTCGAGAAAATATAGTAAATTCGAATATGCGCGGGAATCAAAATGAACAGAGAAATAATGCATCAATGTTAGCTGTGTCTCTTTCTGAACAGTTTATCACGAATCATTGTGTGAAACAAGAGCCACAAGTTTTATTGGCTACAGCAGTCTTATTGATACAGGATGTTAGCGGAAATTGGCATGAGTGTACAGCACTTCTAGATAGTGGTTCTCAACCAAATCTCATAACACGCGACTTACATAGGAAGCTAGGATTATCGAATACTCAAACAAATATACCTGTTATGGGAGTGGAAAATTCTCAGACTGAAATAATGAGTAAAGTTCATACCCAAATCAAGTCCATGCATGATGAATTTTCAGCAGAGTTAACCTTTCTGATTTTAGAAAAAATTACCGAGAATTTGCCTGCTGTATTATTCGACATATCTCAATTACATATACCCACTAATATAGCTTTAGCTGATTCAGAATTTAATGAATCGAAATCAATAGATATGTTACTTGGAGCAGAAGTATTTTATAATCTTATTCTGATCCTCGGCGACGCAGTGAACTAGTGCGTATTCTACAGGGGTGGCAAAAGGGTCGCGGTTCTCTTCCTTGGTGACGGGTCCATATACATCATCAGAACGTATCGACACAGACCGTCGATTAGTAGGAATTTATTTGACTAGAATAGTAAGAAATCAGAATAGCAAATCATCAGAACCATATTTCAGCGACTGCAATATGTACAACCCGTAATTTGTCGAACCGTACTTTGACAGACTGCATTATGTCAGAATGCATAAATCACAATAGTATATCGAGAGACTGCCATATATTCAGAAGTGTACTTTGCCAAACCAGTAAATAAAATACCCTTCATGTCGTCAGAATCATAAAAATATATAATCGTGAAGTCATAGAACCGTAAAAGCACAGACTGTAATTCAGCGACCCGTACTCTGTAGACCACCATTTCATCAGAATGAACATTCCCGATCAGCAAACTGGCAGAATTGTGATGTACAGAATCTGAAAATGGCAGAATGCGAAAAGTTCATACCCGTAAAAAGACAGACTGTCGATTTTTGATACCCGTAAAATGAAAGATCCGTACAATGACAGACTCGTAAAAGCACAGACTGCCAATACTCTAGATCCGTAAAATGCAAGAACCGTACATCGACAGACTCATAATCCATCGGACTACCGTAATTTCCGATCCATAATTCATCAAAACCGTAAAACGACAGACCCGTAAAACAGCAGAATCGTAAAATGACAGACTCGTACAGTGGCAGAATCGTGCAGATACCAAACCCGTAAATTTTCAGAATTTTTTGGATTAAGACCCGTGAAATAGCAGAACCGTAAAATGGCAGAACCGTACATTGACAGACCCGTAAAACATCAGAACCGTACATCGACAGACCGTCAATATACCAGAATGTGTGAGACGCGTGGAGACTCGGAACAAGCGGTAGCGCATTGTTGCCAAATTGAATCGATAGAAATTCCTTGCTATACCTACTTAAATCTGATTCAAACTGTTTTATGAAGAATTCTAGAGGGCTGAGAAAGGTTCGTACATTTTAGTATTTTGGTGTTTGATAATCTGTTTGATCCGAATCAGGAAGATATTGACATGATAATTTGATTGTATCAAGATAAAGAAGTATATATCATTCTTTTTGTTGGAAAATTATATAACAAAACATCAGACATGTGAATATAACGATGTTATCTATGTATAATAGGTGAATCTATTCTCGGAGATTCTATGAGGCAGAAATGGAATCATTGTATGTCCATTTCTGAACATATGAATATTGGAGAAAAACGTCAAACTTTCAAACTTCTCTATAGTCCAATGATCTGAGATTCGGATCAGAGTGTATACCTTTCAATTTGATTCTCCAATTAAATAGTAGATAATATAAATGAAGAACTTGTAGCATTTGTATATCGCTATTTCGTTTTGGGAAACCTACTCCCAAAGAGTTTTCGAATCTAGTGATTTCTCATTGTCAATTGTGCTTAAATTCCTCACATGACTTCAGTTATAGATTATATATAGGGTGTCCCAAAATTGCTCTACTTGAAGTAGAGGTCAAAATAAGTTGATTGGACCCAATTCGTTTATATACCAAAATGTTTCGTTCGTCAATGGGGTACTTTGTATGTGATCAATGAGGTACTTTGTATGTGATCAATTTCATTTGCGTTTCGGATATCATAATGACTTCATTCATCTTCCATGAAATGTCAAATCTCAAGCAATGGCGGCTCGAAATACCGCCTGTTGGTTGATCGAGGAGGTGTTATACATACATTTTACTTGATTATTTGGGATTTACCCTCATCGCTTCTACAAAATAATAATATGAGCATAATTTCAATATACAGTGTGGTCATTCAAGTGTGCAACATATGGGAATCTTCTTAATGAATTGCACAACCAAAATACAGATAGTGCCAAGAGTTGGTGCATGTTCGATCATCATTTCAGGTGCACTCAGAATAGTTGCAAGTCAAACAGCATACAAGGTAGGTAAAAAGATATAAAAAGTGCTCAGGAGTAAAGTACCCGTATTTCAAAAAATTCAGCAGATTGTTTTATTGAGAAAAGTTGTTCACAATTAAAATTCATACCTAAATACCAGAAAATGGCTTCCTAAGACATTCTTCAGTTCTTCAATTCCTTTCGTTAATAAATTCCCATTTTTTTTTTCAAATTCAAGCATATTTTTGCATTCAACTTGGATTTCAATTTTTTAAGGAAATCACAAATTTCATGTTTTTTGCAACGATATTCAGCTCAACTTTGAAATTTTGCGAACCCTATTTTCAACAAGGTAAAACATCATTAATGATAATATGCATATTCAAAAACCTTCATTTAATGTGAACATTTTGTATTTGAAATGTTTATGAAAAAACTGAACAAATTGATCGACAACCATGATATCTTTTGAAAAATCACGGACACCCAAGGAACAGAACAAAAAATGAGGGTTGACAGTAAATATTGAGGCAGTTTGGTGACATACTCCTTATCTAATGATGTTTTACCTTGTTGAAAATATGGTTTGCGAAATCTCAAAATTAAGCTGTATATCGTTGCAACAAACATCAAGTTTGTGATTCCCTAAAAACATAAAATCCAAGTTGATTGCACAAAAGTGCATTAATTTCAACAAAAGTATGATCAACTGATTTTGTTATGATCAAATTATGAAAGTGTTTAGGGTGAATATGAAAAAAATACAAATTGGGAAGTTATTAATGGAACAAATCGAAACACTAAAATATGTCTTAGGAGGCCATGTTTTGGTATTCAGGAAAAACTTTCAATTGAAAAGAACTTTTTTCCATAACAGTTTGCTGAATTTTCTGAAATAAGGGTACTTTACTCCTGAGCATTTTTTATATTTTTTGACCTACCCTGTATGCTGTTTGACTTGCAACGATTATAAGTGCACCTCAAATGATTACCGAACATGCACCAACCTTTGACACTATCTGTATTTTGGTTGTGCAATTCATCAAAAAAATTTCCATATGTTGCACACTGTACAGGGTGATTCACCATAAATGTCCCCCCCTTTAGCTCACTTATTATTGAACCGATTTGAAAATTTGAAAAATCATCTATAATAATTTTTCAGAAATTTTTTTTCCGTTGCATCAGAAAATACAGGGTGCTCGGATCAAACGATCTACAGAGTACTACTTGATTTTTTCAAATGGAACACCCTGTATTTCATTGTATCTTTATATTCTTCCTGAACAGCTGATTTCATCAATACATCACACTTGGGGTCTAGCGGGAATGATTACAGAGATATAGGGAGTTCAAAATCGAGATTTTTCAACTTTAGGATTTTTTTGTGTTGAAACTATTCATTATTGGTCAAAAGAAGTAATATTCCTCCAATTAGACTTCTTCATATAAAAAATCAATAGTCCACTATTGAAATACAATGTTTGAGTATTTTTGAGCATCTTTGAATTTATCTATACAATATATATCATTTTGAAGGAGAAAAGAGGAATTTAATGAGCTAATAAATTGAAAAATTCATAAGTTTGAGTTGAATCTCCAAAACCATACTGCGAAAAAAGAATTGAGTACGACACTGGAATCTGAATGATATTCTCCATGACAAAAGATTTGAAAAACTCCGTAAATATAGAGGGTGTCCAAAATGTGAAATAAGTTATAGGCAAAATCTGAGTTTCACAAAAAAGTGGCACAGAACCGCAAAAACCGCAAGGTTCCATGTTCCACAACAACAGAGATACCTCAGATGTCTGAACCAAAATGGAATACACTGTACAGGGTGATTCAAACTCCCCGCCCTTGGCTCATAACAAGGAAAGGAAAACTGCAGATGGAAATCTCTCAGAGGGGATATATTTATCCTTATTTGAAAATATCTCAGCTCCTTTCAAAATGGCGGAAATGACGTCTGCAAAATTATTTTTTCCACAGAGTCACAATTTTTCCTCATATTATTCTGAAAAAACATATATTTTTTTAAACATCTTCAATCGTGAAACTTTCTTTCTTTCTTCATTGAGTTGATAGCTATGATGTGATATATGATTGGCATTTTCAAATAAACTTCAACTGACCCCGCCGTGATAAAAATCAAGTCGACCGGAAAACAAATAGTAAGTAATTTGATATATTTTGCATTCATCATTTAGAACCGATTAAAGCTGAAACCAGCTGACTCGATTTTTGATTACGGCAGGGTCAGTTGATATTCATTCGAAAATATTCTTTGCATAAAGTCACAATTTTTTTCTCATGTTCTGAAAGAAAATATTTTATTCAACAACTTTCAGAAAGGAAATTTTCTCCTATCATCATTTGGTTGATAGCTATCGGGACTTTGATGTTAGCAGTTTTGAATAAATCTTAACTGACCCCGTTGTAATGAAAATCAAGGCAAATCGTTTTGCAAGCAATATGGATTGGGAAACATTTTCCATTCATATTTGAACCGATTGAAACGTAAACCTGGCGACTTGTTACGGCGGGGTCAGTTGAGATTTATTTGAAAATACCAAAGATTATTGAAATGGAAATACTAAATCCAGAGTCCCACGGCTTTTAACCAAATGGAGATAGGAGAAACTTGTCATGATGAAAGTTGTTAAAAAAATATGTTCTTTCGGAATATGAGGAAAAAATAGTGGCTTCGTGAAAAAAAAATTATCTGACGCTATCTCGGGAAAAGTTGAAATATATTTAAATACGAGAACATATACTTTACACGTCACATCCATTCTAATCCTCTCTGCCGTATTTGCATTTGCAGTTTTCCTTTTCCTGTTATGAGCCAAAGGCGGAAAGTTTGAATCACCCTGTACATAATGGTTTCATGCTCACATAGGTCATCTTTTGATCAGAAAATCATTCCGGACATATAAGTATTATTCAGTGTTGCGCTTCAGCGCTAGAGGGGCTAAGTTTTCCTCCCATAATTTTTTTATGCACTGTTATGCACATAAGAGCAGGGTACCTAATTTCAATCTTTCATTTGAGGAACTTGGTAGCACTTTCAATATTTGAGGGATCAAAAGTAAATACTGGCGTTTTTTCTCAAACGCTATAGCAATAATGCTTTCGAAGCAATATGATAACCATGCACGGCCTTTCATTATTTTCTTGCATATTTATTCAATTTTTCCACTCCTCAGGTGCATAATAGTTATTAATACACCAAGGTAGTGAAGAATATTAGTATTACCCAGGGACAGCAATACATTACAATCATTACATTTTTGTGGGACTGAGATATGAACCTATTGCTACTATGAAAGCACTTCTTTTCAATTTAAAAAAAATCTAGTAGTAAATACCTATAACAGATTCAAATGCCATCAGAACAGTGAGTTCGGGTTATTATATCAGAGGTGGGTGGCTATGTCTTTATTGACTAGTGGTTATAAAATGACGAAAACTACCTTGGCAGTAAAAGTACACTTCACGCCTCGGGAAGGAGTAAATAATGGTAGGTTTTATAGCTAGTGGTGGAAAAAATAGTATATATACCACGGGACTAATATTAGGATAATAAGGAATACGAACAAACTGAAAAAGAACAGGAAGGACAAAAATTTGTTTCATCATTCGTAGACCGATGTCATTCGATATTCTCTGGTTCTTTCAATACGTGTGTGAATGAAGGTAGGTGTACCAGATTTGTACCTGTTCAGTTTCTAAAATCAATGAATATGTTTTCCATTTAAATTTTTTGACTCATGATTTTGGTGAAAATAATCACTTATTCGAAGGGTAGGAGAAAATCCAATTCTCATTTGACCTTGAATAAGGAAAAAAATCGCCTACGGCACTCTCCTTATTTATTATATCACTCAATACTGAATGTAATCTTTTTTTTATTTTCGAAATCTAGCCGGCCTACTCCGGTCGAGCTACCAACTTTTCGCATCGGGATCAAAAGTACTACAATTTTGGTTTCATCCTATTTCTCGAAATCCTTGTTCAATTCTGTTGAAAAAACGAGTGACACCTTGTTTTGGAGAATGTTTGAAAAAGGAAGAATACCATAAAAATATTAGGTACATTTTCACATTGACGTTTCCGGAGCGAATTTGCTTCCGTATTCAACATAAAAATGGAACATGTTTTAGTACGGCAGACGGTGCGGTCTATAGTTCAATAACCCAATCATGGGGTATAACTTAATTGATCATCAAGGACATTTTTTGTCATCATCATCCACATATATAATGAGAAATTACGACATCGCCCCATGGTCGAGAGATTTTCTACAGGGAAAAATGTACGAAGATCGCATTTTTCAATATGTCTGAAAAATAGCAGTCTAACAATAATGGGGATGGAGCTGAAAAAACATATGAGGGCTCATTTTGTAGCCTGAAGTATAACCAATCGAATGGTGTATTGACAATTCATATTTTATCATCCGAATATCTAAAAATTTCACCACTTTCAAAAACTATCCTATATAATTTTTCAATATTTCATTAATCTTCAACAAGCAAGAACTCGATTATTTTCCAAATGAACTACATCATATTTTCCCATCAAAAACTGCGTAATTTTATGAGGAACATTTCATCTCGATCAATGGTATGGATATTCCTAACAGTTTTTGTTCTGCAATTAAATTTTTAGGACAGCGCACCACAGTCGAGGCGTTTCGTCGGAGCAAAAATGTGAAATTAATAGAACATTCTAAGCGTAACGATCGATGAAACTTTCACTCGTCGCGCGCTTAGACCGTATTCTTCATTAAAATATGCTCATTTTGTCGAAATGGAAGATATGGTGAGCAATTTATATTTAACTAGATATCTTCGAATGTATAGTTGATTGTCACAAATGCAAATTAGGCGGTTTATACAAGAAACATCATACAGAAAAGTAAACAATGTACATTTATTGATGGTCTTCGTCATCGGATTTTTCAATATTCTTACAATGAGCGTTACATTTACATTCAGTACAACAAAATACATCCCCTGTTTTGCAAATGCACTTCTGTGTTGAACATGTTTTTTCTGTACGCAGTAAATTCATACACCCAAATGGTCTACTGGTTAGCGCTGTCGACTTTCAGTCTGAAGGACCATGGTTCGAATCGCTGTGAACTTGAACTTTTTTTTGCAACTTCTTTGTTTTTTTACTTCATTCTGGTTTTCCTTTTTCATAAAATATTTGAAGTCAAATAGGTTAGTGCGTTTAGGATAAACAGTCTCATTTTATTCAATTTTGTTGAAGAACTCAACTTTTGAAATATATTATTAATCAATGTGTTTCTACACTCCATTCGGTTTTCCTTCCACAAAAATATTGCAATCAGGGATAGGTTAGTTCGTTAAGGATAAATAGTTTCTGAATTTTGCCTAAGTACTTCGAAGATGAGATATTACGGTCGGCGTGGTTTGATGTGCTAGCGTACAGTATATTTAGTAAAATCGCAGCCAGGAAAGTAGTTGTTTTCTGTTGAATATACTGAGAAAGAATTGATAATTTCATCACATACCGAATGCGAATTCTCTATGTATTTCTTTATATCTAAATAAACAGGTGCGGAAAAGTATGACTTTCGGCATATGTTAGGTAAACTACATTTTCGTCTAAACTCGACAATGCGAAGATCAATTATTGTTTTATTGATTGTTCTATCTCAGATTCACAGAGGCTGTTCAAAAAACTGCTTAGGAACTGGTGATGGGTTCAGTTTTGACGAGTGGATATGGTCAATATCATGGAAAATTAGTCTTCAAGTTCTGAACGGTTGGAGATGACATTTCGAGAATTACACAGATTGATATTAGCTTTGAGTATTCACACTCAGTTTTCATTCGTGGGTTACCCGATTTCATCTTCGAATTTTGTCCGCCCTATATCCTATTTTTATCTGGTGGCGCCTATGGTCCAAGGTCACCTGATATAGATCAAAATCAGAATCAGATAGACAAGAACGTTCATTTAATAGCTTCCATAGTGAGTTTCACCAGAACGTAAAATTGTTTTATCCGTCATTCGGTTGCCCCCTTACGAGCAACCCTCAGAAGTCTTCGAAAGTCTTGTGCGAGCAAGGAATGACGGGGGCCTTACCTTTTAACGTGTGATCTCAAACACTTGTAACATGCCAAACACCTATTTCTCGAACCCTTCTCTCAACTGACTTCAAGGAATTGTAGTTTTTAAGAAAATACTTCAAATAAACACTTTCTTCTCCATATAGCAAAAAAGTTGGGTGACGTTCATATACTTCATATTGAAATGTGGTCATTCATCACTTCATATCATATGAACGATCTTATTCTCGAGTGTACAAGAGCAATAGGAACATAAAAGCAGGTCGAACTGAAAGTATACGTAGAATCCCCACATGACGTGAGAGCAGGCAACACTGTGACCGGCGTTCGCTCTGCGCGTGGCTGGTAGGCCTCTCTGCAGTCTGTCATTTTACGGTTCTGCTGCATTACATTCTGATGAATTCCGATTCTGCCAATGTACGGTTTTGATTTTTTACGGTTCTGCTGACGTACAGTTCCTATATTCCACGATTCTGTCGATGTACGGTTCTGAATTGTTACGATTCTGTTATTTTACGGATCTAACATTTTACTATTCTGCTGAATTACGGTTCTGATAGTTTACGATTCTATCACAATACAGTATATGACATTACAGTCTGATGAAGTACATTCTGTCATTGCACGTTCTGATATAATATGATTCTGATGGAATACGGTCTGTTGTATTACGAGTCTGTCGATGTACGGTTTCAGCATTTTACGATTCTTTCAATTTACAGTTCTGATATTTTGAGATTCTGTGAATATGCTGTTCTGATTTTTTGCTATTCTGTCAATGTACGGTTCTGACATTTTACTATTCTGTCGATAAACGGTCTGTTGTATTTCGATTCTGACAAAGTACGGTCTGCTAATGTGCGGTCTGTCATTCTGCGATTCTGACGAATTACGGTCTGTGTTGTTATGATTCTGACGAAATATCATTCCGCTGTGATGTTGGTTTGTCAGTTTTCGATTCTGTATATTTGCGGATCTGCGATATTGCTATTATAGAAAAATACACATCTGCGCATTTGCAATCTGTTATTGTCTGGTATGCTCATGTACAGTATACAAAATACGGTTTGAGGGATTGCGGTTCTGTGCATCTACAGTAGAGATAAATACGATTCCTATAAAATATTGTTCTGTTGAGTTACTGGTTTGAAAATGTATATTCTGATGGATGACGGATCTGCGATTTTACATTCTAGTGATTTGTGTGTTCCCCTTGGTGACGCCAAACCTTGCTGTTGTTGAGCCACTGTATGTCCCGATAAATTCGTCAACTGTGAGCTCCTTCTTTTCCGGACATACTTGTTGAACTTATTGATCTTGTGTTCCCTCGAATGGTGCTAATCTGTTGAAATGAACGACTCTTGGTTTGCCACTGGGTTCATTACTGATGCGGTAGATGACTTCGTTGATCTTCTTCTGGACGGTATAAGGTCCTTTCCAAGATCTATGTAGTTTTGGACAAATACCTCGTTTACTTTGTGGATTGTACAGCCACACCAGGTCTTTTTCTGCGTATCTTGCACCCCCAGCTCTGTCGTATCGGTCTATCATGCGATCGCTGGCGATTTCCAGATTTGAACGAACCAATTCATGAATAACGTTCATCTTTTTCATCAGATTCGTAACGTAATCTTCCCCCACTATGTCCCCACCAGGTCTAAATCCGAAGACCAAGTCACATGGGAGCGTCATCTCTCGTCCAGATAGAACCTTCGCCTAAGTCTGCCCTGAAGATTCCTGTACTGCAGATCTGTTGGCCATCAAGGAGAAAGGAAGATGTTGATCCCAGTATTGTTGGTGTTGATCTACGACTTTGCAGAGATACCTCCCTATGGTTCGGTTCATTTACTCTACCATGCCATCTGGCTGTGGATGCAATGGAGTTGTTCTTGTCTTCTCGATTCCTAACTTCTCGCTCATCTTCTCGAAAACTTCACTCTCGAAGTTCCGGCCCTGAT
This sequence comes from Phaedon cochleariae, assembly GCA_918026855.4. Taxonomy (NCBI): domain Eukaryota; kingdom Metazoa; phylum Arthropoda; class Insecta; order Coleoptera; family Chrysomelidae; genus Phaedon; species Phaedon cochleariae. Next base: position 16,893,457 of record OU896723.1, on the reverse strand, counting down.
CAGAGTGAACTTCCAAACGCATTCCAAAACGACTGATGAGTTGATTCATTGGGACATCGGCGACAGTTACGGCCTCCTGATTAGGGATCGCATACGCTTCCACCCACCTGGTGAAGTAGTCCATGCAGACAAGGATGTATTCATTTCATCAGTCACTGTAAACGGCCTCGCAATAATCATGGCAATACCCTCGAATGGGCTTTCAACATTATACTGTCTCATGGGTGCCCTTGGTTCACGATGAGAGCCATTGCTGGCAAAGCACATGATGCATTCACGGAACCGCTCTCTGTCGTCGTCACTGCAGTTCACCCAGTAAAACCGCTTTCGTACCCGCTGTAGTGTCTTCTTCACTCCTAGATGTCCCCCTGAAGTTCCATCATGTACATATCCGAGTACTTCCGACACTCGGCTCCTGAGAATGACCAACTGCATCTGATTGTCTGACCCATCATTGCTCTCGAGATTCCTCTTGAGCAGGTCATCTGCCAATACTAAGGAGTCCCACTGACTCCAGTATGCCTTCAAAGTCTGTGAAGATGGTGCCACTTTCCAGTATGCCTTCAAAGTCTGTGAAGATGGTGCCACTTCTTGCCAAGAAGGGCGGCGATTCGCTTTCTTCCATTCTCGAAGCTTCCGAAGTTCTGGGTCCTTTTCTTGCTCTTAGTTGGTTGCTGCAGGTAACTCATCTTCATTGACAACGGTGGTTTTGCAGAGGGCTGCTTCCTTATCCTCCAAACGACTACAATGTGAGCACCCAGGTGGACATGGCCTTCTGGATAATGCATCTGCATTCTTATGGCTCGTTCCCAATCGGTGTGCTATCTCGAAGTCATATTCCTGGAGCCTCTAGATCCAACGAGCTACTTGGCCTTTGGGGTTCCAAAAATTCGGGAAACACTTCAATGAAGCGTGGTCCGTCCTGAGTTAGTATTTTCGTCCATAGAGTTACTTATAGAAATGCTCCACTGATTTCACCATGGCCAATAGTTCTTTTCTAGTAACGCAGTAGTCTTGTTCTGCCTTTGAAGGCACCTTGCTGAAGTAACCGATGACTCGCTCTTGCTCATCTTGATACTGCGAAAGGACTCCACTAATGCCAATATTACTGGCATCTGTGTCGAGAATGAATTGTCCTCATAGAAGTGGATACCCATGAATCGGCGTCAATGGTGGCCTGGCTTCGTCAAGTTGTTCAATCGGCGATAGTCCACGCAGAAACGAGTGTTTCCATCTTTTTTCTTCACTAGGACCACTGGACTATTGAATGGCTCGATTACCCCGTCCTGTACCATATCCTAGCTGATCTTTTCTACAAGTTCTCTCTTGGCTTGTGGTAATTCGGACTGGTTGACGAATAGGTCTAGTATCCCCCGTATCGATTTTGTTACTCACGGTGTTGGTTTCACCTGTTTCCCCATTGGCAGGTAAAAAAATGGCTCTATACCTCTGCAGTAACTTGGTTAACTTCTTCTGTCGGTTGTTGAGTGATTCACTTGCAGCAGAGACGAGTGTTTTATACTTGCTGGCCTCATCAGTGGTTGCTGTCACCTGGTGGATCATGGAGGCTGCCGGGATACAAGTTCCAATCTCCATTTCTTTGCCAATCGTTCAGGATAATCATTCATGTTGATGAATTGAACAGGTACATGGTCGCCTGTTGACAATGAAGCCTTGCCGTTTAATATTCCTCGTCCAACTTCCTCGTTATGGTTCTAGGGTTCCATAATGATGGAACTGCCTTGCTATAATGTACCCTCGATTTCAGCTGCAATGATGGTCTTTCTCCGTTTCGGTTACAGTACGTTCTCTTCGTGGATGCAAGGAGATCTCTCCGGCACCCACCTTGAGTGTTCTGCTTCTGATGTCCAGTTGAATCCCGTGCGCACCCATAATGTTTATTCCCAGAATAACATCTTCTTATCTCCTTCTATATCAGCCATGATAGCTCGATGTGGAAATTAGATGGTTTCAATCGTTATATCCACATCGATTTTCTCATAGACGTTGGCAGCATCGCCAGAAGCAGTTCGCAGATGCCATCCTGAATTCCCTAGTGGTTTTCTTCGAGATGTCAAAAGTCCATGTCGCAGGAGTGTCTTCGATGCACCAATCTCCACCAACAACGCACATTTCATTCCGTTGATCAGTCCATCTACGTAGATGCTGCTGTTATCACGCTGAAGGGATGCCACGAAGATGAGGGGGGTATTGAGAATGACGGGTCGGAGCTGCCCCCTTGAGGTCGACCCGCTCTAGTTCCCCTGCGTCTGCGTGGAAGATCATCCTTCCTCAGCAGCACGTTTGGCACGTTTACACTCTGGAGGTGACCCAACTCCCCATAATTCCAACAACGTACCAGTCTCTTCTTTCTCTCCCAGAAACCGTTGATGGCGTTGCCTAGGGTTTCAGTAGGATCTTGCCTGGGATCATCTGCAATGTTCTCACTGTCATCCATGGCTCGGGCTTTCACTGATCCTCGTGAAGCTTCTGCGGAAGCCCTGATCTCAATGGCAGCTGCCAGAGCACTTGTAAGGTCTTTAGGTCGAGTCATGCGGAATGATTTCTGCATTTCAACATCTCGCAATCCATCCACGAACGTTTGAACAGCTAAATATTTCATGAGGGACTCGGGGGCTGAAGGGTAGGCAGAGTGGACCAATCGGGCTACAACTACTTCGAATTCCTGCAGACTCTTTTGGCTATCGACGACTCTTCGTTTGTGATTGGAATATTTACTGCAAATGTTCGTGACCATATCGCATTTCAAGGGGTTTGACGAGATGATCGTAGCTATCAGCTTCACCTACTGGAATGGCTTGCAGGATGGTCAGTGCATTACCCCGTAGAGCTAGTGTAAGAGCCACCACCTTGTCTATTGATGTCCACCCATTAGCTCTGGTTACTTCTACGAACTGCTTCAGATAATCTTGTCACGATATGTTTTAATCAAATGTAGGCGGCTTCACCCGGCTTGTTATAGTCACTAGGTCTGGCTCCATCACTATTTGTTTACCATTTTCTGACCTTTTCAGTACGGTTCTCCTGTGAAATTGTGACTTCATTTAATAGTAATATCACCCTGCTGAGCTGCGATTTGATCTTGCTGAGCAGAAATTCGAGCTAGTACCTCTTTCCGTTGAGCCGACATCTGTGTCAACACCTCTTCCTGTTGTGCAGATATCTGAGGGACGATTTGATCTTCCTGGGTGGATATGTGTGCCAGAACTTCTTCTTGCTGAGCTGATATCTGAGCCATACCTCTTGTCTCAAGAAACTGAAAAAAAGGTACGAGTTGGAATTTTTTTTTGTATATCGCTACTTCAAAGTTGGGAACCAACTCCCCAGAAGTCGAAACTTGTGCGGGGTTAGGAAGAGCGGGACCTACAGCTTATAGTGGAATTCGAACCACTTCTAGGGCAACGAGGTGCTGCCAGGATTACAACCATGAATCACACATCTTAAAGAAAAATGCTCAGCCGATAGCCGGATTCGAACCGACAGTACCTCTGCATCGTGAACGGCTATCTAGCGAATTTCAGCGCATAGACAAACTCGGCCACGGATCCCAAATGGTGAAAAACTAGACATGGTGGTGTTGGAAAAATCAGCCTCTTGGCATTCAATGGTAAGGAACTCATGAAAACAAGATTCCCAAATGTTTGATATGTTTCCAACTTGAAGTTCAACTTGTTTTCAGTAGGATGTGCTCTTGACAAGGGATATCAAATGAAATCAGACCATGAAGAATGTGGATTCGTCGACAAGAATGGAAATGTTTCGGCACTAACTACTACACGTCAGAATAAACTCTGTAAAATGTTATTTCTACTGGATGGAGATGACACGAAGTCAGCAGGAATGAGTATTCCAGAAGGTATTACAAGTGAACTTGATGAAAAATATGGGAATAACAACAAATAAAATTCTGAACTGATTTCATCAGATTACATGGCAGTCAAAATGATTGATAATTCAATAGTGTTGCATTGTTGACTTGCTCATCAAGGTCTGCAGCAGATAAGACAGTTTTTGAAGGGGAATAATATCCCATAATATATTGATGATGAAAAAAACTTCATTTGTGAACATTGCTTTGCGGGCAAACAACACAAAATTTTATAACAAAATAGTGTTCCAAGAGCAGATGAATCCCTAGAATTGGTTCATGCTGATGTGTGCGGGTCACTGGAGACTGAGTCTCTAGGAGGTGCGAGATATTTTCTCCTATTCAAAGATGATTTCACATCATACCGCTATGTATATTTCATGAAATATAATTCAGAAGTAAAGAAAAATATTGAAGAATTCATCACACTAGCAGAGAAAGAAACAAATTGTATCAGGACACCTCTAAGAACTGGGTTCGAATTCACATATAATGAAGTTGAAGAAATCTTAGAATCAAGAGGAATTCATCATCAAAGGACAGTAGTCTATTCTTCACAGCAAAATAGGCGAGCTGAACGTGAGAATAGGACTCTAGCAGAGGCAGCTCGTACTATGATTCAATGAAAACAAATGAACAAAATATTTTGGGCTGAAGCAGTAAATACTGCTGCTTTTGTCTTGAATAGATCTGGAACTAGTTCGAAGGAAAATGCGTCACCTTATGAACTTTAGCATAACAAAACAATAAATCTTTCATGAGTTCAGAATATTTGGATGAAATGCAAATCCCCACAGTTGGTTGATTCAATCAGTTTATATAGTGAATAGTAATCACTGATTGGGAATCATATTATTTAAGAGGAATGTACATTTTTAGTCTCCGTACTTCTTTCAGATATTAGCACAATGAATTTCAGTCCAAGATTATATTTATCGAAAAGGAACATTCTCACATATATATATGAACACAAAAAAAATGATTCGCATTCTCCATTGCATGAAAATATAAATTTTTTCTCGGTTCATTCAACAGAAGACAACTACTTTCCTGGCTATATGCCACGACGAATATTGAATTACATCTATTGAACACACACGATAAGAATTTGAAAACAAAATCTTCTGAAGTAGAGAATTTGCATTCTTCCTCATATAAAGATATGCATATAATATAATTCTGAATATTCAACAGAAAAGAAATACTTTCCTGAAATATCTACATCAGATATTATGAGATCAAGTTTCTATCCATATAGATCATCACATTATTATATTGGTTTGAGTTACATATATTGAGGAATTTCATAAGGATTCTACCTTTATCACAGTCTCCTATCACATAATTGAGTTTATTGAAATTCTTCACATTGAAATATTATCATTATTCAATGCAAATTGCTCAACAATGTATAGAAAGTCTACTGAACTCTGGACTGTTGTCTTGGGTGGTACATAATCATTAGACAAGTAGATAAAGCTCTTAATGACCCCATTCAGCACTTCGACATTGAGAGGGGAAATATATAACATATATGCTTCTGTATGATCTGGTGAGTTTGACCAAATATAGCGAATTCAATGAATGGCTTCGATATTTCGACAGGAAAGTTATTCGCTTGTCTATACCTAATGAGTGACAATTTTGGAATGGACTTCCACTTGCTATCGTCGATCGAATAGTTCACTTCTGGAATGGTGGTGCTACCAACACGAAACCTATCATAAAATTAATTCTAGTAATGACATAATGATGATATGCCATTGTTCACCTTGTCAAAGGTCTTCGCACAGTCAGTAAGTATGAGATCCAGCTGTTATTTCGAAATTATTGCCTCAGCTTCAGCAAGAGTAATCACTGCAAGGTTTGTAACTGTCGATCGATGAGCCAAGAAGTCATCACACTTTCGCAAAAAATGGTCACAACTCAAAAATTGGCATATTTGAGATGAATATGTAGCAAGATTACAGATTCATGTATACATACATCCTCTGAAGAATAGTTATTTCTGTACTCCTTCTACTCACTGCTAGATGGGTGATGTGACACTATGACATTATGGTATTTGAGCGTTGTTAACATCGTAAGCAGTGTTACATTAGCGTTGATACAGTAAGGATTCATTTCTGTTGTTCAACAGTGGTTTTGATGAAGCACCAGAAACTGTTAACTGTGTTATTTCGATTTTTCTTAAAAAAGTACATATATTTTTGTACATAACAAAGCTGCTATTTTATTTCAAAACAAAAGACATGACTGCTAACAGGTGTCATTGCCTAAATATTTTCAACGTGCTGCCTCAATAGCAAATCTCCTAGGTTACATTTTTTTTTCTTTAGTTCAAACCGACTCTACACAAAATGTATTCAACAAAATCAAACCAACAGCTTTTGTAAAAATGTCAGCTAACTGATTGTTGCTACAAAGATAATTCAAAGAAACCACATCTGTCTCAATTTTCCCTCACAAAATGGAACCGAATATCTACATGTTTCAATCTTCTGTAGAACTCATGAGTTTTGCAAACTTCCATAGCAGATTGATTGTCTTCAAATTGAACAACTTTAACAAAACTTTCTGAACTTTAAGGTCATGAAATAAATACCTCAGCCAACATGCTCCGCTCACTGCTGAACTTGAGGCCACATACTCGGCCTCTGTAGACGACAAAGCTACTTTTGACTGATTGCGAGAAGTCCATGAAGCTGTGCAGCCTAAAACTCCGAAAATGTCACCTGCCCAGTCCGAGTTTGCATGACCCTCTATTATATTTTGATTGTGACTTTCGGTGTATACCAAACGTAGATTTATAGTACCCTGTATATAGCGTGATAGTCTTTTTATAGCTTTGCACAATCAGGTCTAGAACAAAGCATACATGATAGACCCTATTACAGCTCAACATTTCTCTTCAATATCATGATTTTCAGATTCATCTCTCATCAATTCATTGTGATGAAAATTTGCATTCATTGGTGTTCTGCCGTTTTATAGTTTTGCATGTCACAATTTCTTAGGACATTTTTCAAACAATTTGTTCGATTTATGATAATTTCACCTCCTTCAATATTATGTTTTATGACTATACCTGGAAGATATTTGACTAGATTTTTCATTTTCAAATTTTGATTCAAAGTCTGCTCACCATTATCAACCCCTTCATCATCTGTTCCTGCCAATAACAAATCGTCAGAATAAATCAGGATATAGATTTTATATCCTTCACTAACTTCAAAATACATACAGTATTCATATTCAGATCAAGAAGAAGACAAAGATATCATCAAATCATGGAATTTCTGATTCCAGTATTTAGGGAAACTTTTTAACTCTTATGAAGATCTTCTCAATTTGCAAATGTTGCCTTCATTTCGTTTGAATCCTTTGGGCAATGAAATATAGACCTCTTCTTGAATATCACCATTCAAGAAGGCATTACAAACATCTAGTATATGAACTATTATTCCAAGACCAACCTTGCTTTATATGTCACTCACACTTCATTTTTCTTCTTCTTGAACACCCATCTGCATTCAATAACATTGCTTCCAGCTGCATTCTCAACACAAACCCATATCTCTCTCAAGATCCAAATCGATTCTGACTCCAGCAGTTTGACTTTTAGTACATCTTCTTCAAGTTCGAATGATTCCTCAACTTCTGACATAACTAATGATCGAATCAATGAAACAAGCTCAGATGAGCGAATTCAAAGTCGCCATTCAATTTCTCCTTCACCACATCGATCTGACAATACAGATATTGAAGTAATGAAGAAGAAAGGAAAGAAGCGAGTAGCAAATATGTAGGGGTGAAAAGCATCAAGGCGAAGAAGTTGAGGAATTCAGGTCAGCCATATACTTCAAGATCGAGATCACACAAAAAATTCGGAGCAAGAAAGATTAGAACACCGTGTGGTGAAAATTGTTCGCTCAAATGTACCACTCAAATAGATTATGATACAAAATGTAGGCTTCTTGGAAGTTACTGGTCTCTGGCGGATATAAATAGGCAAAGAGATTTTATTCACGAGTGTATGATACCGATCAAACCCACCTATTGATATAGTAAGACCTAAGAACCACGCAAATACAATCACGCCTTCTACTTTTATATCAATGAACAGGAGGTGCGCGTGTGTGAATATTTTTTTATGGCCACATTAGATGTCACACACGCACTATAAGAACTGTCATTTGAAAGAGCAATAATGGTTTCGTGATGGCAGATCAGCGAGACAAGCACCACAATCATAAAAAAAATGATTCTGCAGTCAAAGAGGAAGTACGTTCTCACATAAACTCAATACCTCGCATAAAGAGTCATTATTTGAGAAAACAAATAACATGGCACTATATTGATGGTGGAAAAAATCTTACCGACATTTACAATGGTAATGAGCTTTTATGCGAAAACAACAATGATCCTCATGTGAATCTTGTGATCAAAAATGTTCAATACAGAATATAATATAAGTTTTTCCAAGCTCAAGAAGGATCGTTGCGAACTATGCGACAGTTGAGAAAACGCGATGGGAGATGACAAAGAGTCATCAAAACAAAAGTTCGAAATGCATCATAAAAAAAGTATTATCACGGTTAGTAAAAGAGGAAGACAAGAACGAATCATGTTCGAATTATGTATGTATGTATCCGAATTGAAAAAAGGCGAAACACAATGTTATCTGTGGCATGAGGCCCAGGGTAATGAAGGAGCGGACTAGATAGGTTCTTGTGTTTTGAATTTCATTGAGAAAACTGTCCACAAGATGGAAGGAACTATTAGGGATTTCGTGTTCATTCCGATAACTGCTGTGGTCAGCAAAAAAATCGTTTTTGGTTGCGATGTACATTTATGCCTTGAAGAAGTATTCTGAAATAAATTTGATCACACATAAATATCAAATAACTGAACACACACAAAATGGAGGTGAGGCTGTTCATTCGACCATTGATAAGGAAATTAAAAAATGTTTGGAATCAGGTCCCATCTATGTGCCAAGTCAGTATACACTAATAATACGCACGGCGAAAAAGACCCTTATCATGTGAACGAGTTATCGTACAGAAATTTCTATGCATTGAAAACATTGATGGTATGAGTCTCACTGGATTCAAATCCTTGAAAATTTCGGAAGCCGATGGAGTTGTGCCAAAAAAAAATATCGGTCCCGATTATATCGAAAGCAGCCTATAAAAATGCCCCCAATATCAAAGAGAATGAAATAAAATAATCATAAACTGAAGGAAACACATATAACATTGAAATGAAACCAATTTCAACTTCATTCTCATTATATTTGTGTCAGAACTCATATCAGAACTATCATATTATATCTTCGCCTGTTGCTTCCTCTTTTTTTGATCATTTTATACTAATACTGACTTCTTTTTTGTTATAGTTGAGAACTCAAAATTTATATACTGCATTGTTGTTGTTCTTAAGTATTTAAGTTCAAAAATAAGTAACATTGATTATTTTCATGTTTTGCCATTTATACATTGAAACTGGAGAGAATGATAATGAAAGTTTGTTTTGGTTTCAAAATTTATCAACATAAAAACGGTTCTAAACAGAAATGTTGAGTTAGGCGGTATTAAATCAGAATGAAACCGGTTTGCTACCAGTGATTCACTTGATTTAGGCGGTATTTCCTGGAACATTTCAAATCTATATTTTTTCTATCACGTATTTGAAGAGCCAGGGAGAATAACGATAAAGCTCCATTTCAAAATATTTTCGGAATATTGGTGCAAACGGTACAGTTTCGGCAAGACTATAGCCTACCCAAGCAAAACTGGATGAAATCGCTACATGTCGCGAGATATTAGGATCTGAAATTGTGGTATAAGGGGAAAGAATGATGAAGGTCCAACCGTGATTTTCAAGAAAGATGAGGGTCCTCAAACAGGTTTCAACGTGGATTTGTTTTGAAGGTTTTTCAGTTACAATTTGAAATCCAGAGAGCGCAGTTGATTCTATGCAAATGGATATTATCGAAAGTAGTGCTCGTGAAAAGCGTGAAAAATACGGGCGAGTTAGCGACGTAGCAAAAAAAATTTGGCTACAAAGTCACAAAACTGGTGACGATTGTCATTGCAAATTATTAAAATGTTTCGCCAAGATACCAGAAGGTATCCAAAAGAAGATCATAAGCGATATCAATATTATTCCAACATATGACGAACAAGATACGTATCTCTCTGGCCTGATATCATTAGTACCCGTACAAAGAAGGAGGCCTAGGAAACAAGAACATGGGGCTTCTACATTATTTCACCAATCATCATTCAAATTCAGAGTGAGATGTCCTGGCCAAAATGTAGATATTCAGGATGGACAGGTATGCTATAGGGCATTTTTATCGTTGCATGGAATAACTGGTAGAAGAGTTCAAACCATTCAGAATTCCCTCAAATCTATGGGCGTTCCTCCTAAAGGCGGAAGAGGAAAACATAAAAATAGACCACTTCAGCTAGCTGAAAGTGTCGTTAACAAAGTGATAGAAGATATTTATTCATTTAAAGGGAGATCCAGCCACTATAGCTTGAATAAAACCAAAAAAATATATCTGCCTGGAGACCTCAATTTTTCTAAAATGTTTGCTTTGTTTCAAGCAGAACATCCCAAATCCAAGATATTCTATGATAGTTCCAGGTTGATCTTCAATGAAAAGTTCGATATAAGCTTTGGATACCCACGTACCGATACATGTTCAACATGTGATGAGTTCACTGTGCAATTGAAATCAATTGAAAATAAATTGTCCAAAGATATGGAAAATTCATCGTCACAGTTAGAACTCAGGAGACTCGAAATGAACAAAAAACTGCATCTACTGAGAGCCAACATGTTCTATCAAAGGGAGAGAGAGGCAAAAAAAGAAAGCCAGAGTAATAGAAAAGAAGCAATTTGCATGGACTATGCTAAAAGTCTGCCCATCCCGAACATTCTAACCAACGATACTTATTATTCCAGGCAGCTTTCTTTATACAGTTTCAATATCCATGTACTTTCCTCAAATCAGAGTATATATTATACATATCCTGAAATAGTTGGTGAAAAAGGAAGTGACAATGTTTGTTCCTGCTGCATCACTATGTATACAATTATTTGGATTATGATGTGAGAGAACTTCGAATATTCTGTGACTCGTGCGGAGGAAAGGATAAAAATTATACTATGTTTCGCTTCTCACATCATGTTATCCATTTCGAGAAGGAACTTGATTATATTCATGTAACATTCTCTATCCGAGGACACTCGTACATGGAGTGTGATAAGGACTTCGGCCTCGTGAACCAGAAAGCTCGAGCAGAAACACCACAAGAATGGATTAATGTTTTGAAATTTGCTAGAGTGAAACCCACACCATTTTTGATGTTGAAGAGGTGGAACAACATCATTTTAGGTCTTGGGAGAAAAATCTTCATTACCCTCAAGACCAATCGAGGAGTTGGAGTTATCCATTGACCACCCCAGGCTGGTGTCCTTCCGAGAAACTTCCAATTGTGCATGAGAGTCAACCGATATTATTGGAAAGAAGGTGCAAATTAATAAGGAAAAGGAGTTTCGTTTACCAGCTCATCTTTATAGGGGTAGTAATGACCTCTCATCTTGGGTATGATTTATGCTCCATGACGATATATTTTACAGGTTCCATTCAACTGGGACCAGAAAAATTCCGGGACATACAGAAGCTTTCCAAGTTTTGCGATGAAGATTCACGTATTTACCTTGAGAACCTACCTCATCACTGAATAAAATGATGATTTAATTTAATAAAAATTTTTCCCCTTGAATACTCATTGAATGATTTTGTTATATCGAATAAACTTTATTTCTGGAGCAATAATTCAATAATCCTACAATTCCCTTGCCCGTGATGCTGGACATTCATCATTTTTGCTCAGTTGACTTGGTAGTTTCAACCAGTTCATCAAGAATAACAAGATTTCCTGATGATAAAAGAGAAAATAATAACCCAAATGAACTAAGCATGCAATGAACTTTCATGAGTCAAAATTTGGAGCCATTATCACAAATATAGCAATTTGGGTATAGTTCCAAACTTTGAAAAGGCTCTACTGGAAAATTCGCTTCTTGCGAGCTTCATCATTATTTCCCCTGGCTCTTCGAATGAAATGGAAGAACTTTTGACAATTATTCATATGAAGTCTGATGAGAACTGCTCTACGTTCTACACTATCGTAAAACGGCAACTTTTCTATAATAGTCAGAATAAACAATGCCATTTTTCCTTATAATATGAAACAGAAGATGAATAACTTAGTCTCACTTATTCATTCTTATCGCTATAGTTCATCGTCAAGTTAACTTCGTACTAATGAAGACGCAAAATCTTCCTGTTCGGCAAAAACTTGAAAAGATGTACCGATACAGTAGGTATAAAGAATACCAAAAGGCATTCTGATTTTGCAGATTGAAAGCAATTCAAGCACAAATGAAGTGGAACAAAATGATGACTACATGTTTTCGGATTCGGAGTTGATGCAGGCTCTTGAAGAATATAGAGGTGAACGGCATTCTACCAAAACAGCGGTCATTGTTACTCCGAAACGTGCTAAGTTATTATTGAATGAAGGTTTATTGACTTCATCTGATGAAGATAACGACAACGAAAACTATTCGCCGACACTTGATGAAAAGAAACCCTCGGAAACAGACGATGTTCCTCTTACTACAACTGGAATTCCAGGACGGGCTGACACATTGAGAAATGAGAACTCTGTGGAGCCATCTCATTCAATCACAGTTAACATTGAGGATCGAAGCTCTCTCTTGATTTTTCACGAATTGCAAACCTTGACGACAGACGATGCTCGAATCACTAATGATGCTCAAATCACGAACGATGCCCAAATCACGAACGATGCCCAAATCACGAATGATGCTCGAATCGCAAATGAAACGTCGCAAAACACAGAATGAGAACTATAGAAGAGAATCGTCATTGAGCCTACTATCTCACTATCGATGGAGTTCGAAAAAAAGGCTGCATGGTAACATATCTCGACACATTTCGCATGAAGAAGTGGACAGTTTGCTACTGGGTTGATCACAAATCTAAAAATGATGGTATTGCTCCATCTACAGGTGTTACTCATTCGCAAACTGCTAGGGTTGCGTCAGCAAGTAAAAAAAATACAGTGACTTCGTCAAACATTTTTTCAATGCCTTGCCAAAAATGCCGTCCCACTATTGTCGCCAATCCACAACCCGATGAAACGTGGAGCCAATTGTTACTTCAATCGCTCAACTTATATTTGGAGAAGTTTCCACAACATAATCTGATCATCGTCAGTAGATTCACTTTCGAGTCAATTTTCAAGCAAGAGAATTTCTCGTTATTCAACCGAAGGAAAAATCAATGTGACTCGTGTTGTTCCTACGAAGCTGAAAATGTGTCTGAAGATGAATACACGAAGCACATTGGACAAAAAGATAGAGCCAGAACAGAGAAGAATGACGACAAAGAAAAAGCGAAAGCAGGTGAAGTCCATGTGTTTAACCAAGATTAACAAGCAGTTGAGATAGCTCCTCTCACGAAAGCAAGTGCATTCTACTACAGAAAAAAACTGAACGTACCTAACTTCACAATGTACAATCTCCGGGATCATGTTATTGGTTCAATGAAACTGCTTCTGACCTTTCATCTTCGACATTCGCGTCGTGTATCATCGATAACTTGTCAAAACTCCTTGACCAACAGATATTACCGGTTATACTCTGGTCCAATGGCTGCAATTATCAGATTAAGAATACCGTTTTATGCAAAGTTTTATTGATAATGAGTCAGGAATATAAAATCACTATTGAACAGAAATTTCTGACTGAAGGCCATACTCAGATGGAGTGTGATTCAGTTCATAGCTCTATCGAAGCCAAGAAGAGTCAAGATCTGAACCAATGCTTATAAAACCTTCTTCCTGGAACATACATTTTTCAAGTATTTTTCAAAGAAAGATTTTTGAATCTATGACCCTATAAGGCCCGAAAGGAGGGTTGGGGTCCCACTGTCCTGGACTTGGGAGCAGAAAAATATTGCGATGGAGAAATATTCGTTGAATTGAATTTCGATGAGGAATACACTACACTACCTAGGCGCCAGGAAAGAAACATCGACTGTTCTCTGGAAAGTGCACCACCTCTTCACCTCGAAAGACGAAAAATCTCCAAATCCAAGTGGCTTCATCTTCAAGAATTGAAAAATGTCCTGACATTTTGCTGTCACTCTTTTTACGAACAAATACCCCATGAAGAATCAGGCTGAAGATCGTCACTTCTGGAAAATTGTATTCAAGTTGAGTACCTACAATATCGCAAGATTTCTATCAGATTAGAATATTACTTGATTCCATCGTTGCAGGTTTACCACTAGTACCTTTCTTAAAATCAATACATGCTCAAAAACCACTGGAATCCGCTGAAATATTATTCTCCACAATTTGTTGATGAACTGCATACTCATTCTCAGTTTGTACTTCAATTTTATCTCTGAGATCTTGACACCTTAGTATATTATTCATGTTAGCACTTCGTTTCCAAACTCCTTTGTGAAGGCGGTTTTTTTCTCCTATATTTCTCATCAGATCTATTGAAGAAAACTCTGGATATTCACATTTCCGTCCACTGACTCCTCTCTTTGGTAAAGCCTAATTCAAAGAAGGAAATAATCTGGTATAGAAAATTTCAATGATTTTGTTGACATCTTCAGTTTCATGCAAATCGGCACAGTTGGTTGATCAATTCATATAGTGAATAGTGATCACCTTTTGGGTAATCATATACATAAGAGGAATGTACATTTTTATTATTAGTACTTCTTGCAAATACTAGCACAGAGGATTTCAGTCCAGGATGATATTCATCACCACTCTCATTAGATATTATGGGATTAAGTTTTCTATCCATATAGATCATCACATTATTATATTGGTTTAAGTTACATATATTGAGGAACTCCATCAGGATTCTACTTTTATCACAGTCTCCTATCACATAATTGAGGATATTGAAGTTCCTAACATTGATATATTATCATTATTCAATGCCAATTGCTCAACAAGGTATGGAAAGTCTACTGAACTTTAATCTGTTGTCTGAGGTGGTACATAATCATCAAACAAATAGATGAAGCTCCTAATGGCTGCATTCAGCACTTCGGTATTGAGAGGGGAAATATATTACATATAATCATCTGTATGATCTGAGTGAGTTTGACCAAATATAGCGAATTAAATGAATGACTTCGATATCTCAACAGGAAAGTAATTCGCTTGTCTATACTCAATGGGTGAAATTTTAGGAACGGACTTCCACTTACTATCGCCGAGCAAATAGTTCACTTCTGGAATCTTTGTGGTGCTATCAACATAAAGCCTATAAAAAAAATTCATTCCAGTATTTTCTCAGCTTATTTGTCTGAAGATCTCGTTCCATCAGACTCTATATGTAAATCAGCAGTATAACAGCCATTTTCGAGAGGTAACCCGTCTGGTAATGATACCTCAATGCATTTTTGCCATTCTTCAGCAGGAACATCATTCTTATTCGTAACTTTGCGAACTGTTTTTTTCAAATGAGTATCTCCTTCGAAAACTTTTTTTCTTTATTAGTTACGACTGTTTTTTATTCATTTTCAGCCTCTGATAACGAATCACTGTCCCTAATCTTTTTTGTAGACAAATAAAATCTTGTTGTGGTTGTTAATGCCATTTCGTCAATACGAGCTGTTTGAAATCCAATAGTTCATATGTGTACTTTGAAAAGGCACCATATTCCTTGCAATAACTCCTATTTATTCAGTATGTCCTTCTTCTTGGCGCTACTATCGATATGAATACTTTGCAATCCGCCTCCGTTTTTTGTCTCTAATTCTCTATCAATCTTGTTTTTTTTTTCATTTGGAGCCTCTCCATTTTCTTCTTTGTTACGAATCTTTTCTGCCACCAGCGTTTTCCTCATCCAGCTGGCTATTCCCCATTCATTCTACCAAAATGAAACGTATTGAAATTCTAGGTGACACACTACATTTACAAAATATCACCACTGCTAATTGGTCTCCAATCTTTGTAAAATATTTCTCATGAAGAATCTCATTCATTTCTATGATTACTGCCATATCGGTCTTAAAAACGAATATATCCAGTTAGAATATACTTAGTACCTGCTTTATTCCTCCTAACTCCATCAAACTAATTGAGCTGACCATACAGGATATATACTTCTGAGTCCCGAGACTGAATTTGAAGTAATACGGAGTCAATATTGGGAAGCTTGTTGGTTCTTGGTATGAAAACGTCGCAGATTTTCTTTGGAAATTTTCATTTGCTCAAGAGTACGAAAAATGTGTTCAATAAATTGGACATCAGGATGATATCACTACTATTAATTACGTGGATGTAAACTTCTAGAGCAATTATTATTGCCCGTTAGACACAAAAATATGTTACATTTCTCGCAATATTTTTACATCTAACTGCATTTTTGAGATCAGTGGTCACAATTGGAAGATGTATAATTTTTTATTTTGTAGAAGACGTAGGAGTTCTCGGAACAGACATATTGCTTCTGGTTACCATCAAGAATAGCCTATTTCAACCAGCATATTGAGTATTATATCAAATGAAGAATTGGCGTAGGAGATGTTGGAATCTAAAAATCTCAAAATTTCTGCAGATTCCGATCACCTCTGTATAGAGTCAACGAGTGAGCAAGTCAATCACGTGGAAAATAGATTTAACGGTCTGTTTTTTGTTCTTGTTATACTAATGCGATAGTTACCAAACATTCTGTCAATTAGATCAATTCCTCTAATGCAGGAGGTTCTATTTGTTTACAATATTCGGTCATGGTATCACAATGAATTCCGACTCTTTTTCAGACGAGCGCTTACACTCGCCTTGGGGTTCTACCAGTAAAGCAGTATAATCCAGTAGAACATGTTTCATATAAAACCACTGAGCGACCGAAATTTTTGTTCTATCTGACATTTCAGATGAACCTCGCCCAAGTCTAGACTGCTTTGTACGTTCAAGCACAGTTAGTAATTTCGATCGTCCGAGCTAGCGATGCAGACGATAACAAATTTGTTTACCTGTGAGATTGAAAACATAGTTGTACAATAATAATGAGAGTTGATACGTATGCGATTGACTTTTTGGAAGTCAGAGAAAGGTTATCACCGTATGAGATAGACACTTACATCGAGAAGAATTTGAAATTAAGAGAGGATGAAGTCACATCATTGGCATTGTTACAATCCACAATATAATATCTTAGAAGATTGTAACTGATAATTATATCGATAAACGATCAAAAAACTTTTATTCAGATTACTGACATCAATCTGACAATCATTCAAAAAATTCTAATGACATCCATCACTCTCAGTTCCAATAACAAAAAAATACAGGATGGTAAATCATTTCAATATTTAACATTCTCCAACCTCCAGCTTAAGAAGACTATTTACTGGTCTAACCAAAGTGCCCTCTTGAGTCTTGATTTCTACGGAACGGATTTGATTGTCATGACCAGCTATTTCTTTGGTGATTCTTCCCAAAGTCCATTTCTTTCGGAACTTACTGTCAGGAAGAGCTACTACATCATCTACTTGTAGCGGTTTATTTTTCTCGTACCACTTCGTTCTTTTTCTGAGTGCTGGAACATACTCCTTACACCATCTCTTCCAATAACGCTCCGCCATCAGTTGGGCAATCTTCCATTGCTTGCGGCCGTACATATCACCAGGTCCAAATACTCCAGAAACATTCGATGTATTGGCTGTCCCAATTAGAGAGTGCATCGGAGTGAGAGCTTCCAGTTCACCACATTCACTATATCACCATTGAATTCTGGTAAGGACGATTGGATTATTTCAAGCCAAATGAACAAGGCTAAGAACTGTGCTAACCCACGAGAAGATAAGATTGAGACCTTTATGGATTTTTCAACAATCGTTGCAAATATGGTAGTTGCTATGAGTACCACCCAAAACTCTCACCTGGAGAATCCTGAGCTTTTGTTGAGATTGGAGGAAAAATTACCCAGAATTTCAAGACGATCTTGGGGTCAGATGAAAATTCATAAACAGCAATTGAAAGAAAATGTCAACTTGAAAACCTTTTCTGAATGGCTCAAATCTGAGGTGAACATGTTGATGTCTATTTCGGTACCGAGTCAGATATCTTCAAATACCTCGATGATGAAGAAAGAAAAAGTATTCAGTATCCAGAGCAAACCAGTGGATAAAATCTGTGAACTTTGCAAGGAAGAAACCCATCGACTGTACCAATGTAAAATGTTTTTGGAAATGTGTCAAGATGAAAGAAGAAAATATGTTGAAGAAAATCACTTATGCTTCAAGTGTTTGTCATCAGGTCACAATGTTGCTAAATGCTTCAGAAAGATTTTCTGTAATATCGATTCATGCCGTGGAAGACACAACAGACTTCTTCACCCTGTGAATGGAGACGCTGGAGTAATAAGAAATCAAGTCCAGGAAGATAACGTAGGGAGAGATCGAGAAGAAGAAAATGGCAGTGGATCGGCTGAATTCTCAGGCGTCATTGGAAAATCTTCTGCACTCTTGAAGATTGCAAAAGTTCGTCTCTTCGGTCAATTAAGATTCATCGATACATTCGCTCTTTTGGATGAAGGGTCCACTATCACCCTCATAGATTCGGAAATAAGCAAGTCAATACAGCTTGTTGGTCCGAAAGTTCCATTATGCTTGCAGTGGACTAAAGATATAACTCATGCTGAAGAAGAATCCATGTTAGTGAATTTCGAGATTTCTGGTGCTATGGGGACGACCAAGAAGTACAAGGTGAAACATGCCAGAACAATAGATAACCTGCTTTTGCCAAAAATGAATTTTGATGCGGACACATTATACCAAAGATATAAATATCTTGATAAATCAATCTTGAAGAGTATAGAACACTGTCGACCCACTATTTTAATAGGTCAAGATAATGTTTTCTTGATATCCTCCCAGGAATTCATTCAACCAAACTTTGATTCACCTGCAATGAGTAAAACGAAACTGGGATGGGTGATTCATGGTCCTTGCTCGAAGCCAGGTAATGAATTATACCTGAATGTATCAGTTTGTGACCATGATGACATGCACCTACAAAGAATCATCGAAGATAACTTCAAATTGGAAGATTCAGGTTTATCATCTCGTGATGCATTTTCCAGAGATGACAGAAAAGCTTTGAAGCTGTTGGAAAATTCCACCAGAAGAATTGGTGATAGATTCGAAGTTGGGTTGACGTGGAAGCATGAAAATTTGGTTTTCCCAGAATCGAAATCGTTAGCTTTCAAGAGGTTGAAATGCATGGAGAAGAAGATGGATCAAGATCCCCAATTTGGGAGAGAATATTGTAAGAAGATAGAAGACTATCTAGCAAAAGGATATGCAGAGAAGGTATCTGAGGAAGAAGCGAAACGAGACAGTGGAAGACTTCGGTATTTACCACATTTTGCTGTGAAAAATATGAATAAACCAGGTAAAATCAGGTTTGTATTCGATGCGGCGGCAAAGAATTCCACGATGAGTCTGAACGATTTCCTGTTGAAAGGTCCCGATTTATATCCTCTGCTAGTAGCACTTATGTGGAGATTCAGAGAGAGAAAGGTGGCATTCGCAGGTGACATCCGAGAGATGTTCCACCAGGTGAACGTCAGAAAACAGGACAGATCATGCCAGAGGTTTCTGTTCCGAGGTCTAGACAGGGATAGGAGCCCAGATATCTACCAAATGCGAGTCATGATCTTTGGCGCAGTCTGTTCACCATTCATTGCACAATTCGTGAAGAACCATAATGGCAGAGAGTTCGAAAATGAGTTTCCAGGAATTCTGAGGAAAATTACTCATCAACATTATGTCGACGATTTCCTGGACTCGACAGACACTGTAGAAGAAGCTGTAAGGACAATTCAAAATATCATTGAAGTCCATCGTCGTGGAGGATTCCAGATGGTGAACTGGCTCAGCAATTCCTCAGATGTACTGAGGTCTCTTCCTCAGGATTATCTGGCTGAAACTATGACTCTAAATTTGGATTCTCGTAATGTTGAGAGAGTTCTGGGCTTACGATGGAACACCAAAGAGGACACCTTGATTTTTGCCATCAGATTCAAAAATATTCCAGAGGAGTTATCCAGAGGGGAGGAAATCCCTACAAAGAGAGAAATTCTCAGAATAATTATGACCATTTTTGACATCATAGGATTCCTTGCACCACTTATTATCCAAGGTAGACTCATTATGCAAGAATGTTGGAGTAAGAAAATGGATTGGGACATGACTGTTTCTGATAGCATCGGAGAAAAATGGAAATTATGGTTCTCATCGCTGAGAAGAATTGAAGATTTCAAGATCAGTAGATGCTACTTTTCATCATCACCTGGTGAAGTTGAGTTGCACGTTTTTTCAGACGCCAGCAATAGGGCTTTTTGTGCTGTGGCTTACTACAGGTCTTCAAGAAACGGGAACGTGGAGACATCCATTGTAGCATCTAAATGCAAACTCGGTCCACTCAACAAAGTCACTTCTATACCTAGAATGGAACTTCAAGGAGCCGTTGTAGCTGCTAGACTAGGTAACTCGATCATGAAGGAGTCTACATTCCATATTCAGCAAGTTTTTTGGTGGACTGACTCTGAAATAGTCTTGAAATGGCTTAGAAATGATTCAAGGCGTTTGAAATCATATGAATCACACAGAATCCAAGAAATAGAAGAACTTTCAGACATCTCAAACTGGAAATGGGTTCCATCTGCTTCGAATCCAGCAGATTTGGCAACAAAGGAAAAGAAAGATGTAAGTTACATGGATTCTTTATGGTTACAAGGCCCATCCTTTTTGAAGGAGCCTGTAGAACAATGGCCCGCAGAACAGATGAATCGATTGCAAGAACACGTTGCTACTGAAATTGTGGCAGTATTAAGAGGAACTACATTTCCATTGCCAGAAGCCAGCAGATTCTCAAAATGGTTGAAGTTGATTCGTACAATAGCATGGATCTTGAGATTTTGCGAAAATTTGAGGTCATCAGATCTTCGGAGTAAGCAAAAAAGGGAAACAATTCATCATGATTTCAAAAGACAAGATGTTCGAAAGAAGTTTGATGTAATTTTGAAGTTCTCTGAGTTGCAACCTGAAGAATTACGTAATGCAGAAAGGCTGTGGGTGAAAAACGTGCAAGCAAAATATTTCTCAGGAGAAATAACTTGCATACAGCAGAATGATTACCCTGGTATATCTTCGAAACTGCATGGGTTATCTCCATTTTTAGACAGATTTGGAATTCTGAGAATGAACAGCCGAATTCAGTATGCAGATATTCCCTTTGATTTGAAGTATCCTATCATCTTACCGACAGCGAAAGATGAATTGTCCGTCCAATTGCTCATTCTACACTTCCATGATGAATTGAAACACACAAGACATGAGACTCTGATAAATAATCTGAAGCAAAGATTTTGGATAATCAGAACTCGACAATCTGTAAAGATGGCAGTGAGAAGATGCCAGTTTTGCCGAATAAAGAAATCCAAGGTAGTTCAACCTGAGATGGCACCATTACCAATCTCACGCCTCAAGCCATATACAAGGCCATTCAGTTTTTGTGGCTTAGATTATTTCGGTCCATTGTTGGTGAAAGTGAAGAGAAGTGTGGAGAAAAGGTATGGTGTTATTTTTACGTGTTTCAACACACGAGCAATCCATATCGAATCGGCTAGTTCCCTGACAACGGATTCCGCATTGATGGCCATTCACAGATTTATATCTAGACGTGGACAGCCATTGGAGATTTGTTCTGATAATGGAACAAATTTTGTTGGGGCAGAGAACGAGATGAAACGATGTCTGGAGGAGATGGATCGCGCAAAAATCACCCAAGATTTGACCAGATATAAAATTAAGTGGAAATTTAATACTCCAGCAGCACCCTTTCAAGGAGGTATATGGGAAAGGATGATCCAGAGCGTGAAGGACCACTGTTACAATCCACAATATAATATCTTAGAAGATTGTAACTAATAATTATATCGATAAACGATCAAAAAACTTTTATTCAGATTACTGACATCAATCTGACAATCATTCAAAAAATTCTAATGACATCCATCACTCTCAGTTCCAATAACAAAAAAATACAGGATGGTAAATCATTTCAATATTTAACAGGCATTATACGGAGCAAAAGTAGTGATCAAGGTAAAATCGGTTGAGATATTCGAAAATATCTTTGAGAATTACCTCAATGAATTATACTACATAGACCGAGATGGAAAATGAGTGCACAGTCAATTTACTCAACGGAAGTTCGCGAACTTCGGTGAAGATTCACCGGTGCCCAATAGAGATACAGGATGGAGAGATAAAAAAAGTTTCCGGTGAATATGGTGTTATTGAGAAAATCATAAATAATGTGTGGAGAAACCTGCCTCATAAGGTATATAATGATACCAAATTAATCAACATGAATCTGAAAAAGGCCATTCCTTCTATTGCTGGGAATTATATGTAGGTCACGTACAGGGTAATCAGTTAAAGGTAGCGAGCGGCCATATCTCATAAGATATTGGTCGTATTGATTTGAGAAAAAAAAATCATGATAAAAGTCGCCAAGAGAAATTGCTGGAAATTATTTTCGAGTTTGTCAAACGTCCGATAGAGGGCGTAACAACCAACACCAAGTAGAAGAATGGGAATTTTATAGAATTTTGTCTAATGAAAGTAGATCGATGATATCATTTTAATAGACTGACCATTTCCCTACATTTTTTGTCTTAAACGTTTTGTTCTATCTATCAGAATAAAGCGGTGGAGAAAGTTCATTTGTTTTTTCAAACAAACCAAGATTTCTCCTGTTCATTTATACCGATTTCAGCAAACTTATATGATAGAGCATAATTCGCCCTACGAAACACTTTTTTGGTTTCGAATTTTTTACTTTTGCTGTCGTTGCTAGATGGCGTTTACTGAAATGTTATCAAATTTTGGGTTTTTTATGAAAATAAAAATCATTCTGTGATCTCTCATCAGTTGCTGACAAAAAAAACCTCATGACTTTCAATCATGAGACAATGAATCGAATAAATAATCCTATTTGATTTTATCTAATATATAAAATTCTCCTGTCCCGGTCACGGTGTTAGTGGTCGAACTCCTCCGAAACGGCTCGACCGATTCGTATGAAATTTTTTGTGCGTATTCGGTAGGTATGAGAATTGGTCGTAATCTATTTTTCAAATCGAAAATTCAACATGGCGATCCAATATTGCGGACGAGTATTGTTATCCGATTTAATTCAAAATTGGTATAAAGGGGTTTCCGGGGTCAGAGATGATGAGTCTTCCGTCAAATTTTGGAAATTCAAGATGGCGGATCCAATATGACGGACGAGTTTTGTAATTATGGTCAGATTCAATTCAAAATTGGTATCTGGGAGTTTTCGAGGTCGGAGATTATGATTTCATCATCAAAATAAGGAAAAATTCAAAATGGCGGATCCAATATGGCGTACGAGTTTTGTAATTTTGATCAGATTTCATTCAAAATTGGTATCTGGAGGTTTTCGAGGTCAGAGATTATGATTTTTCATCAGAATTAGGAGATTCAAAATGGCGGATCCAATATGGCAGACGAGTTTTGTGATTATGATCCAATTATATTCAAAATTGGTATCTGGGGGTTTCCGGGGTCGGCGATTATGGTTCGTTTATCAAAATTTGGGAATTATAAATGGCGAATCCAATATGGCGGACAAGTTTTGTAATTATGGCCAGATTCTATTCAAAATTGGTATCTGGAGGTTTTAGATGTCGGAGGTATGGATCATTTGTCAGAATGGGGAGATTCAAAATGGCGGATCCAATATGGCGGACGAGTCTCTTAATTATATTCAGATTCTATGCAAAATTGGTATCGGGGGTTTTCGGAGTTGTAGATAATAATTCTTTTATCAAAATTTGGAAATCTAAGATGGCAGATTCAATATGGCGGACAAGTTTTGTAACTTTGATCCGATTCAATTCCAAATTTGTATCTGGGGGATTTCGGGATCGGAGATTATAATTCTTCATCAAAATCAGGTAATTAAAGACGGAGGATTCAATATGGCAACTGAGTTCAGTAATTATGATCCGATTATTCAAAATTTGTATCTGGGTGTTTTCGGGGTCGGAGAAGAAATAGAAAACAAAATAATAAGAGTATGTAATATTCAACAAAAAAAATATTTTGTATCGTATATAGCAAAACAACGTTTGCCGGATATCAGCTATTGTCATGAATATAAGTTTGAAAAACTAATGAAACCCTTTTTTATAGATAGCCAAACAGAGAGAAGTGAGAAGAAAATGTAGAGTAGTTTGAAAAAATCAAGAGGTATAAAGTACCGAACGAAAAAGAAGTAGAAAATGAATAGAGTAGTTCGAAAAACTAAAAAATCCCGCTTTTATTCATTGACAAACTGAAAAGTAGTAAAAATAAAATGATGAAAGTTTTCTGATACATAGTTATCTGAAAATGTCTTCTAGAAATAATGTTCATGGCAAAACAACGTTAGCCGGGTCAGCTAGTAATGTATGAAATTATTCTTGAATATTAGATCTCACAATGATAAAATTATTACCTATTATTCTCATCATTAATGATCATTTAATTAGCGAGAGGATGCATCAGTTCATAATTTATTAATAATAATCATCATCATTTCATAAATTGATTTGATTAACTAACATCCCATTCAGGCGAAGCAGGCCATGATCTAAGAAACTGAAAAAAAAAAATGGAAAAAACCAGCAAAACACCAAATTGTCAATCACGCTGATATTCATTTTGATAGTTCCTGCCATTGACATCTAATTTAATGTTATGTAAAAAGTATTTTCACAACAAATCATGCCTTTTACAAATAAAAGAGCCTTTGATATGTTGAGAATTTATTTTCAATGTTTTGAAAATGCAGCGATTGCTTCTAGGCAGTATGCACTGCGTTATCCCTTGGGAAGACGGCATTCGAGAATGGTTTTTCGTCGTTTAGTCTCACGTTTAAGGCAACATGGCCAAGTGCAACCAACTCCAACTTTGGGAAGAAGCCGTAGAGTAAGAAGAGATGATAACATTATAAATGTGTTGGCTTATATTCTTGCAGACCCCCACTTGAGCATAAGAGAAATCTCAAGAGATTCAGAAATATCCTATGGCTCAGTGCAAAAAATATTGATGGATTTTAAAATGCATCCGTATCACGTCGTGATTCATCAATCCCTAAATGAGACTGACTTTGAACGTAGGCTCGATTACTGCTACTGGCTTAGTGACTTCATTATGCAGAATCGTCTCATTTTGTCACAAATATACTGGACAGATGAATCATCGTTTAGCAATGATGGCAAGGTGAATCTTCATAACATGCATTACTAGTCGGACACTAATCCACACTGGTTACGTAAAGGTTATCAGCAGGGTCGATGGAGCGTTAAAGTCTGGTGCGGTGTTATTAATAGTGCTATCATCGGTCCGCACATATTTAATGACAATCTAACCGGTGGCATATATTTGGATTTTTTTTTAATATTCACTAGGACTCATAGATGATGTGCCTTTAGAAGTAATAAAAGACATGTACTTTCAACAAGACGGATGCCCGGCACATTATTCTCGAAATGTGCAAGATTTTTTGAACTGGCATTTTCCCAACCGTTGGATTGATGAAAGCAGTGTATTTTTCTGGCCACTACGGTCCCCCGATTCAACCTGCCTTGAATTTTATCTGTGAGGCCGAATAAAGGATTTAGTGTATAAAACTCGACCAACTACTCGGGAAGACATGATAGTCCGAATTGAAAATGTCATGAATATTATACCAAAAGCGGAAATTGAGGCAGCTGTCAACTCCAACCAGAAGAGATTGGACCAGTGCATTCAAAATAATGGACAACATTTTGAACATTCACGACAAAACTATTAATTCAATTTGAACGTTCATTTTCAAAGTTCTGTGTTCTTGTTTCGAGTGTGATTGCTCCTGCTGTTGTTAGACAGTTTTATTGAGATTTTTTTTCCAAATATGTAGATTAGTATGTTTCGAGATATGGGCGACCCATATAAACCTATTTTATTCTTTCAATCCAAAACCGTTTGTCTAACGAAAAAAAGTCAGCAGGTTTTTTTTGTTAGCAACTAATAAGATATTATATTACTGATTTTTATTTTGATAAGAAACAGTGGCGTGCTATTTTTTAATGTTATGAAATCATATATTGGTCAATATCAACGTATCAAATGAAGGTAGATGATAAATTATTTTCATCAACTCATAGAGAAATTCTTTCCCTCCTAAAACATATGAAAATTGATTTACCAATACATTTGTTTGTTTTTTTTTGAAAAAAAACTCAAAAACTTGCTAACATTTCAGTTAACGCCATCTAGCGGCGACAGCAAAAGTAAAAAATTCAAAACCAAATAAGCAGTCTGTAGGGCAAATTATGCTCTTTCATATGAGCCTGAATTTGCTAAAATCGGTCGAAAAACCTGGAGCAATCTTGGTTTTCTTAAAAAAACAATTCAACTTTCCCCACTGCTTCATTTTGATAGATGAAACAAAACATTTCATAAAAAAATGTAGGAAAATGGTCAGTCGATATGAAATTGATATCATCGATATACTTCAAATACACAAAATTCTATGAAAATCTCATTTTTCTACTTGGTGTTGGTTGTTACGCCCTCATTGTCAGAGGAATCATCAATTTCAAGGTCGGAGCAGTCGGCATGAAACAGTTGCTAAATTGCATCATCGTGTTCTCCAGGACAAAAACATCTTCTCGCTCCAAAGGTTGCTGAAAAATAATACCATCTGATAGAGAAAGATGTTGGAGTACGTCCTGATGTCCAACTGAATAGACAGGGTACAATCACCTATGGAGTGAGTTCGAATAATCATTTAATGAAATGAAAATATCATAAATATTTTCTTGAACTATTCAACTACTAGTCTGGACCAAATAATATGTATAAAGTTGCATAAAAATGGTACCGACAATTGTTGCACGACAAAATGCCGCTATTGTGATTGCGTCAATTACTGAGCATTCAATACCACAATACGACATGACCTTGCATCGATTTTGCGTGCATTGCATGCGTTGGTATAAAAGACTTCGAGATAAAAGAAACATGAAAAATTCCGAAAAAACATTCGAACGCATAGCGCTCTAATTGATACTCGCCGCTCGCCGGCAACGGTCTACCGTGCTTGCCAGTCAGTACCTACATAAAATATACTCTATATGAGAAATTTCACTTCATGGAAATAATTTTGGTGAAATACCTGACCACCCATGACGTATTATCATGGCTCGTTACTTTTTATGCTGCTGGGTGTTCACCGTTCTCATTTAACAGGGTGAGGCAGAAGGAACGCACCAAACTCCAGTTGTGTACCTTCGCTACACGTAAAAATAATTTGAAAATGATTGCATCATACTGTCATGTATTGTCGAATCGAAAGTCATAACAAAATGTCATCCAGATCTCGTGTGAGTGTATCTTCTCTCCAAAAAGATGAAAAAGGTAGTCTGACTGAGTCCAACCCTTCATTCCGCGCACAAGTGGCTACAGCCGGCGGCGAAACGTGGCGATACGGTCTTATTGGTGGCAGAGGATTTAGGAATGGATTCGCTCACAAGCACCTTGAGAAAATCGTCTCCCAAAACGCTAGAGAATAATTCGGCAGGTGACTCGCTTATGGCAATTCTCGGATCAGGAATTGGTTAAAAGCAACTGCTTCGAATACATGAGGCAAAAATGGCGATTTTGTCCAAGGTAAGTCTGTTTGATCCCGTGGTTGTGCTATCTCCAATGATGGTTCATGAACAAACTTTGATAAAGTTTCCTCGTCATCTGAGGAGAAAGAATAATCTATATTTTTCATACTCTTTTTCTTAGTTGGATGAGGCTCGAAATCCGGATCAGCTACCGAATCATCAGAGTCAAAATCCAATTCCTCATTCGCCCCAGTTGAACTATTTTTTTTCTCTGTATACCCTGAACTACTGGCAACGGATACATCTGGAATGTTGTCAACAGCGTCAGAGTCTCCACCGATATCGGAGTCGAATGCCTGATCATCACATGTAGAGTCTATAAAATCATGAATGCATAAAGCGGATTGTTCTGATAGTTCCTTTAAATTCATTTCGTCTCTCAAGTCCATAGTTGCAGGATTCAACTGAAAATAAATATAAATTTCTGTATTATTTTATTCATTTCGGTAATATACATTATCACGAATTTGCGGCATAATAAATAATAATGATTTCTTCATGATGTTGTAGATTTATGATCTTTTTCTTACCTCACAATTTCCACGAAACAATATAACCAGCAAAAAATACTGTTTACTTATTTACGCAGGTCACAATACGTACGTGCTCCACGAGCGTTTTCAACAGCTGCGGCAAAGCCGGCAAAAATGAATTCACAACCTGTTTAACTGAATAATTGACGTTATATTGGTGTTACTACTGAATATTATCCTAGCGCAAAAGTTCAGCGACATTATGATTATTTCATGATGATGTCAGACTATTGTTGGTTCTATCTCCCAATTTTCATGAACCAATTATGTCAACTAACAGAAAAAACAGATATTTTTTTCTCAGGTGCATAATACACCTACTTCCGCATCATATGTGCTTGACGTACGGTGGTTGAAAATTCAACCGGATTTTTTTATATCTCACGTAAATACAGAAACCGGTTCCATTTCTAGCCAGTGTTCGTTTGTACTAAGCAATAGGTATCTTCTGGCGTAATATCAGACCAGTATCTCTTCAATACGATTTTATTTTGGGCTTGGTTGAAATGTCGACCAGTATCTCATGAAGGATTGAATTTGATGTCAATTTATATCACCATAGATGTATCTTATTTTTGGTTCGATCATACCATTCTATATTCCGTGGGCTTGACGTATTTTTCACGAGGAATGAAAAACATGATATTAATATAGAAGACCGTAAATCCGAGGAACCATTAAAAGGTATGTCATCAGAAAAGCATAATCTTCAAGAAAGTTAGATGTGATTTCATATGATCTTCCAGATAACACAAAATATCGACTTAAACAGATTTGCTTTTATACCTTCGGAGTTGGGTGGTTTTGATACTGTTCATTCTTCAGGAGAGGAGAAACTTTATTCATCTTATCTGAACTAATCTTTATTTTCCTTCAGAACTATAACATTGAAAATAACAAGATGAGCACAAAGCTATCATGCAGATCCATCATCACATCCAGGAATCATGGAATAGGAACTTTTGAGTGGAAATAGTTATTTGTTCAACCAGGCAGCAAAGTTGTAGATTGACTGCCGAGGCTGAATTCATAGCCGAGCGTAGCGGGGCTAGGAATCCAGCTGAGGCAGTCAATCTACTTTGCTGCCGAGTTGAACATATATTTTTTTTCCGATTGTCCATAATGATATAGGAGGATATTGTAATTGCAAATTATTACAATTCCCACAATCTCTTTATTTTTCATGTAGTGTTCAATTAAAATGACATTTGATAGAAATCGCAGTTTTCCATGATAATTATAGTTTGACAATTCATGAAAATTCTGACAGTTGTGCGAAAAAATATCGGTATATTTAAATTAGTATATAATGGACAGTGATAGCGACCTGGAAGTATTTACACCTCCAGAAATGAGGGAGGTAGCAAAAAATATAGAGTTGAATTTGTTGCCGGAGAAGTCTCGAATGAAATATCAAGAAAATTATAAACGATTCATGGATTATTAATTTTGCTGATACATATCAATCAGCAAAGTAACCACTTTGCTGCCTAGGCAAGAAAAGTAATACTCTGCTGATTGATATGTGTCAGCAAAATTAATATTTGCTGCCAATCGGAGAAAAATACATTTTTTTCGTTAGTTGGTACAGCAATACAACAATGGGTGATTCAAAAGTAAGCGGCATCCTTTCAGAGGCGTATTCCTTGCATGAAAATAAGGCAAAAAGTTCCTATTGATAAGGATCCGAAAATGCTTCCTAAGGGAGCTACGGCCCTTTGAATAGGACACCTCAAAGACGGTTTTTTCTCTATAACTTTAAAATCCTTCACAACAAATTTTTAAAAATTGGTGTACGGCATAAACATTCGATGGTAAATAGGACTCCGTATTCGAAATTTCAGAATTTCATTCAGGGGCGTCACATGCGGGAGAGGGTAAGTGTAAAAATATCCCTTCTTCTCCGGATATTCAGGTTACTGTGATTTCGTTTGGAAATTATAAAATTCTAGAGTTTTTTACGTGAAAAAGGTCCTCCTAGTTCATGTCGATAGAGCGTACCATTTAGGAGAAAATCGACTTTGAAAACTTTCTGATTTGCGTCTGTTTACTGATGTAGGTAAATTAATATGCATTTTCATAGATAAAAACAACCTTTTTTCACCTAAATGTCGTTCAACAATTTAGAGAAAATGTTCAAAATTATCACCATTAGCGTCACGACAAGCTGCTAATCTTTTGATCAGATTACGATGCACACGTGGTAAAATTCTTGGGTTGTTTTTAATTGTCTGAAATCCTTCCTCTATCCTTTGCCTGAGAACATCAATATCAGATATTGGGCGGGAATAAACCAGTTGTTTTATGTGTCCCCATAAATAAAAATCGAGGGGGTTCAGGTCAGGAGAGCGAGCTGGCCATGTCACTGGACCCCCACGACCTATCCAACGGTCTCGGTAGGCATTATTCAAATGGTTTCTAGCAGTGATACTAAAATGTGGGGGAGCGCCGTCGTGCATAAACCACATTTGTGCTCGTAATAGAAGTGGCAGATTTTCTAACATGTGTGGTAAGTCATTTTGTAAAAAATTTGTGTAATTTTGACCATTAAGTCGTTGGGGCATAAATACGGGTCCTATTAAATGCCCATCGATTATTCCCGCCCACACGTTCAAACTAAACTGCTGCTGATGTGCTTTCCGTACCGTGGCATGGGTATTCTCATCCGTCCATAAGTGGTTGTTGTGGTAATTGAAAATTCCGTTTCTTGTGAAGCCGGCCTCGTCGGTAAATAAAATTTTCTTTGCAAAATTTTCATCAGCAACGCGTGATATTTCGAGCCAATTACAGAATTGTACACGAGGATGAAAATCTCGCTCTTCCAAAGCCTGAACCCGTTGAATATGATAAGGGTAGAGTAACGTCTCGTGCAAAATTCTCCATACAGTTGACTGAGAGTACCCTTCTTGATAGGCAATGATGCGGGTACTTTAAGATGGATCTTCTTCAATACGATCTAGCACTCGTTCTTCTAATGCTAAGGTTCTTGCATTTCTTGGTCGCCCAATAACTTCCTGTCTTCGAAAAGTTCCTAAAGTGAAATGTAGGTAGGTATTATGCGATTACTAGAATTTTTAAATTCACCTGTTTCTCTTAAATTACGATCTACTCTTGCAAAAACCGTACGGTGTGGCACTTGTCGATTAGGAAATGCCTCTTCATACAACCGTCTTGCTTCTACACAATTACCAAACGCCCTCCCAAACATAATGTGAATATCAGCTTGTTCTTGATAAGTGAAATACATTTTTGCTTTTTTGAAGAAACGCCAGGTACTTACAGAAATCAACAAAATTATTGATGAATAATTTGTGAAACACTTTATGAATCTGATTTCCCTTCGACGAATGAGTGAATCGAATTCCCTGTCGTATTCAACAATGACATTCACCAGTTATTTGAAAATAAAATCAAACGTCAAAAAACAACAGCCAACTTCGGTTCTTTGGTAATGCATACCTATTAATTTACATCAGAATTATACGCAAATCAGAAAGTTTTCAAAGTCGATTTTCTCCTAAATGGTACGCTCTATCGACATGAACTAGGAGGACCTTTTTCACGTAAAAAACTCTAGAATTTTATAATTTCCAAACGAAATCACAGTAACCTGATCACAGATCCGGAGAAGAAGGGATATTTTTACACTTACCCTCTCCCGCATGTGACGCCCCTGAATGAAATTCTGAAATTTCGAATACGGAGTCCTATTTACCATCGAATGTTTATGCCGTACACCAATTTTTAAAAATTTGTTGTGAAGGATTTTAAAGTTATAGAGAAAAAACCGTCTTTGAGGTGTCCTATTCAAAGGGCCGTAGCTCCCTTAGGAAGCATTTTCGGATCCTTATCAATAGGAACTTTTTGCCTTATTTTCAAGCAAGGAATACGCCTCTGAAAGGATGCCGCTTACTTTTGAATCACCCTGTATAATGAAGTGAAGTATTCGAAAAAATGAGATGTGATATGAACCATACTTATATGAAAACAAAATAATATGAATCAATCAGAAATCTTTACGTTTTCAAATTTTCATAAAATTGCCATGCATGCGCAGGAATAACTTTTTTGAGTTCTTGCAAGTGGTTATATTTTTTATTTTTAATTTTCAGACACTGCTTATGAAGTGACGGTGATACAAGACTCACTAGAGGTTCTGTTTCAGCACTTGTGATCTTATTTGGCAAAAATTCCCAGTCTTCTGTGAATATTAGTTTGTACTTGATATCATGCTCATACTTCAGGGTCACAATATCCGAAATGGTTGGATCCCGTCTTCCCACTCCCATACGAATTGACGAATAATATTGGACGCTCTCTAAATCCTCCAGGGCAAAGACATCTTCTTGCTTCAAGAATTGCTAAAAAATAATACCATCTAATAGAGAAAGATGTTGGAGTACGTCCTGATGTCCAACTGAATGGATAGGATACAATCACCTATGAAGTGAGTTCAAAAACTCATTTAATAGAATGAAAATATGATAGACCTTTTCTTGAACTATTTCACTACTAGTTTGAAACGAATGATATGCATGAAGTTGCATGAAAATGGTACTTACCACCAATTGTTGCAAGACGAAATGCCGCTATTGTGATTGCACTAATTACTGAGCATTCAATACCACAATACGACATGACCTTGCATCGATTTCGCGTGCATTGCATGCGTTGGTAAAGAAGACTGACATAATAGAAACATTGAAAATTTCGAGAAAACATTCGAACGCCCAGCGCTCTAATCAACAAATCTTGTGAATGGAATACTCTCATTCTCCAATTTTACTGCCTTATCACAAAGAAACTTCATTTTGAATCAGAATCATAGAATCCTAGATCTTGTACTATGTTCAGATAAGCATGATGATTGTGTTGTAATTGATGAGTATGAATCTTTGGTACCAGTGGACTTGCATCATCCATGTATATCCATCTTACTATCCATAGATTGTTCGAGAGAGCAAGATGCAAGTTCTTGTTCAACATTTTTATTCGTGTTTGAGCATTGCACCCAACTACCCATGTTACTAGGCTTCTTTGCCTATCCCCATATTTAAATTTGGCAGTCACTTCATTTTCTGGCTCTTCCTGAGGTATTTCGAGGTCATAATTGATGAGTGCTTTTACTCTTCCAGGTGTCCAGTCACATGGTATGCCAGACACTGCTATCCTGGGTCTGAATTTGTTCTGCATTTGTACCAATAGAAATTATTGTACTTTTGCCTATGAGCTGCTCTAAATTTGGTGGGGTCGTGAGTAAGTGAAGTCTGTTAGCAATTCTGAATTATTTTCAAATACCTTCAAAATAGGATGAGATAACAGAGATAAGATAAATAAGATAAGTTAAGTGAGCGCCATGTATTTTATTCCTTGTTAAAATACAGAAACCTCTATGCACAAAGAACAGTAAAACAAAATTTCAAGCTTAACAATTTGATTTCATGTATGAAATTTGCTATGTGTACAAAAATTAATGTTCAGAATGTACAAACAATGTATGTTCAAAAATGTACAAAAATTCATGTTCAAAAATATACAAAAATTTCAAAGATGTCTTGATTTTCAAGAAGTTCAACCTCAAGTGGAATTGACCAATTCAAAGGAAACTTGTACTTGTTTCAAGCGATGAAAGACACTTACTCCGTCGAATCTCTGCTAACAGTGATACTTCAACAAGTAATCACTGGCCCGATGGCAGTGGGTAGGGACATTTTTTTTTCATTCACTCTGATAATTTTCAATCTGTTATCTAATGAAATTTAAAACAGATCGTATTTCGACTTACTTTTGTATCTTTATTCTCAAATTCTTTTTGTTATCTTTTTTTCTTTATTATCTCATAATTATGTTAGTAAAAGGTCCTAATCTACTAGGTGTTGGAATAATTATGTTACATATTGTTATATATAGTCTTTACAATCCTCCAACACCTCTACTAAACCTCTGTTAGTAATTAACTACTCTAATACTACATGCATTACTGCACTACGTCATGCATCTACTACACTATTCTATTCTACTTTACCATGCATTACATGCTACATGGTACATGCATTTCCTACTGACTTCTATATGCAATTATATATTGATTACTTGCCTGCTAATCCTACTATCGCAGGTTGGCAGACATGTGAACCTCCTTTTTCGGGTAGCAGTTCGGCGAGCCTCTGGCCCTTGCTCCAAAACTTTTCCACCCGATCGGTGGTGATCTCGTCGTCTCTTCTTTCTTCATCTCAAGTTTTTAGTTTATTTTAGTTTTGGTGTTGCTTTCATTCTCATTTTTTATTCGGTGTTTATGTTTTGGTGTTCATCTCCTAGCATTGAAGATCTCCTGTTGGTTTTGGGAGACCTTCTGCGCTAGTTTCTTTAATTTCAATAGAGAAAAAAACCTAAAGTCGTCTCCACTATTTTTAACGTATAATAAGGCAGTCAATCCTGCTTCATTAAGGTTGGAAGTTGATACATGTTTCGGCCATTCAAATGGCCATCTACAGTCAAAAAATAACAAAGTGTATGTGGAAATTACTTCAAAGCATCGTGAAGGTGAAAAAATTATTACTCAACCATCATTTATTATTTGTATTATTCAATGAAAATGGAGTGATGTAAGAGGAATTGGGAGGAAGGCAAAAAGCCCAATATTCCAAGAGGGAAGTTAAATTCTTAGAAGAATTTTGGGTTTTTAAAAAATTTTCCCAGCTCTTCGCTTTTACTTCTTTTATCTGTGCGAGGTAGTTTGTCCTTAATTCTCTGTATGTTTGTAGGAGTCTTTGGCGTTCTTCGTGTACTCCGCATCTTTGGTATCTTCTTCTCGCATTTCTGACTAGGGTTCTTTGTCTTGTGAGCACTATACTCCAAGCATCATTTCTTGGGTATTTAGCAGAGTAAATTTGGGGGATGGCAAGATCCATCACTCTCTTAATTTCATGAGTTATGCTCCTTGCATATTCATGCACATCTCCTTCCTCTCCTTCCAGTCCCGGCGGCTCGAATTCCGCTGCCAGAGTTTCCCAGTTCGCCCTACTCATGTCATATCGTTTCACCATCGGTCCCATATTATTTGCCTCTCCCTTTCGGATGCCAAAACATATCAGATTATGGTCACTCACTGTTAGGTTATTCCCGATCCTCCATTCCACTATCTGGTTTGCTGCCTTAACATTTAATATCGTAATATCTATGTTGGACGCTGCACCAGCCCTGTTCTGGAAGGTCGGTGGATTGCTTACCTTGTTATGGACTTCGAGTTGAAGTTCGTTTATTAGGTTTTCTAATTCTTCGCCTTTGGCGTCTGTTGTTCCGGGGTGCCACAACACTGATTTCGCATTAGCATCCGCCGTTATTATCACAGGAATGTTTCTGTATGTTAAAAAAATTCTTCGCATTTTATTGATATATTCTTTTATGCCACCATTGAATTGGCAATATATGTTCGCAATGATGAGTTTGCCGATATTTGTTTGCAATTCCGTACAGACGCAGTGCTCGTCACTGAACTGTTTCAGAAGAAACAGTCTATGATTCTTGTTGAACAATACAGTTGCTGCTATTGGATTTTGCCCTATGCTTTGTATCTGTGCTGTTATTGGCATGTTGATCATTCTCCCTCTCTTCGTGTAGGGTTCTTGTATACATAGCATATCTACCCTCATTTCTTCCACAACCTTCCTTATCTCATGACCAACTGCTGCACTGCGCATGCAGTTGATCTGTCCGATTCGGATCGCTACGGAGATCTTAGGTGTGGCACTCTGGCCAGGACTTTGTATGATCAAAAGCTACTCTTTCATGGGTCAGAGCAAAGTCTCTGTATAGTTCCTCCAGGTCAAGGACCTCGTTTTTTTTGTCAAAGACCTGTTTAAGGAGTCTTTCCAGTTCCGTAATATCTGTAGGAATGTTATGACATTTCAGCTGAATTCGATCCACCGCTCTTGGAACCGGGAAGGTGATTTTGTCTCTTTTGATATGCTCATTCCTCACATAGTGCCTCAGCGCAGTTGTGAGGACCTTTGCCTCTTCCAGTCTGGAAAGTTGCATATTTACTTCCATGTTGTCATAAATGGTTTTTATATTTGTAATTGGCTCCTCGATTTTTTTGAGTTCGCTCTCTTTTTTCTTTCTTTTGAAAAAAAGCATTCTGGGTCTGTCTCTCAAGCCTTTGGATGGGGTTTTCTTACTAGTTGTTTTTCCTTCATCTTCTTTTATGGCCATAATCTCTGGAGGGAGATTACTGGCCAAAGTCGGTCTTTTGGATCATCCTGTCCAGCAGCATCTTGTGCGTCTGGCAGTCTGACCCGTTTTTGCAGGATTTTCCCCTATTCTTGCATGGTATGCAAGTACTCGAGTCCTGCTTTTTCGGACATTCCTCCTTTTCATGTCCACTGTCTCCGCAGTGGCTACACAGATTTTCTGTTTTTGAGCAGTATCTGCCAATATGACCGAGGTCTTGGCACTTCATGCATTCAGGGACAACTATATAGTCCTTCGTGTTTACACTGGTGAAGCCAATGTATAATTTTTTCCCACTCATTTTTTTTTTCTAAGT
Source organism: Phaedon cochleariae (assembly GCA_918026855.4). Taxonomy (NCBI): domain Eukaryota; kingdom Metazoa; phylum Arthropoda; class Insecta; order Coleoptera; family Chrysomelidae; genus Phaedon; species Phaedon cochleariae. The sequence continues at coordinate 16,856,607 of OU896723.1, read as the reverse complement.
TGCGGAGATACCTCCACCACTAGGTTGCACGTTGATTTGCCTTCCGACCCAGTTCTGAATCTGATTCTGAATTCATTTTTAAAGTTTTCCTCTGAGATATCCTCAAAGTTCTGTGTCCTTATGTCCTAGACGATCTCATTGTCCGGCTTACTTGTCATCACATCATATATTATCATCAAAGGTCTTTTCTTTCTTGGTAGTTCGCACTCAAAATTCTTTTTCATATTTGGGTTGCTCATAATCTTTTCGAGATCGTCTTTCGAGGACGCTCCGATGATCAGAGCTTTGGCGGTCGTTCTCATTCTGTTTATTTTAAATATTTTGGGTTCTTGGATCAAGGATCTTTGTCACCTCATCCTGTACTTTTTTCCGTTGGTGTATTTCTCTGATGTGACAAACAAGGTATGTTCCTGTTGCCTTCTAGACCTTTCTATGATCTTTTCTTTTCCAGTTAGTTTACTAGTGGGTTTTGAGGCCAATGTTGCATGAGATACTGGCATCGACAACTGCTTTTGTTCTGCTTGTTTGAGTTCTTTCCTGAGTCTTTCATTTTTCTCTTTTAATGCCTGAATTTTGTCTTCTAAGTTTGCCTGTTCAAGTCCCAATTCTTGAACCCTTTCAATCAAGCCTTCTCGACCTGCTTTCGCAAGTCGCTTGCTAACATCCATTTCGCTATTGATGAAGTTCATCATGTCAATAAATCTGGATTGGGTAGTATTGGTATCTTTCTGGGAGATGCACATGTGTGCCTCACTGCTGGCTACACTTTTTCTCCTAACTAAACTACGAGTATTTTCGCTACTACAACCACTCTGACTACTCTGACTCATTGAGTCGGGCATGTTGCCCCTTAAGGGGTCTCCCTCCCGGGAGGCCCTCATACGAGATTCCCACTATCTGACCCTACCCACAAGAGTTGAGTCTTACCAATCATGTGCACTTTGCCCTACTGTGGAGCTTATTGCGGGAGGACCCCGGCTTATTGCCATAGAGTGGTTTCCGCCCCCGACCACGTGGAGGTGGCACTTTATCCCACTATCTTGCGAGAAAACGGTTTATATATAACCTGTATCTCTAATATCGCTTTTTAAATCGCTTGGATCGTTAATCGCTTCCAACAGTGATACTCCAACAAGTAATCACTGGCCCGAGGGCAGTGGGTAGGGACAAAGGGGAAAGGGTGGGTAGAGGACCCGCCACCACCCCTGCTCTCCTGAGCAGGCCTCATACCATATGGAGCGGAGTGGTTAGGACACTGTTTATTATTTGGTGGGAAGGAGCATAGGAGCAGCCTCTGCTGGATCCTTAGTTTGTCTCCGAAGTCTCTTAGTCTCACCTCCGGAGTGGTTGGCTGTTAGGGTTAGGTTTGAAGTGCAGGTAATAACAATGTTTCAGTTTACAAAAATAAAGTTTCAGGAATATTCTGCGGATTATGCCCGCTTACAAACTGAATTCTAAGGTTAATATTATAACAAATCAATCATTAGTCTAATACTAGTTGACTCTGTTCTCTCTCAAAGCTTCAAAAATATTTAATAAACGCGGAGAGAAGGTTGATGCCCTCTTCCAGCTGACTGACCAACTCAGCCGCAGTGGCAGGAAGCTTGGGCAAAATTTCGAGTAATCTCAGTCGTTCGCCAGCGAAGGCCTCACAGGACAATATCCTGTGTGACGGCGTGTCTGGGACGAAACATGTGGAGCAGTCTGGAGTATGCATTTTTCCTATCCTGTGCAGATGGAAGTTCAAGTTGCCGTGGCTCGACAGAAGCAAGACAGTGTTCCTCTGTAGGGGGGATTTGTGTGAGGTGATCCATTCCTCGATGCTTGGAACGATTTCATAGACAAGTCTTCCTTTGGTTGAAGAGTCCCACTCTGCTTGCCACGTGCGGAGGATGTTGGCCTTCAATTCCAAGAGGACTACCGTTCAGTAGCGGTAGTCTGCTGCGATGATTTCTCTGCCAAGAAAATGGGCTCGACCATTTTTCCTTAGATTAAATACTGCCTCAATTTTTTGGAGTCCGAGGTGGATCGGGACACACTTGGCCAGCACACAAAGAGATTCATTTGGGGTTGACCTGTAGGCCCCAGTGATGGTTCTGAGGCAGATGGCTTGGGTAGCCCTAAATTGCGATATGTTTGTGACTCTGGTAAGTCTGTGGCCCCATATGCTTATACCATAGCTTAAGATCGGAATGATGGCTTTTTCGTAAATGTCTTTCAGAGATTTTTGCAGGGAGTCAATCTTGCCCCAATTTCGTTTGAGAAAGCGGCGAAGCATGTGGAAAATATTCCTGGCTTTGTCGTTGATGTATCTGATATGGTGTTCGAAGTTTAGCTTGTCGTCGTGGATGATGCCCAGATATTTGGTCTTTCTTACCCGTTCAAGGGGCACGCTTCCTAGCCGGATGACAGGATTTCTGTTAAATGACAAACTTGAAAATATGATGTAATTTGTTTTCTGTTGTGAAATTTGTAGCTTGTGCGTCGCAGCCCAGGAGTTGACAATGTCTAAGCAGGAGTTATCCCGGTTCTCGAGCTCAATTCTGGAGTCTCCGTGTATGGAGATTGCCAGGTCGTCTGCATATGCGACTATCTTAGTACTAGCCGGCCAGTCGAATTCCAGAAGAGGGTTCACGGTGAGGTTCCAGAGGGTGGGACCGAGCACCAAGCCTTGTGGGCAGTTGGTTGAAGTTTTAGCAACAGAACTGAAATTGGAGCTTGATTCGACCACTCTGTTTCTCAGGTAGTCCTTAAGCAGATAGACCAGTTGAGCAGGAAGATGCTTGACATGTAGGTTCCTGTAAAGGCTGGGCCACCACATATTGTCGAAAGCTCCACTTATGTCGATGAAAATAACCATGCAGTGCTTAGTGGCAGTTCTGATATGATCAGTAAGATCTCTGATGGCGTCAATTGTGGATCGGCGAGGCCTGAAGCCATATTGGGCTTGGTGAATGAGGAAGTTGTCGGGGATAGCTCTGTGGGTGCAAATCAGGAGCAATCGCTCGAAAATTTTGCCAAATTCTGACAGAAGAGTGATGGGTCTTAGAGACTTAACATCACTTGGATCTTTGTCTGGTGCCTTGAGGATCGTAATAAGACTGCCTCGTTTCCAGGCTGTAGGAAAGTATGCCAAGTTTATACAGGATTTGTATATGCGAAGTAGTATCGGCTTTAGATGTAAATAAGTGAGTTTGAGTATGATGCCATGGATACCGTCAGGGCCGCAGGCCTAGTAGGGAATGATAGAAGCTACTGCATGGTTGACATCATCTTCAGTAATGTGTACAATTGCCTCGTGGTTACCAGTAAAAAGGTCGCAACCTGCCCGGATCTGCTCCTGTTCCCGAGAGTCCAATTGAACGTTGTCTACTGGGTGAAGCCTGTTCATCACCTCGTCCAGCATGTACTCTTGGAGGCTGGTGGCTGTTCCATCAGTTTTAAAGACAGATGAGTTCATCGTGGTCAGTTTATATCTGTTGGCGGCTATTTTGTAGGCGGCTCCCCATGGGTTTTGGCCCAAGTTGTTCCTCAAGGAAGGTGCCCCAAGAATTCCTTTTGGCTGTGAGGATCTGTCTTTTATAGTCAGAGAGTGCTGTGCGATGAGCCTCGTGGTATTCCAAGAACTCTGCTAGCTCTCTACGCCTGGCTCGTTGGGCACGGCGTCTGGTTTGTCTGACATTTTCCTTCAGAGCTTGGAGATGCGGGTTCCACCATGGGGGTAGGCCGAGCCTTGTTGGAGTTATTCTTTTCAGCTTCTCTGCTAGTTATATTATACAGGCCTCGAGTGAGTTGTTCAATGGCCGCATCGATATATGCCGGACTGTTGAGATTTTGATCTATTAGTTGCTGTGATAGTTTTAAGGCAAGCAAGTCTAGTCTTACAAGATCAAGATGTCTGAGGTTTAGCTTTGGACTTGGTGCAGGCCCCGGCTGCGTGGTCATTGAAAGAGTGATGAGACGATGGTCACTTTGGACAGCTCCGTCCACTACCCTCCAGTTGAGGATCTGCTGCTGGCTAGAGTTAAGTCGATATTGTTCTCGCCATTTGCAGTGCAAAAGGTATATGGCTGCCCTGCCGCATTGAGAGTGTGGAGATTGTGAGCTGCAATAAAGTTTTCCACGACCAGGCCTCTGTCATCAGTGCTCTTAGAGTGCCAAGCGGCCGACTTGCTGTTAAAGTCGCCCATGATGAGAATGGGTCTGCTATGGATCTGATGATCTCTTCTAGGGCACTGAGAGAGGGATCCAAGTCCTCATCCCAGGGGCAGTATATGCTAACCGCTACCCATGTCTTGTAATTATCGGCGAATTGGCAGGCCACCACGTTTTGGGTGCAGAATTGGGAAAGGTTAATAACGTTCAAGCTGTTGTCAAGGACAGCAATGGCTGCAGATGGCTGCTGAGCTTTGGAGTATGCAATTTTCAGGTTATTGAAACCTGGAATGTGATATTGGTTGTTCCTCTGGATGGAGAAGGGGTTTTGGAGGAAAATAAAGGAAATGTTGTTGGCTTCAGCGTATTGTCGGCTTCCAGCTGTTGCAGTTCTTGACCTGGCGAGATCAGCTTGTGCTAAAAACAGAGGTTTGTTATGGTTTTTGTCCATAATCCATAATCTGTGTTTGAAATGGTTTCCTTGGTGCGACGAATGTACATTTGGCATCGGCTAGAGGACGCTTCGTGCTTGAAATCTCTTAGACCAGCCTTCTTGCAGTTAAGACAGGTAGGATCCGAGTTTTTATTTTTCTTCATTCTGGCATCGGCTAGTGTCGTGCTCTTCGGCGCAGTGACCACAAGCTGCCGAGCTTCGGCAGGCGTTTTGCAGGTGCCCATATTTCTGACATTTAAAGCATCTAACCACACGTACGTGGTCTTCGACTGTGCAAGCGGACCATCCAATATAAATACGACCTTTGTCTAGGAGCTTGGTTCTAATGTCCGGTGTGGTTTCGATAACCCAGTGATTGTAGGACTTGTACCTTGGCCGAATTTGGCTTTCACCTCAATGGTCACTGGCTCAGATTCCGGCAAATTGTTCAGAATCTCTTGTTGCAGTGTGCTAGCCGTGTGCTCGTTTGGAACCCCAAAGACTGCTAGTCTTGGTTTGAGTTTGCCTTGCATGCTCATCTGTAGACCAGCCTTCCGAAGGGCTCCGATATTGACCTTGTCAGGGTCGATCTCGTCGGCTTCAATGCGGATTCCGCATTTGCGTGTTCTAAGGATCTTATCAGGTTTTATCCCCAGCTCGGCTGGAGTGATGCGGCTAGTTAGGGCCTTTCGAGTGTCTTCGCAGGAGAGCAGGTCAGTAGAGCCATTTATAGGCGTAATGATCATGGCTTTCTTCGGCTTGGGAGTGATAGACTTGACCGTAGTGGTGGTAATCTTGGGTGGTTGTCCCCGGGTTTTGGCTGCTTTGGCGTAGGACGCACCGACGTTTGCGACTCGCTCGAGTTGCTTCTCGATTTGTTCTGCCATGTCTGCTAGTAGACCATGCTCCGTAAGGGCTTCTATCTTGTCTTCTATTGCGTAGAGTCTTCTAGTGAGACCCTCGCTGGCGGAGGACTGAGCATAGAGTGTAGTCATTTTGACAAAGAATGAGCTGAGGCTTTCAATGCCTGCATAGACATCATTTTTCTTGGAAATTGTGTCTTTTAAGGCCCCGACCGAAGAGAGCAAGGAGGTGCGGGCTGTAGCAAATTCTGCAATCAAATTGGCCAAGTTTACTGACGCAGAAGGCGTCAGTGCTTTTTGACATTCCGTGAGGAACTCGTCCTGGATGTCAATGTTGGCCAGAGATGAGCTAGAAGAGCCAGATTCCTCTAAAGGAGAGCTCATTGCCTGTCACCTGGGAGAGGGCAGCGCCCTTCCCTAATTGGTCCTTAGCAGTACCAGGAGCTTATGCCGTGGAGTGCCGAAGGTAGTGCCACGAGTTATTGCCTGGTGTCGTTGCCCGCCTTTCACCTGCGTGGAGGTGGACCCCATATAAACGTGAAGTTTGCTTTGTGAAATTTGCCAATAAAAACCACTCGAGTGCCTAACCTCAGGTACAATACAAAATTATAAACTTTGAATGCAAAATAAAATATCACTTTTAATGGTTTATCTGGCGGAAGGCGAAAGATTTATTCGCAATGAAGAGATACCAAAGTGGGTAGGGACATATTTTTTTTCATTTACTCTAATTCTAATGATCTGTTATCTTATAACTTTGAAACAGATTGTACTTTGCCATTTTTGTATTTCGTTTTGTTCTGAGTCTTTTCTATTTTTCTTTTCTCGTTAATGCCTATGGTCATAATTTCGTTAGTTGATAGCCCTAATCTACTAGGTGTTGGAATTTTTCACATGCTGTGTTTTCACATTAATTACATATTTGTCACCGTTCTTCCAGAAGCTTTCCAGCACCTCCGCTTATTTCTACTTAAAGTCTACTTGAATCTAGTGTTAGTAATTCTATCTACTACTACATGCAGTTACATGCAATTAATTAACATTCAATATTTCTAACTACCATGCCTTACATCTAAAGTATAGTAATTCATGCAATCATGCAATCATGCATACATGTATAAGTGCATGCATTTCTACTTACACTCAGCCTGCTTCCTAACCACTGTAGGTTGGCAGACATGTGCAATTTTTCTTTCTTCCTTGTTTTCTTTCCTTCTTCTTTCTTCTCTCTTCTTTCTTCTACTTTTTCCGGGGGGTGGTTCGGCGAGCCTTTGGCCCTTGTCCAGAACGTTTCCTCCCCGTTTATCTTCTTTCATTATATATTTCTTGCTGTCTTGATGATACTTTTTGTGATAACATATTTAGGATCTCATATGTGTTCTCGTTATTTATTATTTCTCTGAGGTCTAATCCTTGTAGTTGTCTCCTCAGATTGTCCCTATCGTCGAAGTTAGGACATTCCAGAACTACGTGTTCAGGCGTGCCTTCTTCTCCGCACTCGCACAAGCTATTCTCCCTTAAGTTGAATCTGCACAGGTAACTTGGATACGGCCCATGTCCTGTGATCAGATGTACCAGTCCAGGACTCGGGTTGAAGTATTCTGGCATTTCCGTTAGAACTGGTATTACCTCATGGACTCTCCTTGCTTTATCAGAGTTATCCCACATTTCTTGCCATTGGATCGATATTTCTCTCTCTACGTCTTTTCTCGTTCTTACTTCTGTCCCAATAATAGCTTGTGCTCTTGCGTAGTCTGCACGCCTGATCCAGTACATGGCTGCTCTCTTTTTCAGCTCCAACTGCATGACCCCAACTAGTGTTGTCAGCACCAGTGTTGCAGTGGTGCTGAATGCTCCTGTCATTCTAACCAGGAATCCTCTCTGTGTTCTGTCCACTTTCTCTCTATTTTTTATATTTTGCAGCCTATGTACCCACACGCTTGAACTATAGCCAGTGATCGATGCCAGTACCTCGCTTAGATATACTCTCACCTCTCTAAACGGTATTCTTATTAGTGGGTCTCTGTTTAGTTTGCCTTTAACTATGTTGTATGTGTTTTTTTCTACAGATATCTTCAGTTTCGTCTCACCACACCATCTGTGAACAACTTCCAGGACATTGTCGCATTTCTGTTCCAATTCCCTTCTGCTGTTCATGTCCACTGTTATCAGTAGATCATCTGCATATGCAACGGTGCCTTGTGCATCTTCCGTTCTTGTCATACGATCTAGTAGCTCTTCAAGCATGATGTCCCAGAAAATTGGACCGCACACCGAACCTTTGAGACATTTTGATTTTTTGCCAATGGGACAGCTCAGATTTGCATATCTATCCTGACAGTAGCTCCTGAAGCTTTTATATAGTTTTTCCGGGCACCGCATTTCTCGAAGTCTTTCAAATAATGCGGGCCACCAGAGATTGTGAAATGCTCCCGATATGTCGATGTATATATTTATTACGTATTTTCTTTCGCTACTGTCAATTGTTGTTATCGCTTCATTTATGGCGTCCTCCGTGGACTTTCCGGCTCTATAGCCATACTGATCCGGGTGGACACCATTTATTTCTCTATGTTGCCCAAGTCTTTTGCATGAGAGTTTTTCTTGAAGCTTACCGATTGAATTTGATAAACAGATTGGTCGATATGATTTTGGCTTCGATGGATCTTTGTCTTCCCCTTTTTTTATTATAACTACTTCTGCCTGTTTGAACACTTTTGGTATTATGCCCTGCCTTAGACATTCATTGTATAGTTTGGTTAGAACTGGGATGAGTGTAGGACTTAGAGCTAGTAACACCTCCACTGGTATTTTGTCAGGCCCTGGAGCCTTTTTCTTTTTCATGTTGTTAAGTGTTTCAAAAACCTCATCTTCCGTGAATGCGGTCAAGATTGTCTCTGGTGGCTCATGGTACTCTTGTACCATTGCCCTTCTTGTTTGCTGTTGTTCTGCTGTTTCTGCCTCGTGCTCATCTGAGGGTAATAGTACTTTCATCAGGAGCTCAGCTGATTCCCCCCATGACCTTGTCATTGACCCATCCTCTCTCAAGAGAGGAGAGCATGGTAGGACATCTGACCTTTTTTTGTCACAATCTTGTACGGCATTCCCCATGCATCCATCTCTAGATGGGTCTGTAAAAACCTTTCCCAGCTCTTTGCCTTTGTTTCTATTATTTGTGCGAGATAGTTGTCCTTCAGTGTTCTGTATATTTGCAGGAGTCTCTGACGCTCATCATGCACGCCGCATCTTTGATATCTCCTTCACGCATTTCTGACCTGTGTTCTTAGTCTCGTTAGTTCATCGCTCCAGGCGTCATTTCTTGCGTATCTTGCAGAGTATATTTTGGGGATGGCAAGATCCATCGCTGTTTGCATGAGCTGTTATCATTACTGGATTGTCTCTATGAGCCTGCAAAATTCTTTTCATTTTTCTAACATATTCTTCAATGTCCTCATTGAATTGGCAGTATATGTTCGCGATGATGTATTTGCCATGGTTTGTTTGTAATTCCACACAGACGCAGTGCTCGTCACTGAACTGATTCAGTAGAAAAAGTCTATGGTTCTTGTTGAACAGTACAGTTACCGCCATTGGGTTTTGCCCCACACTTTATATTTGTGCCGTTATCGGCATATTGACCATTTTGCCTCCTTTTGTATATGGTTCTTGTATGCATAGCATATCAAGTTTCTTTTCCTCCGCAACTTTCCTTATCTCATGACCAAGCGCAGCACTGCGCATGCAGTTGATCTGTCCGATTCGGATCGCTACGGGGATCTTAAGTGTACATGGCACTGCGGCCACGGTTTCGTATGGTCGAAAACTATTTTACCATATGTTATTGCAAAGTCCCTGTATAGTTCTTCAAGATCCAAGACTTCTTTCCTTCTGTCGAAGATTTGTTTTAAGAGTCCCTCCAGTTCAATGACGTCTGTTGGAATGTTGTGGCATTTCAGCTGAATTCGATCGACCGCTCCCGGAACCGGGAAGGTGATCTTGTCTCCCTTATCATGCTTGATCCTCACATAGTGCCGTAGGGCAGTTGTGAGGATTTTCGCTTTCTCCAATCTGGAGAGTTTCATATTTACTTCCATGTTATCGTATATGGTTTTAGGGTCGATTTCTTCGACTTCCTCTATCTTCTTGGGTTCGCTTCCTCTTTCTATTTTCTTCCTTCTGAAAGATATCATTCTGAGTCTGTCCCTTAGGCTCTTTGATGATGATTTCCTAGTTTCAGTTTTTATGGCCATTCCCTCTGGAGGGAGGTTACTGGCCATAATCTGTATTTTGTATCATTCTGTCCAGAAGCATCTTGTGCGTCTGGCATTCTGTTCCGTTTTTGCAAGGTTTTCCCCTGTATTTGCATGGTATGCATATACCTGGGTCCTGCTTTTCCGGACAGTCTTTCTTTTCGTGTCCTGCCTCCCCACAATGCCTGCAGATGTTTTCGGTTTTGGAGCAGTATTTACCGATGTGTCCTAAGTCCTGACATTTCAGGCATTTAGGTACTACAATGTAATCTTTCGTGTTCACGCTTGTGAAACCAATGTATAATTTACTGCCCAGTATTCTTTTTCTTAGTTGTAGTGATACTTCTGCTACTAAGTTCGCAGTTTGTCTATCTTTTGGTCCAGTTTTGGACCTAATTTTAAATTCATTTCCAAATTCTTCGGCTGATATGTCCTCAAAGTTTTGTGCACGAATGTCCTCAATCATTTCAAGTTCTGGCTTGTTTATTGCTACGTCATATATTATGACTAGCGGTCTCTTTTTCTTTGGTAGTTCGCACTTGAAGTTGCGTTTCATATGAGGGTTGTTCATAATCTTTTCTATGTCTTCTTTCGAAGATTCTTCAATAATTAAGGCTCTCGCAGTTGTTCTCATTCTATTAATTTTAAGTATTTGTGTCCTCGGGTCAAGTATTTTCGTGACCTCGTCTTGTACTTTTTTCCCGTTGTTGTGTTTTTCAGATGTTATGAATGATGTGTGTTCCGGTTTTTGCCTGTGCTTTTCGATTATTGTCTCTCTTTCTGAGAGCTTCGCTGCGGGTTTTGAGGCTATCGCCGCATACGATACTGGTATTGATCTATTCTCGCTCTGCTTTAGTTCAGTTCTGAGCCTGTCGTTTTCTTATTTTGAAGCGTGTATTCTGCCTTTGAGGTTGGCTTGTTCTAGTGCCCATTCTTGGATCCTTTCAATCAGACCTTCCCTTCCAGCCTTCGCCAATCTTTTACCTGTGTCCATATCATTGTTGATGAAGTACATCATCTCAATGAATCTGGACTGTGTGCCTGCTGCCTTGCACATGTCTGCCTCGCTAACAGTGTTCTTTCTTTGTCTACCCTGACTACTATTACTACTTATTATCTGATTCCCTAACTGGTCCCTACCCTAAATGTTTTGTCTCGTGCTCTTTGCCCTACCGTGGAGCTTGGTGCGGGAGGACGCCGGCTTATTGCCACGGAGTGGTTTCCGCCCCCCGACCAACGAGGAGGTGGCACTTTTTTCCACTATCTAGCTTTGCACCGTGGAAAGGGACAAAAAAAAGTAAAAGGAGGTAGTGTTCCCTCCTCCACCCATACATCTTGAACATGTAGGCTACTGAAATACTTGAGATAAATTAGGTATGGGACGTCTATTCGAATTCAAAAGAGAGTACCTCTAAGTTCCTGCCTTTCGGCTTTACTTATAGGAAGGGTTAGCGGGATAGGCAATTCATAAGGTTTTCCCTCATTTTAATTTTTTCCGCTTATTCTTTATTGCTATTCTCTATTGCTATTCTCTATACATTTTTATTCAACAACGTATGTTATTTACAATAGTAATTTTAGTCTCTAACATTGTATTGTAACTCTGCTTTTCATCTTTGTTCTTTATGGATCAGTCTTCTTTTCTTCGAATCTTCGATTCTTCTTTTTTTCGCTCATTTCTTAGTTCTTCTGCCTTCTAATTGTTTTCCAATTATTGGCTATTTTGACATGAGTTCCAAGCTGTTAAGAAATTATCCAAGACACTCAGGTCTTCGCCTATTGCCTCATTTATTTCGTCCGGAGTTTGCCCAAGATTTCCTATCTGTGATAATAATTGCGTTCTTGCTTCGTCATAATTTCTACATGCCAAAAGTCTATGGACTGGATTGTCTTCCACATCTGGATTACACACCAAACACTCGGCTGATCTGATTTTTCCGATTCTTTTGAGGTGGCACCTAAATTCACCATGGGAGGTTAAAAACGAAATGGTTGATCGCCCAAAAATCACATGTTTTACATTGAGCCAATTTCTAAGACTCTTTATTGAGGAATACGTGTTTCTGCCTCTGTGGGTGTTATCCCATTCGTTTTGCCACTCTTGTATTAATCTGTCTTCGACATGCAGTCTTACAACTGTCCAATATCTGTATTCGTTAGAGACAATTCTCTCTCCCAACAGATCCGCTGTTCCTGTCACTTTTAGTTTTTTCAATGTTTGTGTTTTAAGAATTTCTAGATGAATTGGCAGTGTTTTTGTTATCACACATAATGTCTCACATGGCACGCTTCTGTATGCTCCTGAGATAAACTTTAGGCACATGGCCTGTAATCCTCCAAGTTTCCTTTTTGTGTTATTATACCTTAGTTTGTTTATCCACAACTCCGACCCATAGGTCAGAATTGAAATGATGGCTCCTCTATAGATGGTCGTCAACGCATATTTATAATTCCCATAGTTATTTAGTGTATACTTTTTCAAAGTTTGGAATATCCCCCTACACTTGGTTATTATATAATCCAGATGTTTGTTGAAAGAGAGTTTATCGTCCAGAAAAACTCCCAAATATTTCCAGTTATCTGTCCTTGTGATTGGTGCATCGTCCAACCTAATTACTGGATTTCTGTTTCTTGATAAATTGGAAACCATCATATACTTTGTTTTGGCCCTAGATACTTCTAGTTTATGGTGTTTGGCCCAAAATGATAATAATCTTAACGCGGTATTGGCGTCCACCTCTAGGTCTCTTCTGTTATTTGCTTCTATTGCTATGCAGATATCATCTGCATATGCTGTTATTTCTATATTGTCCGGTAGTTCCTCCCTCAGAAGTGGTTCCACTGTCAGGTTCCAAAGTAGCGGTCCTAGAGCCGATCCTTGGGGGCACCCTTTGTTTAGATCTCGTCTAACTTCTGTATATCTTGTTTTATAAACCACGCTTCGTTGCTGCAGATATGATTTTATAACTGCTAATATTGACCCATTTACATTTATCTCATGCAGTTACTTCAGAAGACCGGGCCACCACATGTTGTCGAACGCTCCTGCTATGTCGACAAATATTAAGACTTTATGCTTTGAAGGTCGTTTTGCAAAATCGACTACCCTATTTAAGGCCATCAGGGTGCTTCTTTTCGGAACAAATCCGTATTGGTTGTTGCTCAATAGGTCTCTTATGGGTATTTGGTCATACAGCAAGTTAATCAATGATCTCTCGAGCATCTTCCCTAATTCCGAGAGTAGAGTCACCGGTCTCAAGGCCTTGGGGTCTGTCATGTCTTTATCTGGGCTTTTAACAATTGTTACTAATTTTCCTATTTTCCACTTTTTTGGAAAATACCCAAGCTCCAAACAATCGTAACAGATTTACCTTGATTTCCTCAAAAGAAAGAACCAGAATTTTTCCTTGAATTCCATCTAGGCCTGGGGCTCTGTTCTTTCTTATGCTATGCATAGCTTTCTCTAAATGCTCTGGTAAAAATTCGATATGCCCTTGAACACCTGTATAATTCTCCAAGTTATCTCGCCGAATCCTGTTTTCTTCCGTATCTGTTTCTTCAGAATCTTTTGGCATTAACTTATCTAGTATTGCTCTCATTGTGTCTTCATATGAATTGGTGAGGTTTCCCTGGGAATCCTTAACGGTGTTTTGCATGTTATTCATTTTGATTTTCTCCGCAGCCTGTACGTGGTTCCCCACGGATTCCTACCCAGATCTTCTTCAACGAATTCTTGCCATGTTATTCTTTTAGCACTTCGAATGTTGTTTTTATATTCCCTTAATTCTTGCTGATACCTTAATCGGAATCTTTCTTGAACCTCATTGTTTCTAAGCTGCCTTCTAGAGCTTTGATATTGTTTTCTTGCATGATTCATTATTTTTTTTTTATTTTGTATTTGGTCGTTCCACCAAGGTACATATCTTATTGGTTTCTTAGACTTTTTCCCTACAGCTGCCGTTATTTCTAGCAATCCCTCCGACAAAATGTCCACGAAGTTATCTATTTGAGGAACATCATCTACCCCATGGTTATCCAAATTTGTATTCAGAGCCCTAGCTCTGGCAACAACTTCATCAATGTTTATCCTCCTTAAGTTGTATTTTTCTATATCTTCTGTAGGGTCCTCTACTTGTCTCAAGCTGCTTAATTCGAATGTTATTAGCCTGTGATCACTGTGTATAGCCTCTTCTAATACTTGCCAATTCCTAATATTATCGATTAGGGAATTTGTTACACAGCTCAGATCGATATTGCTGCTTCCATTAGCTGTACAAAATGTCGGAGGGTTGTTGCCCTCATTCAAAGTGTTCATATTATTTCTCTCTAAGAATGACACAAGTGCTCTTCCTCTTTCGTCGGTGGTTCTGTTGAACCAACTTTGGGATCTCGCATTGAAATCACCCAAGATTACTACTCTATTGCCAGGGTAATTTCTGATTATTTCCTCCATGCTTCTTATCTGCTCTCTTATGTCACTCTCAGGAGGGGCATAGATGGATATGATTATCATTTCTAGCGATCTTATTTTTATCAAAACTGCAGAGATATTTGTGCTTTCGTATTGTTTAAGAGCTAATGAATCAAAATCTTTATTGAGTATGATTATAGCTGCCAAAGGACGTTCGGTATCTATTAGATTAGTTCTGTATTGTGAAAATCCTGGGATTACAAATCTATTTTTGTTATTTTGTCTAACATATGGTTCTTGGATGACTAAAATATCTAGTCTGCAATCTTCTGCTATTTTCCTAGCTTCCGAGGTGGCTAGTATTGCTCTCTGAAGGTTTATTTGCCCTATCTTCAGGTTCAAAATCCTACTGCCCATAATCTGTATTATGTATGTAGGTTTGGATTTTTCTGACATATATAGTGCACTCATCATAACTAGCCTCGTGTCTGCAATCATTCGGATCTAGTTGCGCTTTCTTGCAATTTATACATTTAGGGTCACCTCTACTTGCACAATCTCTTGTCTCGTGCTCTTCTCCGCATTTTTCGCATGCAACTTTATTCCTGCAAACGTTTGACAGGTGTCCAAAACCTTGGCACTTGTAGCAGCGGACAACCCTGAGGTGGTTCCTCACTAAACATGCATTCCAGCCCAAATATAACTTTTTCCTTTCTAAAATTTTTATTCTCATTGCAGGGTTACATTCGATAACCCATGTACATACTTCGCTATTCCTGTCACCATATCTAAATTTAGCAATTACTCCATCTGGATGCTTTTCTTCAATTAGTAGCTCGTCATTAATCAAGTCTTCTACTTTGCTTTTATCCCAGTTTTTGTTGTTTCTGGGCTGTCAATCCAGCCTTCAGGAGTTCTGCATCGTTCAATTCCGCTTCTGCAGCTATAATTTTGATTCCTGCTTTTGCTGCTGGAAACATTTTTTCTACTTTTAGGCCAACTTTGTGTGGCTTCAAAGACTTAAGAGCCTTAATGGTATCCTCGCTCGTTTTGAGGTCGTTGTTTCCTTCAATTGGGTAGATCATTACTACTTTGTTACTAGAAGGTTGAATTGTTTTGCCTTGAATATTTGGTGCCGAACTCATGTTGGAACCTTTTTTCAGCGCTGATGCATAACTCACGCTGGTCCTTCGTTTTTCCGTCTCGTTATCCAGAATTTTTTCTATTTTGTCCATCCTTTTATCAAAGTTGGATTCTGATTCGAGCTGGGTAAATCTTATTAATAGTTTGGTAAAAGCTGTTGTCATTCTTCCAAGGTTACTGGTGTAGAGATACTTCTTTGCTGTTGTCTCTTTAGAGGTACTTAAGCTATTGATTATTAGTTCTTTAGCTTCTGAGAATTCTGCCAACAGTAAGTCTTGCACCAGGGTGAATGCCTCATCGGCTTGTTTTGTGCTTCTTAATGGGACCAAATTGGTACCCTCTTCTGTTGCCCCACTTGTGACTGAACAATTGTCTTGTTCATGTTCTGCTGCCTTGGCCCTTTCTTTGGCTTCTTCTATATCTTCAGCATTTAGTTGAACTGAAAGTTGTGTTTTTTGTTGTTGTTTTGGATTTGTTAAACTCATATTTGTTCCCACGAATAGCTAGGGATAATCTGTGTACGAGGTATTTGGCTACCTTGAGCGAGTCATAGTTACGACCGCACCGGGGGTGCCTGACCGGCCCTCCAGCATGGGTCCATTGGTTTCGCCGCGAAGCGGGTGTTTCCAAGCCGGGTACGGCAAGACCAACGTCCTCCAGACCAGATTTCCTAAGTGTCAGCTGCGAAGTCGTGTTCTCCTTATACACGGATTTCGACGTGGAAACCGGGCATTTCCATCTTCCACGGTCACATTTCCGAAGATTACGTGTCGCCGGACAATCCCACGTCTCAGCCTCCGGCAGCTCACAGACCACAACTATGACTGTCATTACAACCTAATGTTCCAGAGCTGGCACGTTCCCGCCCACTCGATCTGACCAAACATGGACACTGCTTGTGCGAGGAGCGAGGTGGGATTGCATACCCATGCTCAAGGATATGCGTACACACAAATGTTCACGATATCCTCACAGTCCTTTTTCCAGGAGACTGCCCCCGAGAGGCCAATACTAAATAGACGGGTGAGTGTAACCAACACTCGGGGCTCCCGCCTACCCTCGGTACTATTCATGAACAAGCTTCCGCTCGTTGCATAGAATAGTTACAGTTTGGCCCAGATTTCTCTTGACAGCCTCCTAAGCATACAGTTGAAGCCGCGGCAATGCTATGCCCAAAATCCTGGGAACACAAATACCAACGACAACTTTAATGGGTTGAACCCGCTTGGTCGAAGAACAACCCGTAAACCTCTCATGTCTCCATACAGTGCCAGACTAGAGTCGAGCTCAATAGGGTCTTCTTTCCCAGCTAGTTTTTCCAAGCCCGTTCCCTTGGCAGTGGTTTCGCTGGATAGTGGGTAGGGAGAGTGGGAATCTCGTTAATCCATTCATTCGCGTCACTAATTAGATGAGGCATTTGGCTAGTCAAAATATTCATTTAGAATCGAAAACATATACCTTCTGTTATGGGTTGTTTACAGCGCCGCGCAGGGCGAAATACATTACATAGTTATGACACCAATCGGGGGTGATTCGAAACACATTCACTGGATTCCTAATGGGAAAATCAAAATTCCTCCCACCAGGTCGTTATACCTGAGATTGAAATTTCAGGGAAATTGTGGTGCTGACACTGTAGAACTAAATGTGATCAGTCACCACTGTCAAGATAGTAAAATTCTGCAAAAGTTAAATACAATAATATATAGTACAAGCACAAACAGGTTGAAAATATAGTAGAGTGAAATGGAAAAATAGGACATAACACTTCGAAACAGTTTTCATTTTAGGAACGCCCACAACACTTTCAAATGAACACCCGTTGCCTGACAATTATCAGGGAGAAAGAACCGCGAGAACTGTACTGTGACACCCGCAACATAGCACACCGATCACTCCCGGATGACAGGGAAGCCCTCAACGCCGTCTCCAGATGCTTCGACCGAACGATTGGTGAATCGAAGAGCCCCATTTGAGCGTTCTGTGTACACAGCTCGTCCTCAACGCCCGTGTCAGTTTGAGCGCTTCATCGGTGAACCCGTTGCACCTCGGCCAGGCCCCTCTAGCACCAACAATCAATGGCAAGACTTGTAGAGTCTTGCCAGACCAACGTTGCCTTGTGACCTCTAGGAATTTGCTATCATCATAGACTGCCTTCTTGGCAGCATTCGTCACCCCCAAGGGTTGATTTCCCTCCCAGTTCACCCCCACGTCTACAACAAGTGTACGTGTGTTCTGGTGGACAACCAGGTCTGGTTTGAAGAGTGTACCATCCTGTTGCCAGACGTGGGGTTCTTCCTCGGTCGTCCATTGCTTCTTCCTGCAATGTTCGGCGACCTTCTTGACCACCTCGTTGTGACGCCTGATCCCCTCCCAGTGTGTGGCGGGACACTGTTGTAAGACATGGGACAGGCATTCAACTTGGTCACAGCTGGCCCTGCATCTCCGCAGTTCCGGCGGGTTAGACATGATGCCCGCTACGGGCAGATTGTTCGATCTCAATTGTACGGCTCTGACGAAGTCTCGGCCTGTCCATCCCGCTGATTTTTGGTCTATCCAGCTCCTACTGGCGGGATCATCTGTGGAATTTTCGAGACCTTTCAATGTGGGCGCCTGCATTATGCGGTCTTGCCACAGATGATCATTTGGAACATCACCTGTCAAAGTGTTGAGTCGTTTCATAAGTCCTCACGTTTCGACACACTGTAGGACGGCGCTCAAGGATCGGTCGTCGACGTGGTCAAGAAGCCCGGTCAATCGTTTCAGGAAGACGCCCGGAATAAAATGTCGGAGCTACCCTTACCTGAGGAGCAGGGATTCCGCCAGTAGATTCACTGTTCAAGTGGCAGATCAACTTGTCGATGACACAGTTGAACAAGAGAGGTTTCAGACGGTCCCCTTGTCAAACCATCCTACTCACCCTGAGAAGACGCGTGCTGCCAGAGCCAGTCTTGATGGTGGTAGAAGAGCTGGTCAAGGTGTCCCTAATATAGGTTTGGGTCTCCGAATCAACTCCCATCCTGGCAAAGGCCCTGAGGACGGGCTCCTGTGAGACCGTGTCGAAGGCCTTTCTGACATCAAGTGCCAACACATTGGAGCAGGCTCCTCTGCTTCTCCTGGAGCAGATGTAGTGGTTTAGGATGATGATGTTGGCCATTGTTCCATCCACGTCGGTGAAGCCTCTCTGATCCATGTTCAGAGAGGTCGAGAACTTGAGTCGATGGGCCAGGACTCGGTGGAATAGCCGTTGGATGAAAGAGCCAATGGTGATTGGTCTTCAGTTTCCTGGATCCCTAGGATCCCCTTCCTTGTGGATGAGGGTGGTCCTCATTTCGTCAAATGACGACAAGTGAACATTCCTCATTAGTAATATAGAGAACAGGATCGCCAGATCCCGATCGGCTGTTCTCTTAACTGTCATCACCTGCACCTCGTCGGTCCCTGGTGCTGATAGGAACCAGTCAAGCTTTGCCCGGGTGACTTATTCAGGCAATATTGGTTTGAAGGTGCAGGTGGATGTCTTTGGGTCGATGATGAACTCTCCATCGGAAAGAGAAGCGCTCTCCAATATCCCTCCGAAGAGTTCCTCGACTGCCTGGACAGAGGGGAAGACGTCAGCGTCATCCAGAGACTTTCCTGCGAGCAGGAGATCCATCAGTCCACATTTGTTCTAGTTGAACAAATCCTGAGCTTCCTAATATTGGGTTGCTCTTGGATTGGTCCCTTTGGACTGCTGGCCGTGATTCCTCGCCTTGCGTGTCCCTTCCCCTCTATCTTTTACCTGACAACCTGCGGCCGAGGAGCGCGCCCCGGCGTTGCTCCCAGGGCGCACCCCCACCGCTTGTGTGTCAGGCGGCTCAGTGGCTCTCCTCCCAGGTCGAGTGTTCTTCCTCTTCTCGAAGTTCTGCTTAATTCAGGCTTCGATGACGAAGGATAGCTCTTGATCGCTGGTCTCCATGCCAGCATCGAGACCTACGAGATTGTCAGTTGAGCTTAGAGTCCCCTCGTATACTTGTTCCTCGACATCATTCTTTGAAGAAAGGAGATATCCATAGAGGTCGGGATCGATGGTGGGTTTCTCTGGCTGCTCATCCATCGCCACCGCGCGGGGGCTGGTAGTGACCTCAGTCACGTCTGGAGTAGCCAGTGGAGACTCACTCAACTGACGAACTTCTGGTGGAGTTGGGGAGGGTTCTTGACCTGCTGTCGTCGAGTACTCGATTCGTGGTCCCTTTGGGGGAGCTTGTGATGGAGTATCCTCTTGCCGTAAACGTTTCTCCGATGTTTGCGCCATTGGGGGAGGTTCGTTCAACGAGTCGTCCCTGTCGATGTTGTTGACTGGTGCTGCCCATCGATTCCTTCCAGAGGCGAGTCCCGGGATTTGGGAGGAGTGTATCCCAGGACTGCTGGCTATGGGCAGCACTGCTGTGACCTCCATGGGGTCCAGGGAGCTTCTTGGTGTTCCGTAGACGGGGTCGTCTAGTTCTTCGCACCCCGTTCCAAGGGTAGTTGTGGATGCTCTCGGTGCCATGAGGACAAATTGCGTCTTCCCCTTGGCTGAGGCAGTCAGGACAGCTTGAAGCAGCAACTGAATAGAGGGAGAATGCACAGTATTCCTCTTGGATGTCATGTTCGCAGTTGTCGCCCGTATGGAGGCCCGTCGAGCACGAGCGAGATACTCTTTGTAAATGGTCTAATCTCGCTTGTGGCAAATCTGATGACTGGTGAGGCCGGTGGCTTTTTCCATTTCTTTGACTAGAGGTTTACCCTTCAAGGTGGAGACCTCTATGGCTGCTAGGGTCTCGAAAAACTCGTGTTTCGGCCTCGACAGGCTATCTTCCATCTGTTTTGCGTACAGGTCGAGATGCGCCTTCTTCTCGTGCTGCCTGACCCCCTGGAACGTGAAAAAGGTTCTTCCGGAGAACTGACACTTTGATGTATGTCCCAGACGGCACAATCGTATTGCATGATCATCATGGATATCCCGCCGGGACATTGGCATATTCCAGGGATATCCCATGTCCTTCAAATCATGTGATAGGCACATTCCAGGAATATCCAAAGTCACCATGAATCAGATACCAGGAACATCCTGCAATCTTCCAAAATATATCCCTGGCATATGCTATGCATATGCTTCAATGTACCGGAAAATGAATGCCAGGGATATTTTTGCGTATATGCCTAGTATATGCATTTTGAGAAGTGATAGGAGATTATACAGGGTGTCTCGAAATTACATAGAAATATTTCAACCCCAGATTCTAGAAAAAAAAATAGTGAAAAAAGTTTATATAATCATGAGCCCAGAAATGGCCCTCTAGGGAGTTAAAGCTATCTGAAAGAGGGCCCTAGATGATGGTTTATTGTAAATATTTCAGAAACCCTCTCTGTGACGGGATGACAAAATTTTGGACATGTATATTACTTTCCATGCCCGATTTGGAAATGTTAGGAATTTTCCGAAATTCTGATCAGGAGCGTGGGAAATAGGGGGGACTAGGGGCATTTCTTCCCCCAACTTTTTTTTCTATGCAATTTTTGGCAGTTTGACCAGGAAATATGAAAATATCATTATTTTTACTTAAGAATGATACTCCTGTTCAATCTTTATAGCACTCACCATTTTCGAGATAAAACGATTTTAAAAGTCTGTTGCGCGATAAAATAATAATTTTCAACTCAATCTTTTTATTGTGCCTCTCATATTTTGAATCAAACATACGAGTAGATGTTGAAAACGGTATTTTCCATCGGAACATAATCTCCGGAGAAATTTTGTACCGTATCATAAGGAAAAAGCACTTTTTTTGTTACGCAGCAGACTTTTAAAATCAATTTATCTCGAAAATGGTGAGAGCTATCGAAACTAAATAAGCGTATCATTTTTGAGTAGAAATGATGATATTTTCTTATTTCCTGGTCAAACTGCCAGAAATTGAATAGAAAAAAAAATTGGGGGAAGAAATGCCCCTATCCCTATTTCCTACACCCATGATCAAAACTTCGAGAAATTTTTAAAAATTTCAAAAAGACATGAGAAGTAATATACATGTACAAAATTTCGTTACCTCATCACAGAGGGTTTCGGAAATATTTACAAAAAACATCATCTGAAGCCCTCTTTCAGAAGGCTATAACTTCCCAGGGGGCCTTCTGGGCTCATGTTTATATGAACTTTTTCTTACTATTTTCGTTCCTAGAATCTGTGGTTGAAATATTTCTATGTAATTTCGGGACACCCTGTATACATGGAGGTCCATTCAAGTTGAGACAGTTATAAATCTCGAAAATTAGAGATTTTAGAACAAAAACCAAAAATCAAAGTTATTTTTTTAAAAGCGGAGAATACTAGTGCTATCATTTTTTGACCTTAAGATGGTTTTCAAGGTTGATGCAGAGCCAATTCTGGTTTCTCAAACAGAAGTATAAGTTTCTGTTTGAAAAAAAAAACCAATGTCAGAAAATGATATCACATGACTAATCTCTGCTTCTGAAATCAAACAGCTTCATAATATATATATATATACCCATATAATTATGAATGGTTTGAAGTTCAAAAAGAATCAGGAGTAAATCATTTCATGAATTTCAATCAATATTATTCGTTTTCAATATCAGATGTGGAATTGTATGGCAGATTTTTCAGATAGAAAACAATTATTAAGCATAAAAAAACATTTGTTTCTGTGACGGGAAAAAAGTTTGGCATTTCATCCCTGTTGGCAGGTTATAAAATGTCACTTTTCATAAATTACTTTTTTCCCGTGGGAAAAAAGTGAGTACTTTTTTCCCGGATATATATCACATATATTTACACTGTTGATGGCTTTTGTTGTGCTATAGTTCCGAGAGATGAGTCAATAATACCGTCCCCCAGAAAGAACTGCAAGTCCTTTTATCTTCCATTCGACTTCGCGGTTACGTATATTGCTGAATAACCACTGAATTCGCAATTTCTTGAAATAAAATCACAAAATTAGACTGACAGAAGTGACATCAGATATTTGATTACTTCAAATGAATGATAAAGGTGCCTACAACGCGGTGTCCCTACTGTTGAAAACTTGAAATTTCACGTCGATAATATTCAGATTTCAAAATAATGTAATATCTTCTCAATATTGATTTGTCTTTTCTTCTGTCACAGAAAAAAATAGTTTATTATACACGGTAAAAATATTAGATTTTAGCTCACGGTTTGTTGTCTCCCTCCGCTACGCGTCGGGAGACAACACAACCTGGAGCTAAAATCTACTACTTTTTTCCCTTGTATAATAAATAACTATATTTCAAAACATGGAAAACAACAAAACATCTTATTCTAGATTTTCTTTGGAATGATCACAAACTATAATTTCATGTGAAAAAAAATAGATCAAAGCATATACTTGAAAAAAACATTGCACTGATTATTAGGTCATTAGTCATTCACAAACAAACAAAAAATACATAAACATATGAACAAATAATAAAATAAGTGTTATTCTACAAATTCTTCATCATGATCATTTGGTTTGTTTTCTTTGCTCCTAGAATCAACATTCAATGAAAAAATAGTCCATATTATATAGTACATACAATCATCAACTTACATTCTTCTGATGTACCTTTCTGTGGATTTGTTAAGATAAATGGCAAGTCTATCCTCTACTATTTTCTCTGTATACTGCTTTGTAAGTGGGTTCCTTTTACATACCTCTAATAAAAGTGATATTCATTTGCAACATATATGTTTGTAAAATATGTCTTCAATCACCCCATTCAAATCTAGTACAAGAAAACAGTTGAATTTGAATTGAAGTAGGTAGTTTATTTTTTACCTTTTATCACACTAGGGATGATTAGTGTGCAGAATATTTTTTTCCGTTTTCCTCCAACCCAGCTGAACTGTCTCAAAATGGCATCATCGACTAACTGTGGCATACTCCTTTTAATTACATCTCTGACATCAATTCTTCCAACGTGAAGAAGCTTCTTCACCTATAAAAAATAAAATGAATCATTTCTAGTACTGCCAGTGCCATGTGGTTTTTCTTCAATGAAATTGGAAGGATCCATCTACCATGAATTCCCTGGTGTATTCATCCTGCAGTTTCTGATCCAATTCCATCAGTTCCAGATATGATCTAGCTGGAATAGTGATATCCATATCTTTTGCTGTTTTTTTTTGGATGTTATCATTTAGCTGAGAATTCAGTAATGCAGATATCAAGTCTGCATTCTGTGTGACTCTTCCATTGATTATGTGAAGGAGTCTAATCACTTCAGTATATTCTATAAAGAAAATAGTTAATTTCAAAATCAAACACAGACTGGAAACTCATTATAGTTAACCTTTAGAAGAAGAAGGTGTTGTATTATGTAGTGGAACAATAGAAGGTGTTCTTGAGTTTGTTGAATTATCAGAGTTGCTGGGAAATAGAACTGTTGCTGTTTCCAAATTTGAATGCCTCTCCACCACTGATACATCTGTTTCAACCTGAGAACTGGAAAGCATTGAAGAAGTTGAAGTTATTGGGCCAGCAGATGGATCAAAGTTTCTTTGGATTATCACTTCAGCTGCCACTATTTCTTGTTCCAAATTCAAATTTCTCTTCACCGCTGATAGATTTGTCTGCAAGCTAGATAGCTGTGAACTATTTCCTACAAAAATATATTTGATATAGAAAATGAAAATACACTAACTCATAAAGTTTTGTTATCTTGAGAAATTGAAAATTGAAAAAAATATGTATCAGTGAACAAAATTATGAATAAATCTTACCAGGTGGTGCTGGCAATTCGAATCTTGGAGATCTTCCCACAACTTTTCCTAGAGGGAATTCTTCATCTTCCGAAGAAACATATCTTGGATTCTTCTTCGGCCTTTTTTTTAAGTTTGGTCCCATTGAATGATCACTTGCTGTATCTAATTCGAAGGTATATTCGGCCTTTCCAGCTTTTTTGTGGCTACTTGAAAATTCTCATATGGTACACAGCTCATGATTTCAATTGGTAAACGTTTCCAATTGTCTTTTGGTGTTTCTTGGGAACGTATAGCAGCTGCCACCTTTGCAGTAGAAATAATTTCTGGCCACAAACATTTAATTCTACCAGATTCTTCAATTATCCATGAAGATGGTACTGCCTCCACCACATCATTTTCTTCGATGAATTTGACTATCTGCCAACCTCTCATTTTTGATAATGCAAATATGAGCTACTAACAAAAAATTGGCTCAAGAAATCTAGAATTCTTTTCAATTTGCGTTTAGATTTGGGTACCTGAATGTTATGAAATATTCATAATCACAAAGTACATAATAATATTACATAATTATTCCTCTCAATATTTATATAATATTAAGTATAAATACAATAATAAAACCCACTTACTACAACCTATTGAACTATACTGAATTATATTGGTATCAGGGTATCTGACATTTTCAAAGAAAAAAATGAAATACTGTTCTTCACTGTGTCATATTTGAATAGAGCTTGAATTATCATTATTTGAAACATCAAGGTACCTATACAAGTATTCGAGTTTTTCTCATCCTCCTACCATCATCATTTTCTATATACAGGGTTTTGGCCGCCTTTCACCTATGGAGAATTTGACTATGACTAATGACTGTCACATATGAATTATGAATGTTTGATTGTTCATAAGTGAAAGGCGGTAAATGCAAATATTTCGCTTTTTTACAGACCTATAAGTGTTGAAGTTTGATGATTTTTCATTGCTTCTTTGAATCAACAGAATGTAATAAAGGAAATACAACAAAACCATTTTCATGAGGTAGTTGAACATATTTTTTTGCAATATCTTCCACACTAATTGTAACAAAGTCTTTAGACAATTTTCTTACAAAATACACATCAAGAGTGGAAGATTTGCATGGTGTTTTGAAAAAATCACATTTTAGCTCAAATTTTTCGATAAGGGCTACAGTTGAGTTTTTGCTATGAGAAAATCCAAAAACTATTGATATTGTGCCATCCTTTAGTCCACAACAATTATCTCGTTTGAACCCCGCATTCAATGTAAAGGTTGAACAAACCAACTTCAAATATTGAGGGTGAGGTAATGAAGATGTAATTTTTTTTTCATTTTCACTTGAATGATATCATCAGCTAGCGGGATAGCCAGCCAGCCTAGTTACATGTCAGTGATCCTGTCAACGATTATCTGATATACGACATACGTCAGCTATCTGTTTGCTAAGCCCATCTGAAGTGTGGTGGTCTACTCATGAGTCGCCCTATATATTTTTTCAATTTCTATTCAACTCAAACACCCTGTATATCGACCCTGTTATTGACGCAGTTTGTTATTCACATTCAAAAAAGTGCCTAGATCTAGGGAAAATCTAATCTGCTTTACATAGGCTCTGATGGCCCGCAAATTGTAACTTCCGTAGAATCTAGGGACTCTTTTAAGCATCGTGGCGATGAGAGGACGTGTCCGCGTTGCTCGCGAAACAATCATTTCTAAAATCCATAGATTTGATCCAAATTTGACATTGATTATACCGAGTGTTTAAGTTCGCCGTGGGTTCCAGTGTGTGCGAACGGGAATATCATATCTGCATCCCGGCCGGAGATAAACGGGTTTCGGGAATCTCCACGTGGGTGTTAACCTACAATTCTGCCTCCGCGCGGTAGAATCGTCTCGTGTTGCCTACGTATTCCCGGCAGCGGCCATCTTGGCATCGGCCATCGCAGTAGCACCACTACCAGTGCGCGCGGGTTATTTGAATCAAGGAGAGTTCTCGTAGCTGCGAGAACTCTTCTTTTTACATTAAAACACTTGTGGAAAGTGAATTGTTCCTTCGACTCTGCCATTTTCTGTAAACACTTAGTGGAAAGTGCGGAGTAACCACGGGGCACCACAACCGAGGGCAATGTCAGGAAACAGAAAGAAGGGAGTCAAGCCATCCCTGACGACACCCACCCAGGGCCCAACCAACACCGCCAGTGGCTCTGGTCCGCTAAGGAGAGAGGGATCAAAAGTGAACCCAAGGAGGGTAAGTTTTTCTGCCACTACACCCTCTCTCCAAGCAAACCCGCATCCGCACCGGTGTCCAAAGTACGGACACGGTTGCGAGACCATTGGGGGGCTGCAGAAGCATATGAAGCTATGCGGAACACGTGACACGTCAAAGTGTCAATTCTGCGAGAGAACCTTCCCCACGTTCCAGGGGGTAAGGCAGCACGAAAAGAAAGCGCATCCCGATCTATATGCGAAGGAAATGGAAGATAGCCTGCCGAGGCCGGAACACGAGCTTTACGAGATCCTTGCGGCCATAGAGGTCTCCACCATGAAGGGTATACCGTTCGTTAAAGAAATGGAGAAAGCCACCGGCCTCACTAGCCATCAGATCGGCCACAAGCGGGACTAAACGATATATAAAGAATATCTCGCACGTGCGCGACGGGCTTCCATACGGGCGGCAACTTCGAACATGGCATCCAAGAGGAACACTGTGAATTCTCCCTCTGTCCAGTTGCCGCCCCAAGCTGCCATGACTGCCTCAGCCAAGGGGAAGACAAAACTTGTCTCCATGGCACCGAGAGCAGCCACCACTACCCCTGGAACGGGGTGCGACGAACTTGATGACTCCGTATACGGAACACCTAGGAGCTCCCTGGACCCCATAGAGGTCCCAGCAGTGCTGCCCATAGCCAGTAGCCCCGGGATACACTCTTCCCAAATCCCAGGACCCTCCACTGGGAGGATACCAAGGGCAGCACCAGTCACTACCAGCGACAGCGAAGACTCGTCGAATGATCCTCCCCAAATGGCGCTAACATCTAAGAAGCGTTTGCGGCAAGAGGATACCCCGTCACCGGGGGCACAAGCGCCCCCAAGAAGACCGCAAGTCGAGTACTCGACAACAGCAGGTCGAGATCCCTCCCCACTTCCACCAGAAGTTCGTCAGAGTCCCCACTGGCTGCTCCAGAAGTGATTGAGATCACTACCAGCCCTCACGCGGTGGCGATGGATGAACAGCCAGAGGAACCCACCATCGATCCCGACCTCTACAGATATCTCCTTTCGTCAAAGGATGAGGTCGAGGATCAACTATATGAGGGGACTCTGAGCTCAACTGACAATCTCATAGGTCTGATCGATGCTGGCATGGAGGCCAGCGATCAAGAACTTCGAGAAGAGGAAGACCACTCGACCTGGGAGGAGGGCCGCTGTGCCGCCTGACACACAAGCGTTTTAGCTCTATTGTATGGCACGAAAGGTGATTATAACGGTATTGGTATACCCCTAAACCACCCGCACATAACCCCTAGCGTCCCTAACCCTTACGAGTTTTGACTGTTGTTCGATGAAAGGATGAGCTGTCTGGGCTTGCATTTAATCATCGTATGTCAAATATTCAGCATTATGAGTGAAAGTGTATGTTACTCGCATATCTAGATTTGATTTTGACTAGAATCTTAGGACATTGTATATTATTCGTGAGTTAAACATCGAGAAGCCCTCGAATGGGCCGCCGCTGCACCATGAAGAGTTTTGATAGAGTTATCTTCGATTGTTCTCGTCTGGGTATTGATAATCTAGCTGTATAGTTTTCTGATCTGACTCGGGTTCTTTAGCCCCCCATTGTATATTTTTTGTTTATTTAACATAGGATTTTTACCCTACTGCTATTGTACGGTACTACGCGTGGACGCTCTGTATATATCACCAGATGTGGCAGTCGATTAGCTTGCTTGTCGGGACGGATGACCTTGAAAGCGTTAATTTTTGCTACTTTTGAGCTTAAAATTCGCTGAAAAAGTCCGTAGATCTAGGGAAAAATCTGCCCTCCTTTACATGGGCTCTTATGAGGCTTTCCGCTGCGCATCGCGAAATTTCCGTAGAATCTGGGGAAGAAGGACTTGAAATTTTGAAAATTGCGGGGGTTCTCTTCTAGCTCCTTCATTTAGATTTAATAACAGCAATAGAACAAACTGCACAATGGCTTCCTGATGAGTTTTCAAATGAGTACTGGATCAGAAACAAAATCATCATTGAAAAAACACAAAATCACACGAAGAGGAACATTCACTCAATAACCTGAAACACAATTACACAATCAAAATTCTCCCAGCTGATGAAAGCAATGCTACAGCCATCATGAACAAAATTGAATACGACAATAAAATTGAACAACTGATGAACGATGGCAACTACACGAAATTGAATGAAGATTCTACAGCGAACATTGAGAGAAAGATACGCAACAATATTAAGAAACACGAAAATCAACTAACACTTGCGGAGGGAAAGAACATCTCCATATATCACAGCAAACCTCCACATTTTTACGGACTTCCAAAAAAACATAAACCAAATATTCCTTCAAAACTAATAGTGAGTTCAATTGGATCTGCATGTCAAAATTCAACAAGATTCCTTTTTAATATCATCAATCCTATATCAGGTAAGAGTGAGAGTTTTATTAATTATACTCCTCATTTCTTGGAAAAATTGAACGATATCACATTGGATATAGATGACCCTCTTGTTATTTCTGATGTAGTGAGTTTATTCACAAATGTTCCTATGGATAAAACTTCACAAATAGTGAAACATAAATTGGAAGATAATGGAAATCTTACTGAGAGAACAAATCTGAGTATTGAAGGAATTTTGTAATTTTTGGAATTATGCCTGAAAACTACATATTCTCAATTGGATGAAGAGTTTTATCAACAATGTTTTAGCATGGCTATGGGCTCACCACTATCACCAATTTTGAGCAATATATTCTTTGAGATTTTTGAAGGAAACGTTATTGTAAACTACGAAAAACAATAGATACGTAAATGACATCTTCATGATTTGGCCACATATCCTTATGGAAAATTGATAGAACGATTCACCAAATTGAAAACAAACAAAATACACCACAACAAAAACAACCATCAATAACGACGAATATAATACCGTACATTCCCGTTATATCTGAGGAAATAAAACGTGTTGGTGATAAGTTCCAAGTGAAAACTGTGGTCAAAACTGAAAATACAATCAGATCCATTATAACTCAAACAAAACCAGAAAATGAAGGACAATTATCAAATAATTGTATTCATAGTATGTTTGTGTGTGTGGAAAGTATTATACAGGTGAAACGAAGAGACCTCTCTCAGTAGGGACTAAAGAACACAAGTACAATATCAAGAAAAGACATATCGATGAATCGAAGCTAACTGAGCATATCCTTACTGAAGATGGACAACATATGGCAGACTGGAATAATATTGAAATCTCAATACCCAGCACAGGAGGACGTCACATCGATGACCTCCACTCCTCCCTCAACCCTGGAGGCTGCCACCCTGACGACCTCCAGCTCCCTGACCCTAACGGGCGCATCGACGCCTGTTGCTCCCGAACCTGACCCCTAGTCAAAACCCGGCACATCCAGGGATCCCTCTAGAGACTCGTACGTGTCTGATCTGGCCTCGGATTTTTCGAAGGTCAAGGTGAAAAGGCCCTGTGATGCTGAAAGGAAGAAGGAGAAAGAAAGGAAAAAGGAAGCGATCAAAGCGCCTCCGTCCTCTCCTGGATCTTGCTCGAAATACCTTGACGCGAAAACAAAGGCCGAGAGACGGCCTAAGGATGACCTTAGGGGAGCGCAAGGGAAACCTGGAAGTGGTGGGCCTCAAAAAAGATCCACTGCAGGAGGTAAACCTGCTGTGCACCATGAGGCTGTCAAGGCCAAGGACAATACGTCAGGAATGACGCAATTAACTAAACGGAGCCGCACGCCGGATTCCACACCGACTTACATCTCGCAAGTGGCGAAGCGACCTGGTCTGGTCATCAGCCATGAAGGGCAACTTGAAGCGGAGTTCACTGAGGACCAGATGCCGAAGTTCCTAGATGCTGTTGAAGGGAGGATCATGGGGACGCCAACGGCGTCCAATGTTCCACCTCTGCAGTTCGCATCAACGCGGTTATGGCGTAGGCAACTGCTTGTAACCGCAGCCAACGAGGCCTCCAGAGATTGGCGCCCCATGAGTCAAACAGGAATTAGACCCTGGGAGGGCGTAACTCTGGTTGCCATTGACCCTGAGAAATTCAGGCTCCAAAGGACCGTCGTTCGAATTCCAGGGAGGCTGCCCAACCAGGACATACTGAGTGTCCTGGAAAGGCAGAATCTCAACCTGCCCACCTCTCATTGGAGAGTCTGGAATAGGAGGAAGGAGAAACGAGGTCTAATGTTGATAGTTGGGATGGACAGTTAGTCCATAGCAGCTATCGAAGAGGCTAGGGACTACGGGTTCTTCAGTGCCTCGCCAAAGAAATAGATGTCTCTGAGACAGCAGAGGACACAACTCTGACAGAGGATGGCCCAGGTCGTCCTCTGGTGGAGGAGAGTCCAGAAGAGGGACGTGGCGAAAGCCATGCCCCTTTGGACGAAAAGAGCGACTAGGCCATCAAATGACGACCCATAAGTCCTCTTTCCTGAGCTTCCTGCAGGCTGACTTACAACATGGGAGAGCCTCCACGGCTCTCCTATGCAGAAGATTGAGGGAGCTCAAAATTAATCTGGCACTCATTCAGGAACCTTGGGTACACCAAGTCAGAGTGAGAGGAATGGGGCAAGCGGCAGGAACACTGTATTTCAGCACTTCTAGCCCGAAGCCAAGAGCATGCATATACGCGAAAGGTGTTAACGCGATTCTGCTTCCAGGATTCTGCCACAGAGACCTGGTAGCGATCAGAATCAAGGTTGAAAGTACAACAGAGGGAGTGACATTATAGTATGCTCAGCCTACTTCCCTGACAAAATGGCACACCCTCCTCCTGAGGTAGGGAGTCTTGTAAGGCACTATGAGGAGATGGGACTACCCTTGATGATTGGATGCGACGCGAACTCGCATCATACACTGTGGGGGAATCGCAACGTCAATCCGAGAAGCAGGGCACTTCTGGAATTTCTGAGCTCCAGTGATCTGGAGATCCTCAATAGAGGAACAGTGCCAACATATTTCACGCCTATAGCGCGGACAATCGTTGACTTGACGTTATGCTCAACAGAGCTAACAGGTAGGGTCAGTAACTGGCGTGTATCGACGGAAGAAAGTATGTCTGATTACCGTCATATATTGTTTTCAGTAACAGGCCATATCCAAGAGGAAAACCGATGGTTCAGAAACCCCAGAGCAACCAAATGAAACCTCTACCGAGAGGAGCTTGAAGGTAGACTCTGGAACATGCCATCACGATATGGTTCTTGTAACGATACAATCGTTACATTTATATTCAATATCCATTAATGATCATTGTCGTCCCTCTATGTATAATTATTCGAACTTCAACTCACAGAACCGCAGGAACAGATCAACCGCATATTGATCAATTAGTCATCTTTATCATCATAAATTCCGTTCAGGATGAAAAAGTTAGGGGGCGACAGAATCGAATTGAAAACGACAAAAGGTTCATGATTTGCATGAGCTCCTTCTTCTGAATTTGGCAGCGAAATTATCAGGATGATTTTCAATTTTGGGATGAATCCCGACTTTCTTTCATGTTGAATTCCTTACCTTTCTCCGCAAAAATATCAGAGTGGTTTCGTGTTTAATTGAAGATATCAGACAGGTACGTAGCATGATTCCAATTTAATTGCTTTAATTGTTATTGTGCACGCAAATTTGTGACTGCGATTTTTAGCAGCATGGCGGCTTGAGTGAATGTTCACAAATTTTTCATAGGTTCAATCTTCGATTATCGTTGTAATCATTTTGCATTTTCGATGAATGTTAATTTCCTAGGAGGAATCATTACTCGAATATCCAGTGGCGTAGCAGATTGATGTGTTCATCGTTTTATGATTACTACAAATGTTGATCTTTAAGGATTGACTGCGTTTTCGTTTTCACAGCACTTGGTCTTCAAACCCTGTACAAATCCGAGGAATTTTCAAATTAATTGTACAGCAAGGAAGTCAGAGTTGATATACTTACACGTTTCGTAAGAATTTTACTGAAAACCAGTCTAATCAATTGGTGGCCTGGAAATCATCGATGGAATCAGTTCAGGTGAGCACCGAAAACACATGTTATTTTTTATATGAATAAATTTGAATGTGTGCATTTCAACTCACCTGAATCTGTTTTAAAGATCACCAGGTTTCCAATAAAAGAAAGATCAAAATTTGATTTATTTTCCTGTATAGAAATATCTATCTCAAAATTGTCTATCTGAGATAAATATATATCTCATCCTAACTTATCTCAACTTATCTTTTGTGATCAATCATAGTATTGATCATGTGTCCACATTAAGGACATATTTATCTTCATTATCTTATAGTATCTTGCTACTGTGCCATTGAAAATATTCAAGCTTTTCAATCAATTATATCTTTTATATATCTTGGAAGATTTTGTGAAGACTCATTTGACCAGTAAGTAATCAAAATCATACCTAGGAATCATACTACATACACTGAGTGATATCTTTTACTTGAAGCCACTGACAGATCTATTATCTAAGGTCATAAGTTGATCTGTTATCTTAGAAATCCATTGAATAATCTTTTATCTTGAAATTCATTGAGTAACTTCTTGTGGCAACCATATGAATCTTTCCTCTTGAAATATATTTAGTTTACTTCAAATATTGGGAATTTAAATATATGATATCTACTTTATACCTGTCGATTTCAGAATCAATTTCAGATTCTAATTTTCTCTACTAATTTTTGATTGTCATTTCATGAAATTCAGGAATGAATAAGTAGCTGACAACACGTGTTAATCAAGAATAATTATTGTATCATTTAGAAATAAGATTATTTATTTAGCTTATCAATTCATAGATTCACTTTGAAATTAAAGCTGATCAAAATTGTTAATCCAAACATTTATTGGATCACTCATTTAATTTTGGCTTGCATGCTAAAGAGTGATTTTCAGTATCTCGAAAATAATCAGCCTCTATTATCTTTAACATTTCTTTCTTCAACATTGTTTTTTTTTTACATCAGCATATCATCATATAGGTTTGTCAAAGAATAAAGCCAAGTTGTAATTCGATAACAACAAAATTTTATCAGAAATCTAATATTTTCGATTGTTTTTCATGCTATTAACAACAACTACGACGATCCTGAATTATCCACGTTCCTGAGTTGAGGTCGAACATTTGAAGTCTGGTTGGTGTATGTCAAGCTGACTACATAATATACCTAAAGAGTTACGATAGATCCAGGTTCCTAGTTTTGAGTAAACTCCAGAAACCAAGGTATTCTCCAAACATAAAACCAACAGATTCAGCAGTGACACTATAGAGTTGTTTTTTTTTTGTTATAGCAGAAAATATACTAGAATTTGATTTCAAGTTATAATTGTTATCTTGGCTTATCACTTGTACTTGACAACATTCATTCATCACATATGAGAACACTCATACAATCTTGTATATTAATCATTCATCAAACTATGTATATTGCTCATATAATTCAGTAAATTGTATATACATTGAGAAATTGTTTTATTGTTCCATTGTAGGAAGGAAATTTATCTTTTTTTGATTCATAGGAACTTTGAATTTTCATCCTATTCAGTGAAAAAAAAAATTCTGGCGTCCAGTCACTAAGTAATTTCAAAACCCCTTGCTTGACACAATAAAATAAATCAGAAACTGGCAAGGCAGTCCAAAGAACCACAACCATATTCTGCTGAAATAGCCTGGGCAATCAAAAACGACACTTTGTCGTTACATTCTGAAGCAGAAATAGAGACATTTGTAGGATGTCTATATTCTGCCAAAGTCGGAGAATACGAAGCCAGCTGTCCCCTGAAAAGGACAGACTGTCTAGGCAAAACACCATGGTGGAATTCAAAAATTGAACTCCATCGGAAGAAGGAGAGCTGTTGAATAAAGCCAAAAGAACAGAAAAACGAGCCCACTGGAAAGAGTACAAATTGGCCCAGAGGGAATTCAAAAAACCGATCCGCGATGTTCGTAGAGACTCGTGGAGAGCGTACTGCCAAGGTATGAATACTGTTTCTGAGGCGGCAAGGCTCAACAAAGTTCTTTTCAAGGACCCGAGGGCTAAGCTGGGGACGGTGACCCTTTCTGATGGGAGCTACACCTCATCGGATGTAGGGACGCTACAGCATATGCTTTCTACGCACTTTCCAGGTTGCACCTTTCTGCAGCCTCATTCTGAGGCTGTCACCTCAGTCGAAGCTTGAATCGACTTCACGATAGCCTCAAAAATTGTAACATATGACAGAGTGAAATGGACAATCGAATCCTTTTCACCTTTCAAATCACCAGATGAGGATGGAATCTGTTCGGCCCTTCTACAACAAGGACTGGACATCCTCATTCTACATATCCTGAAGATCTCCAGAAGCTGTCTGGCACACGGGTATGTCCCCAAGGCCTGGAGAACAGCTAAAGTGATCTTCATACCGAAGCCTGGAAAAATTGATTTCACGCAGGCAAAATCGTTTCGGCCCATCAGTCTCATGTAGTATATGTAGATGTAAATGTTATGAGATGAAGCATATACTTGATAGTATATCAGGTAGTTCAGTAACGTACGGTATATTATAATGTATAAGATATAACTAGGTTAATTCTGACGTGCGTCAGGTATATTATGATTAATAAGTGAATATTGTTATGCTCATATAAATAAATATATTGTAAACTGTACTAAATTGGGAAATGGAGAGAATTAGGATGATTCCGGACACGAGATGAGACTGGCCTTAATTGCTTAAACCTGTCCCAAGTCCCGATATTATACATGGCGATCCTGCCGAAAACATGGGAAATAAGAAACAAACAAATTGGATATCTTAAGGTCTGATGAAGAGCATGGTGAAGGAAAATTGGAAGTACTAAGAAAAATTCCAAAAAGTTGAAATGGGAGGCAAAACTTCGAAGGAAGAAGTCATAATATCGCAAGCTTGAAATAGTAGTGGCCAGATGACAGGGACGGCTTTTGGAACAGCAAAAGAGGTACTTACAATGGGAGTTTTGGTTTTAGCTATCATATGCATTATTGGTTATTCTGTCATTGTAAGAAAATATTGAAAAAGAAAATTTTAACAGAAATATCAAGAAGCATGGAACAAATCTAGAAATAATGGCAATGGCAATGGAATGAAATGTCAGTACCAGAAGAATTGATATACATATTGGAGGAAGCCCGAGTATTTTATAGAAATTTGAATAAAGACAATTTGGAAAGAAGGAAAAGTGCAAAATGTGTTATTAGTAAGTGATATTGTCTATTCAAATGAGCGAGTAAATTCACCTACGTCTGGAATAATGGGTGACAAGTTCGATTTAAAGACGGCATCAAGCCTTCTGCCCGTAATGGATGGTTCAGAACTAATCACTAAACAGTTAGTCGACTCTTTTGAATGGTATGATGCACTCTTGGACCAGGCAGGAAAAAGGTTGTTTACTACATATGTGTTGGAAACACGCCTGTCTGAGGGGGCAAAATTGAGGTTTAAGTCGGATTATGCTAGTAAAAATATTTCAATTCAGGATATCAAGTCAAATTTCATCTCAAAGAAGTCTCCAGCAGTCCTGTCTGTGGAACTCAATTCAGCTAAACAGCGCGGGAAATCTGTAGAAAAGTTTGGTAAATCTATTGAGGAGATGTTGATTGATCTAACAATTTCACAAGAGAATGGCGACATTCACACTGCAGAAATTCTTAGACCAGTCAATGAAAGAATCGCTATTAATTCTTTCGCAAATGGGCGGCGAAACAACGATTTGCGCACTATAGTTAAATCTCAAAATTTCTAGTCACTGAGCGAAGCTATTAGGGGTGCAATGAATGAAGAGCTGACACATGATACACCTAAATCATTTTTTCATATGCGAGAAAATAATAAAACGTTTCGAGGACAAGCAAATTTTGGCGGACAATTTGGACACCGTGGTGCACCACCACAACGCTTCAGTCCTAGGGGTAGCTATGGTTACCGTAGGAATGCGAGTTGGAGTCAGTTCCGAAAAAATTTCAATACCCAAGGATACAATCGATTTCATTCCAGTCAATCAAGGGGAAATTTCGATGCGGGAAGAAATTTCTCAAGAAATAGTGAAACTAGGGGTAGGACTTATTTTTTTAGTGGCGAACGCCCACATACAAATAATACTGAGAATAAAGACACATCTGCTGACATGTTTCTTCGTTCCTAACACACAATATATAGCAAACATAAATGGGTTAAATTTCATCAATGCTAGGTACAAAAATCAAAAATTTTTCAATCGACACAGGTGCATCTATCAGTGTCTATTTAAAAATAGTGTTGACAAACTTGAGAATGTGGATTACTCGAAACATATCAAAATACATGGTATTTCAGGGTCAGTGATTTCTCAAGGCTGCGTGAGTGTTGAGTTACAATTAAAAGATAGCACAGAAGTGTATCATGACATTCTGCTGATGGATTGATTTGATGACGATTTCAATGGGATTTTAGGTTCAGATTTTTTCATGCACTACTATACGAAAATTGACTTCGAAAAATCAATTCTGTCTTTTTGGATAAATGATGAGAAAATATGTGTACCGATGAGGTCAAAACATGAACAAGTTGTATCTATTCCTGCAAGATGCGAAATTATTAAATACTTTGACATTCGTACAAGTGAAGATTGCATTGTTCCACCAGAAGAGGTATCTGAAGGAGTTTTCGTGGCTAGCGCCGCAGCTAGACCAAATAAGCTCAATAAGATTCCTGTTCGGATTTTGAATGTGCGTGAAAATGATGTACTGTTTCACACCAAAAACAAGGTCACTTAATGGGTACGAATTATGCAGTTTCAGCACAACAGATAAATCAGTTGCTAGAAAAGATGCAATTTTAGGCATTTTGAAACTTGATCATTCACAACAATCCGAGAAATATTCGATTCAAAAAATTTGTTCGAAATATTCAGATGTTCTCCACTTAGATGAGGATCCATTTACGACCACGAACATTCATGAAGAAAAAATGAATTTACAGCCATCTAAGGCACATATATATGTTAAACCGTACAGGTTGCCACATGCTACTAAGGAAGAAGTGAATAGGCAAGTTAATGACATGCTAAAAAACGGTATAATCGAAGAGGCCAAGTCACCATGGTCCTCGCCTTTATTAGTAGTACCAAAGCATGCAGATAGGGAAGGAAATAAAAAATGGCGTTTAGTTTTGGATTACAGTCTTTTGAATAATTGTATTCAAGATGATAAATTTCCTTTGCCTTGCATAATCGATATTCCAGATTCCTCATCGGGAGCAGTATATTTTTCACATTTGGACTTGTCACAAGGTTATTACCAAATAGAACTTGAGAAGGAAAGCAGACAATGTACTGCCTTTGTCACCGACAAAGGGCAATTCCAAATGACACAACTCCCAATGGGTTTAAAAATTAGTTCGAGTTCCTTCTCAAGGGCTAATGGCAGGCTTGAATAATTCTTCGTGTTTTATTTACCTAGACGACTTAATTGTCTTTGGTAATAGCTTAACGAATCATAATCAAAATTTTGTGAAAATACTAGAGAGACTACGGCAAGTCAACTTGAAGTTGAATCCAAACAAATGTGACTTCCTCAAGCAAGAAATATTATATTCAGGTCATTT
This sequence comes from Phaedon cochleariae, assembly GCA_918026855.4. Lineage (NCBI taxonomy): Eukaryota > Metazoa > Arthropoda > Insecta > Coleoptera > Chrysomelidae > Phaedon > Phaedon cochleariae. Next base: position 16,818,726 of record OU896723.1, on the reverse strand, counting down.
GATATCGAAGGGAGGGATAGCTCCTGATCCAGAAAAAACTAAGGCAATTTTAAACTTTCCGGTTCCAAAAGATGCAACTGAAACCAAACGTTTTGTAGCATTCGCTAATTACTATAAGAAACATATAGCAAACTTTGGAGATATAGCTTCACCTCTAAATATTTTGAGTAAAAAAGTAGTTCCATTTAGGTGGGATTCACGATGCCAGCAAGCTTTTGAAGCTTCAAAGCAGGCAGTGATTAACCCTCCAGTTTGGCAGTACCCAGATTTTTCAGAAACAAACACATTTATTCTCAAAACCGATGCTTAAAATGTGGCATTAGGAGCGATTTTGTCTGATGAAAATGACAAACCTGTCGCTTACGCCAGCAGAAACTTGAATATTCATGAGAGAAATTATCCAGTTATAGATAAAGAAACTTTTAGAACTACTTATTCATATGGAAGGAAGTTCATTATATATACAGACCATAGGCCTTCAGTTTACTTATTCGGCATGACTAATCCTTCCAGTCGATTAACCAAATTTAGGTTACTTTTAGAGAAGTACACAAATGAAGTACGATATTTGAAGGGTAAGACTAATGTGGCAGCAGACGCTTTGTCCCGTATCACTATCTCGTCGGATGAATTGAAGGATATGTCAAATAGTGTATGTAGAATGTTCGCTGTTACGAGACAACAAGCCAAATCCGTTGACGATAGCAGTTTCAGTAGCACTGTCCACGAATGACTTAATTACCCTGGAGTGGTAGAGCTATTGAAACCGCCTAAAAGTTGTGTAGAGGCTCATGTCACATCAGTGAATGATTTCAATAAAAACATAAGCAGAAATTATTACTGTTTGGAAAATGTAATTTATTTGGAAAATGCAAATGTCATTTTATTTAAGCCAACTCGCTCAGCGTTAGCATCTGGTGCATCGTTGAGAGACTTGAAAGAAATTTGCGAAATGTTTCAACTTCCGGAAGTAATCATATTGAAAAATAACAACAATAAATTATTGATTGACTGTATTTTCAGGGATCCCAGAATAATAAGAAATATGAATATGAAATGATCAATAATAGGAGATGTGCGGAAGTACATGGTAAGGAAATGCGACAAATAATTTTAAACGATTTTCACATTCTACCAAGTGGGGGGCATGCAGGTATAAGCCGCATGTACGACAATATCAAAATATTTTATTTCTGGAATGGCTTGCAAAAAGATGTTCAAGATTTTATTAAACGTTGTGATGAGTGGCAGAGGTATAAACATTCAAGGCCTTATGTAGAGCCTATGACAATCACTACAACCGCGACGACGGCTTTTTGAAGGTTTTTTTTGGATCTTGTTGGCCCACTACCAGTAGACTATGATGATAATCAGTATATACTCACACTTCAGTGTGAATTAACCAAGTTCGTTGAATGCTATACAATTAATAATGGGGAAGCAATAACAGTTGCGGAAGCCTTCGTTCAAAATTTCATCTCACGTTACGGTGTCCCACAAACTATTATTTCGGACCAAGGTACAGAGTTTATGTCGAAAATTCTTGAAGAAATTTGCAAAATTCTCAAGGTTCAACAAATTTCTTCTACGGCATATCACCATCAAACTTTGGGAAGTTTGGAAAATACGCACAAAAGTTTGGGCGCATTTTTAAAAATGCAGTGTGGAAAGTTTCCAGATTCCTGGAGTTCATTGGTATATTTATGGAGCTTTGCTATCAATACTACAATTCATACTGAAACGGAGTTAGTATTTGGAAAAATTTTTAATTTACCTCCACAGATAAAACGACAAATTGATCCTTTATGCAACTTTGATCGCTATCAGCTGGAATTGAAGTTCAGGTTGCAACAGGCACAAGCAGAGGCAAGGGATAATTTGATAAAATCGAAAATGAAAAGAAAAATCAAATATGTTGTGGAAACTGAAACTATAGTATACAAACCAGGGGATAAAATTCTGATGAAAATCGAGGTAGGTACAAAAATGGAGGCGTTGTTTAAGAGACCATAATATGTAGTTATTGAGGATAGGGCTCCAAATATTTTGATACGGATAAGGCATAAGGTTAAGGAAGTACATGAAAATATGATTAAGCCATATTTCGAATGATAGATTGAATAGGTGCCAGGAATTGACAAATATTTGATTAGTTCTTTGTTTTTTTTTTCTGTTTGCGTTAAAGGTGTAGTATATTGTCACGAGTAGAACATACGGTATATCAATAATTTCGAACCATGAGGGTTTTATAAACATAAAGTAAATCAAATCATCCGTTGACATTGATAATAATAATAATAATATCATTTATTCATAGAGAAAGGTATAAATACAGTGGACATAATATTAGTTTATGATAAATGATCGATACTCGATAAGTATCTGTTTACTTGTTTCGAGAACAAAAATATACATAATTTAATATAGGTTTTCCTAGCATCTTTCCAGCAAGATTGAAATTTCATAATAATAACAAGAATAATCAACGCACATACACAAATATGTATAACTAACTATAGAGTTATAAATAACTATTGCAAATGTTATATCTACGAATTACCAGCATTAACACAAACATTAGAACATGAGTACAGGTAATTGAAACTTATAAATAACTAACACAATAGCAATATAACGATATAACACTAATATAACAACATAACAAAATGAAAAGTACCTAGGTAATAAAAATAGTAATAAGTTTATAATAATAGAAATTGATCAAGATATGATTTCAAAAATATTATTGCACCATAATCTTGAATTACTCTGTATGAATTTTTTCAGTTTATATTTAAATTGTCTGAAATTATGTATAGATTTAACTTCATCAGGAATTGAATTATAAGCTTTTGGGGCAGAATAGGAAAAGGACCTTTATGAATTATGAAAACTGACCAAGGAACTCTCATGAGAAACGTGCAAATCTAATGAAATGATGTATATAAATATTGGATGTGAGGGTTCCGAAGTTAGTCTGGTCTGGGGCTACTCTTGACTTGACAAGAGCTCGTCGTAATGGTCGTTATAATGTAAGTTGTTATTAGGTCTTTATATCCATTGTTGTTTATTTATACATTTCACCCATAATGTTTCATGGTATTATAAATATTGTTATCTTTGAATATAATCTCGTACTTTCAGTTACCCCTAAACTATTAGTGCCATTTGGGATATTACCACTCGCAAACTATTTATCCAAGCAAACTCCTTATAAATCGATAAGGAGAGAATAACCAACTCATTTGTTGTGACATGGTGGAGGCGCCCGAAGTTGGTTCTTCCTAACCAACCTCACATTTCAAAATCTCATGTTCTTTTGTTTTTTCAATTTAACTATTTTTATTTCATTAAAGTCAAACAAATATTTCAGTAACACAGTTTTCATTATTTTAAGTATTGAATATAAAAATGTGTTTTTATATGGGGCATCTGGCCAGGATTTCGAACGGTCCAGTATGCTAAAACTGGACTGCCTCGGTTTGATCTTCAGATGGGGCGTTCCTGGTAGCGCACACAGATAAGCATGCTAAAACCATCTGTACTCATACAAAAACTTAGTGAAAAATATTAATACATTTTCATAAAAACAACTCTTTTATCGTGACAATATGTAGATGTGATTGTTATAAGATGAAGCATATACTTGGTAGTATATTAAGTAATTTAGTAACGTACGGTATATTATAATGAATGAGATATAACTAGGTTAATTCTGACGTGCGTCAGGTATATTATGATTGATAAGTGAATATTGTTATGCTTATATGAATGAATATATTGTGAACTGTACTAAATTGGGGAATGGAGAGAATTAGAATGATTCTGGACACGAGATGAGACTGGCCTTAATTGCTTGAACCTGTCCCAAGTCCCGATATATTACACTTACATCGTTTTTGTCAGAAAAACTGGGTGATCGTCACATCAGAGAGGGGCCACTGAGCGAATCACCACTCAGTGACCTGCAATGTGCGTACCAAAGTGGTAGGGGGTACTGACGCGGCTCTTCATCGACTTGTCCATAGAGTTGAGGGGGTGTTAGATTGTAAGGACTCTTCCCTAGGGATATTCATAGGCCGTTGTATCAAAAGGCTGCCCGCAGGGAGCGGTGCTATCACCCCTCCAATGGTGCCTCGTCGTGGACGACCTCCTATCAGAGATACATAGCATGGAATACTATATCCAGGTCTACGCAGATGACATAGTCATCCTGATCGACAGAAGGGGGTTCATTTCCAGTCGGAGATAGGCACAACGGGCCCTAAACGGGGTGGACCGTTAGTGTCGTAGCACGGGACTAAGAGTTAACCCTGAAAAGACGGAAATGGTAATTTTCACCAGAAAACGCAAGGTAGGGAATCTCCCCGATATATCACTATCGTGTAAGTGCCTGCGATATAATGGCTCCACCAAATATCTAGGAGGACGTTCGGAGGAACGTGGGGGCTCAAGCCAAGTATCCTTCACTGGATGTATACCGCTCTCATGTGTCCAATGATAAGATATAACAGGAGCAATGAGGACGGCGCCGACAAGGGCGCTGGAGATTTTGACCGGACTGCCGCCTCTGAACCTGTATATAGAACACGAGTCGATGAAGGCTGCCGTACGCTTACAAAGCTGTAACCAGTGAAGGAGCGAAGGCACATACGGACATTCTTGCCTCTGGAAGCAAATTACAGACGACTACCCCTCACCCAGTATGGAGGGGGACAGCATGATACCGATCATTCGATTCAGGAAAATGCTCCAGGTCAAAATTCCTACTAGGATAGACTGAGAACAGAATGAGCATTGCATAATACCCACCAAGGGCATCATCTGGTATACAGATGGCTCCAGGATGAAAGAATGCGCAAGTGCTGGGGTCTATGGGCAGTCCCCAAGGGCAAATCATTACTTTACACTTGGGAAACATGCCACGATTTCTCAGGCTGAAGTATTTGCGATGGTCTGGCCAGTGATTGGCCCAGAGCCATTCTCGAGGGTCACTCGATCCTGGAGCAACTTCAGGATGAAGGAAATTTTGACGGAAAGGTTTCAGGACAGCTGGAGAGAGGCTCCTGGAATGAGGCAGTCCAAACTCCATATAGGAAACCCGTCACGAAGACAGATCAATGCCCTCTTGGCTTTGAACAGGAAGGAGCTGAAACTGGTAGTGGGCCTTCTGACAGAGCATTGCCACTTGAGCAAACATCTCAGCAAGTTGGTCTCTTTTGCTCGCGAGATCGGCCTTCTCCATGGCTGACTTGCAATCCCAGGAATGTGGGTGCACAATGGGCCCGAAAAGGGAACCTAAGTGCGTCAGGTCATGGACCGCCCACACACATACATACATACAATATCAAAATCATAGAAAAGGAAGATAACAACCAAAGAAGAAAAATCAAAGAATCTGCTTGCATTCTTCTGAATGTGGACAATAGCATTGCTTCCTGTTCAGTTGATATAGATAGAACATGGTATTCACTACTGATAACTGATCATGAGAATGGTAGATTCAATATCAATTGATGAAAACATCCTGTAACCCATTTGTAGACTAAAATCACTCATTCATATGCCAACAAGATGCCAACATCAGTATGACACTGAAAAGTGTCAAACTATAAGCAGCACAACTTTCAAAGAGGAATTTTTTGCATTAACATGTTGAGAATGAGAGCAGATTCGGTCCCGCAAGGTCCAAAGATAAGTAAGAATTCGATATTTTTTCAATTTATCTACATATCTGTATTTATTTCCTCTAAACATTTGTCCAAACAAATTGTCACTGACAAGCTACTGGATTTTTCTTTTAGACTTCCTGATCGTAATCAAGTTGCGTGAATAGTTTTTCAAAATCAGAAACTGGTTTAGCTATCTTGAGATACCATTAAGAAAAATAATTGATGACACTTGAATATAAAACAAAATATCAAGAACGTTATTTAGTGTGGAAAGATATTGATTCATGTTGCAATGAAAGAATTCGAACTGGTGCTATTATTAATAAAAATACAAAAGATCTATAAACTTTTCTGGAAAAATGTTTTCGAAGCTTTTCACTCCAAATCGAGTCTGAATTACAAAAATCTCTTCAGAAAGCGAATGCTACATTTTTAGGAAATTTCGTTAAACCAAAAACTCTCGAAACTGATATTTAGCATTTCAACACAAAAAATCAGATTATTGATAATAATACAAATTCAAAATCTTGGTTCAATGATAATATCAATAATAAGATTTCAACTGCACCAGGAGAATTCCAGGAGAGAGATAGTGGTTTTGCACCATATCAAATTAATCAATTAGAGGTGAACATTAATCACCATCTTTCCATAAACGTTGGTATTTCTTCTTACGTAGATTTACCTTTTGCTATCAAACACAGCAAAGGTGTCATATAGAAAAATATAAAAAATGATAACCCCTTTTGCTTTTTGTGATCTATTGTGTGTGCTCTACATCCAGCAGGCCCAGGGAAAAATGTTGATACAACATCATCTTATCCACATTTCAGTCAATTTCTGAAATATGATGGTATCGATTCCCCTATTGAATTGAAATACATTAACAAATTTGAAACAGTGAACAAAATTTATATTAACGTGTTCACTATAAGTGAAGAAAAAAGACGGAAATTTGAAGTATTACCAATATGTTTGAGTGGCACCAATTATAAAAAAGAGTTCATCTACTCATGGTTCCATCGTATGATGAACTTGATGATCAAAATAGGGATCATGATAATGATGACCAGGAGCCTTTCCAACGTACGTTGCATGATAAATCGTTCCACTTTGCTTATATCACTGATTTAAACAAGTTACTCAACAGACAATTAGGAAGTTCATCAGATAAAAAGTCACCATCAAATACGAAAAGAACTTGGATAAACATTATGGACAATGCAGGCAGATGAATCAATCGCAAATTGAGCTGCCTAAGCACCAAAAATTTCAAAAACACCAAAAAAGTATCGTTCGTTATATATGCTGATTGAGAGAGTGTTCATTGCAGAAGTATCTTGATCCAAAACCTAGTGGGAAAACAGAAAAAAAAATCAAAAACATGTACCATTCACGATTAGTTACATGCTTGATTGTTCCTATGATAATTCTCTCTCAAAATTCAGATATTATACTGGTGACGATTGAACATCATGGTTCGTTGATGGATTGAAACAGTTAGCTATACAAATCAATGATATATGTGCGAATGTGGAATCTATGGAACTTCCTACTGCACAGCATCATGAGGATTTTCATATGGCTTCTACATGTCATATCTGTTCGAAACCATTCGTTGAAGGAGAACGGAGAATCAAAGACCATTCACACCTCACAAGTGTCTACCGTGGTCCTTCTCATGACCACTGCAATTTGAACTACAAAGATGATCACGTTATTCCAGTAATTTTCCACAATATGTCAGGTTATGACAGCCATTTCCTCATAAAAAAATTGAGTACCGAAACCAGTGGTGAGGTAACTCTACTACCGATTAATAAAGATAATTATATTTTATTTGCCAAACACGTCGATGGGACGAAAGTTAGTATCAGGTTTTTCAGATTCCAATAGTATTATGGCTAGCAGTTTGGATACCTTATTATTATACTTGGATGATAATAGAAAAATAATCACGCGGAAATTTTACCGTAAAGAGGAACAATTCAGTTTGCTTTGTCGAAATAGTGTCTGTCCCTATGAGTATTAAGATTCTTGAAAATAGTTGAGGGATACTAATTCACCATCGATAGTATCTTTTTTTGATAAACTAAATGGAGTAGGAGTGACAAGAGGTGGAAATGAACATGCGCAAAAGGTCTGGCAACTTTTCAACACACAAACGTTACAACAATATGTTGAATTATATCTCAAAACAGACATTCTACTACTCGCAGATATATTCGAGAACTTTAGAATAACTCGTATGTCTACATGTAAACTAGATCCTCTTCACTATTACACCTCGCCTGGACTAACCTTCGATAGTATGTTGGGAATTGTTACTATTGAATTAGAGCTTCTCACTGATATTGTGGAAAAAGGCATTAGAAGAGGAGTATCACAGTGTTCCAATAGATCTTCCTCTGCCCACAGGTGAATTCAAATGGGTTGAGGATATTTATTCGATCGACAAATAATGAATATACCAGATGATAGTGAATATGGTGACATTTTCGAAGTGGATCTTCATTACCCTCGAGAGCTTTTCGAATACCATAAAGATCTGCCTCTTTACCCCGAACGTATGAAACCACCTTCCGCTAGTTCTAATATCAATTAACTGCTAACAACATTTTTCGATGAAAAAACTACATAATTAATTATAAGAATTTGAAACACGCTCTGAGTTCAGCAATGAAAATGAAGAAAGTTCATGAAATTTTGAAATTCAAACAGTCTTGTTGGCAAAAAATATATATATCACTAAACATTGAGTTACGGAAACAAACAAACATGAATTTGACAAAAATTTTCATTAACTTATGATCAATTCTGTCTTTGGAGAAACCATGGAGAACGTTAGGAAGTACAATGACATGAAACTAGTTTCATAATGGGGTGATAGATACGGAGCAAAATACTATATTCCCCAACCGAATTTTCACAGTTGCAGTATTTTTGATGATGATATGGTCATCATTGAAAAGAAAAGATTGAGAGTGAAATTCAATAAACCTATCTATGTCGAATTCAGTATTTTAGATATTTCTGAAACTTTCTTATATGATTTTCACTACTCTTATATAAAAAACAAATTTGGATCAGATGCGAAATAAGTCTATACCGATACCGACCCTCTACTTTATCAAATTTCCACTGGAGATATTTATGAGCATAAAAAAGCGGATATAAATAGGTATGACACGTATGATTCAACAGACAACATTTATGGTATTCCTCTGAAAAACAAAATGGTCTTGGGAAAAATTGAAGATGAGAACTCTGGTGGAATAATGACTGAATTCATCGGATTACGCTCGGAATTATACACAAATAAAATTTTACGAAATCGAAACAAACCCATAGACTCTGGTGTAATCAAAAAAGCGAAGGAGATTCGAAAGTCAGCCTTGCGAACAATAACTTTCGATGACTATCGCAATTGTCTGTTACATAATACCTTGACTCAAATATGCCAATATTTGATAAGATCTAATGAGCATGAAGTCCATACAATGGAGAAGGAAAAAACAGCATTGAATTCGTATAATGATAACAAAGTGATCGACTATCTTCATACATTACATTGGAGGTATATTTGGTTCATGCAAAAAAATATATAAAAACTCTACTTCCGTTTCAAATTATAGGATGAATAAATAAATAAGAAACAAGGATGTGTCAAAGAAATCTGAACCAAGAGTACTACATCAGTAGCTCTGACGATAGAGAGGGGACACCTGATATCAACGGTCCTTTCAGATACAAGTGCACGAGATGTGACATCCAATTCAGGAGCTACACAACCTACAGCCAGTGTTGCTCGTGTCACAGAGCTCCGGACATTGACGGATATCGGATTCGAAAGCGTGAACAGATCAGAATAAGGAATAGATCAGGACATCAAGCTGCCGAACAATGATTCAAATATTGCTACTGCAACTTCTAATTCTCACTGAAATATCAACTGGAGAGTTGTACTCTGAATATCAACCGCAAAATGGGAGTTTATATATACACCATGGGATTCCCGATATGTCATCTCTAGTGAAAACCTACAACAATCTCTTGACGAAATATCCTAGAATCGAATTGAATTCTGAGCATATAGTATCCATATCCATATAGATTGGATGGTCTTAACAATAAAACAAAAATAGCAAAGTTGTACGCAAGAATTGAAGGTTCACATGAATCGTGGTAACTCTGAATTACCCAAGATCAGATTTGGCAGTATGTATGACAGTGAGTTCAGGATTCAAAATAGAGGCAGATTCATGGGCTACAAAGTATACAGATTTGAAATTTCCAAAGGAAATCATCCAACTAAAAACTGCCACAACAACAATACATTGAAAAATTCAGCATATCTCATTTTGGAATGGAATTATTCTAGTTGTCTCCGAGAATAAAACAGGTATATGAGAACACATTATTTTCAATCAAATAAAATTCATGATTATTTTTCTCCTCCTAGATTGAAGAAACTCAAAGAAGAACTTGACAACTTAGAGAGCCAGGCTAACCCATCCAGAGAATCTACACCCAACTTGCCATGGAGGAGACCATATTCCACACACACACACGATATGAAATATTGAAATGAAATAACTGTGTTCAGTATCGGATAAAAACATATATGTAGCCATCTGTTTGAGTTTTTTCATTTCATCAGGGTTTTTCAACAGTAAGTTACTATAAGAAAAACTAGCATCTTCTTACTCCACTCTTTGTTTATCATCCAAAGTGTTATACGATCACAATTATCACAGTATTCCATTTTTTCTTCTTAATATGCTGCTGCCACTTGAGTGAATGATCAAAGAAGATGCATTTTGTTCGCCAACAACCCATGCATGTATATGCAAAATTCATCATTCACTCTCTCCAAAAGTATTTGGTAGTTTATTATTGAAAACTTCAACCCTTTCAATCCCACTTATGAGTTCAAAACTTTTGATATGTTCTCTCTCGGTCAATAGTTGTTTGGGAATAGCAGTTAGTTCAATTCTTCTGCAAGTTGATGATACGGCAAATTTTTTGAATCTATTGTCATCAATGAAAACTTGTGTCCACGTCATGTAAGATACTCCATAAATTTCAAACACTCCTCTCTGTTATCTCAACATAATCAATATGATTCTCATGGTTTGAAGATTCACAATCTAGAATGTCAATCTGGAATGTTTAAATTTCAATATTAGGTTGTAGGGTAAACTTTCCAAAAAGTGGAACACATAACCGAGGGGAGATCAGGAGAACAGGTGAAACAGGTAAAATGAAAGTAACAGGTGATACAGGTGAAATAAGTAATACAGGGGGACACGTTGAGAAGGTGAAACCAGTAAATTAGGCTAAACAAGTGATTTGAGCAAGAAAACAATTAATTAAGTAGGTGACACAGGTGAGACAGGTAAAAAAACAAGTGACTAGTATATCTTTGATGACAATACCTCCTGGTCATTGTCGACACTTCTGCACCTTGAAAAGTCTGCACAAACCACAACTAGACCCCTCTATTGCCTAAGACAGCTTGAGAACTTGATGGACAGTTTACTAAACTGTCGCAGGACTACCCCAGATACCCAACTAATTCCGGTAAATTTCCCGACCACCCATGAGGCAACTCAAATTAGCAACATTAAAAAATTATTTCGAGAGTGAAAATCAAATCAAATACTACCTATCACATTGTCGTCGTGTGACAATGGAAGGAGTATAGTAAGCAGTTCCTCCAGGCGTGAAACCTTTCAGGCCTGTTGGCAACCGGGACACTCTCTTTGGAAAAGAGGTTGCTGGAGGTTTCTTCTCTAGCACATCCATGCCGAGTAATTACGAAAAAGTAAGAAATTATATGAATACCACCGATTGAAGTGTAACTTGACAGAGATATCAAAAAACCTACCCACTACTGTATGTTTTTCGCGGAGAAACATGACTCTGCGACACTTCCCCCCTTTTGTTAAAAAAAGAATAACGAAATGACAATACAAAGCACAATCAATGATTGATTAGCCAGTCTTCTTGTTCGACTCCTTGTCACTGGACCTTCATATTCCGACGAATCTTTATCATCGCTCGGAAAGTCCTTTCCACGATCCGATTCTGCTACTGGATTGATGGATTGATCGACAGAACCAACATACAGTCGAAGGTCATTGATATGAACATTGACATTCTATCCATCTCTTTGAATCTCATCATTACCTAGCCTTGAAACGATAGTATGAGGTGTAGTCCGAGTTTTCCCTAGGGATCTGTCCTCAGTATGCTTAATTCTCGCACCATGACCTTTTGTCCTCTTTTCAAAACAGCAGGTGCATCTTTACGCGTTGAATAATATTTTGTGCGGAATCGTCTCTGATTGACTTCAGCTTCTACCAATCGTTCTTCTCTTTGTTCTACAGTTTGCCGTTGTCGGAAATTTTGATTTTTTCAGTCTCCAGGTTTAAGGAGCTTTTGTCCTGACAATAAAACACTCGGTGGATAGTCAGTGGCTCTATTAGTTCTGTTGTACGCGAGAAGTATTTCATCAAACCTTCCATCCCATTCATTTGCACCCAATGTGATTGTCAGAATTCTCAGAGCTTTTTCTAATTCTAATAATTTTCAATGTAATTTTAACAGGAGATTTCAATATAGATTGGCTAATAGAATCAACATACAGCACTAGGTTGAAAAGTTATTGTAATGACATTGGCTATAAAAATATTATAGGGGAGTGCACCCATCCAACAAATGCTGGAGGATCCATTATTGACTTAGTACTATCAAATAAGGATGACCTGAGTTCTAAAGTCTTAAAAACACCAAGAGTGAGTGATCACTATATCATAAAAGTTAATTATTGACAGACTAGGCAAAAAACTCAACCACAAGTCATTGAGAGTAGAGGAAGAAATATTGATTTTCAAAGTATTAACAACAAATTATCAGTTATGCGTTGGATCTTCAATGAGAGGAATATCGATGATAAATATAGAGATTTTCATAATAAAGTATTACCAACTTGAATGAAGTGGCACCGAGGTAAACTGTCAAAATATTTCCTAAGTATAAAGCTTGGTGGAATGATTATGTTGCAGAAGCCACAATTAACAGGGACTTGAGTAACAAGAATTATCTATCAGATAGAACCACAGAAAATTGGGAAGAATATAAAAGAAACCGAAATAGGGCAGTAAAAATAATGAAACGGGAAAAGGAACTATATTATGAACAAACTGTCATACAAACTAAAGGTAACCCAAAGGAGTTGTGGAAAACTCTGAAGGATCTCATACCAAAAAATGGAAAAAGTGGAAATTTAAATTTAAATGAAATTATAATCTCAGAAAATGTCACCATCAAAGACATCTGTGAAATACCAAATGCTCTGAATAATTCCTATATTGAGAGCATTAGATATATACTTGCAAATATCAACTCATCTAACTACCCCATCACACCCAGAATCAATAACATATCATTACACAACTTTAGACTCATTACTTATGATGAATTAAAAAACATAAAATTTTCAATGCCCAACAAGGGGAGCACTGATGACATTAATATCGTTTTCATAAAAAATTGCTATGATAACATCAAAGAACCGTTGCTGAACCTCATTATTACATCACTAGAGACAAGCGCCTTTCCCAATGATCTAAAAATTTCAACTATCATCCCAATACCAAAAATTGCAAACCCACATAATGCTTCTGATTTGGGGCCAGTCAATATGCTAAGCTCCATTGAAAAAATTCTCGAAAAGACAGTTTATGAACGATTAGTAGGCTTTGTAAAGGAAAATGAAATAGTTAACAATGTTCAATCAGGTTTTCGAAGTGAGTATAGCTGTGAAACAGCTTTCCAATGTGTTCTGGATGACTGGAAAAAAAGTTTAGGAGCAAATAAAATGACAGGTGCTGTATTTCTTGACCTTCAAAGGGCTTTTGAAACTGTGGATCGAGATAGGTTGATTGAGAAACTAAGATGTGTTGGCATCGAAGATAAAGCATTGAAATGGATAGTTAATTATTTGGATAACAGGAAACAGAAACTAAGGATTAATAATAAATTCTCTGAAGAGATAGGAAATAGTCATGGGGTTCCACAGGGAAGTGTTCTTGGACCTTTATTGTTCTTAATATACATTGATGATATCGTCGAAGCAGCAGGAAACTGTAAAATCCACTTGTTTGCTGATGACACCTTAATTTATTTCTCTGCATCAGATCCAGCGCTTTTAGTACAAGCTCTCAACAATTCAGTAAATCAAATACAAGAATGGTGCTGTTGAAATCTTTTGAAAATCAATGGTGAAAAAACTAAATTCATGCTCATTGCTAATCAAATAAATTATAATAAATTTCTTCAGGAGAAAATGGAGATAAAAATTGGTGAAGGAATAATCGAGCGGGTAAAAAGAATCAAATACCTTGGTATTATGGTTGATTATCGACTAACTTTCAAAGAACATGCAGATTTTCTAATAAAAACAATTTCTTTCAAAGTAAACTTTCTTTATAGATGTTCAAGATATCTCAATCAATGGACCAAAAAGATTATATACAACACTATCATACTTCCCCACTTCACTTACTGCTCAACTATTTTGTATTTACTGAACCGAAATCAAATATATAGATTTCAAAAACTACAGAACCGATCAATGCGCATAATCCTTTCATGCAATAGACACACTCCTATTACGACAATGTTGAACAAACTAGAATGGCTGCCAGTTAAAGATTTTTTATTGTACCAGGCACTCATTTTTGTATACAAAATAAGCAATGGCACTGTACCGGACTACCTGAGAGATAAAGTGAACTATAATTTCGAATATCACCAATATGAAACGAGATCTAGAAGAGATTTCCACATTCCCCAGTTCCAAAAAAGATTCATGCAAAACTCGATATTTTTCAAAGGCTTAAGAGCATTCAACGGATTGACAACTGCAATAAAAAGTGCACACTCTCTCAATTGTTTTAAAATCACTCTGAAAAAACATTTGTTGGAGGGAAGTAATCTCTGATGTGAATGATTGACTTTATTTTATTTTTATTGTACAGTATGTATGTAGTAATGTTGTTTGACATATTTATGTGTTTTATGTACAATGTATTAGTTTTTATGACTAAATAAACGGATATATATATCTTGTTCTCAACTCGCGTTCTCTCCCTTGCAGTTGACTAGTCAGCACATTTTGTAATCTGTGCCATGTGGAAATGTCTCTTTGCATAGCGGTATCTGTGAATATGAATTCTTGTAGAAGTAGTGAACATCTTGTTAATTTAGCCTTGTCATCTTTGAATTTATTCAGCCAACTGAGTGCACGGCTATCCGTTATCAGCGTGAATGGTCTATCCTCTAAGCACGCTCTGAATTTTCTGCATGCCGGGACAACAGCTAATATTCCTTGTCCGTTGATATGATATTTCTTTTCTGATTTATTAGACTTTGAACTTGCATAAGAAATAATACCCCGCTGTTTATCAGGACCCCATTGGAAAAGAACTGCGCCCATTCCATGTTGACATGCATCGGTCTGGAGGATAAAAGGAAGATGATTGGGTCTCTGTAGCATGAGAGGTTGATTCGGTGCTTCCCTGCAATTTGAAAGACATTCTCTCCTGTGAGCTTGGAGAGCGAAGCAGTCAAGGAAAAAAAGTTGTGAATGTACTCTCGTAACCAATTAGCTGTGTCCAGGAAAGACTTGAGTTCCTCCATCGTTCTAGGTGTATCGAATGATTTGATCCGAAGAACATGACGTTCTTGCGGAATGTTCGGAAAGTCTGTCATTTTCTGTCCAAGATAATCTAATTCAGAAGAACCAAACACATATTTTTTGAGAGAACATCGCAAATTATGTATACGTAATCTTTCTAATACCAAGCCCAGATGCAAAATGTGTTCATTATGATCTTCTGAGTAGATGATCATGTCGTCTGAATAAACCTTCGTGAAACGGTCAATGTATCCTGCTAAAACTTCAGTCATGAGTTTCTGAAAGGTCGATGGCGCGTTTCTTAGTCCAAATGGAATTACTAAAGATTCATACGTAGCTCCGTCTGGTGTCTTGAAAGCAGTCAACGGTATACTTTTTTCATGCAATTTTGGATACAATTTTGGATACATGCCAGTATCAAATCTATGGAAGAGAATACTTTAGCGTTTCCCAAGTCTCTAACCGTATCTCTTATGGAAGGTAGTTGTGATACTTACCGTTCAGTTTGATTGTTCAACTGTCGATAATCGACACATAAACGAGGGGATCCCTCCATCTTTTTGACAATCACGATCGGAGAACAGTAACTTGAGTAACTTCGAGGAATCACACCTGCTGCAAGCAATTTCCTAACCTCGTCCTGTATGATATCTCTTCTCTCAGGGAAATATTGATATCTCCTTATTTTGAAACAAGTTATATCTTTGAGTCTGATCTTATGCACTACCAATTTGGTGGTGGGTTGATGGAGGCCTTCATTGAATGAATATTGGGAAGAATTCGATAATGATTCATATTTTTTTTATGTTATTCGTAGTTAATTGTCCAGGGCTGAACTCCAAAGATGCTTCAATCATTTTTTCAGCATGCTGGGGCCTGGTCGAATGAACTCATTTGACCGACCTCCATCATCCCAATTTTTGGGAAAGTAATCGAAATAATTGTAGAAAACCGACTGACAAAGTTTTTTGACAAACACAATTTGTTACGTAAGGAGCAATTTGGGTTTAGAAATGAATGTTCTACTGTTGAAGCAGTTACACAGATTGTGCAAAGCATAGTCGGGGGTCTTGAGAGGGGTGAACACTCTCCATTGAGCCTTTGTGACCTTAGCAAAACCTTCGACTGTGTTTCGCACAGCCTGCTAATAAAAAAACTCGAATTTCATGGAATAAGAGGTGTAGCACTGACATTTTTCAAATCATAAATCCAAAATCGAAAACAAGTGGTTCATCTCCATTCCGGAATTTCAGGAAGTCCTTCATGGAGTCCCACAGGGCTCCGTCTTAGGAACTTTCCTATTTGTGATTTATTCGAATGACATTTTTCATTTTGTGTCACCTGGATTATGCATATGTGTCGCTGATGATACAATATTGATTCAGTCTCACGATAATCTCAACACTCTGAACGAACTCAATAGAGGCAATACTCAGATAATGATTGTGACTTCCAACAGTAGCATCAACACTGGAAACAAAACTATTAGGAGTTACTATTGACGATGGATTGACTTGGTTACGACACATGTTGAGCAAGAAGTTATCATTCCAACTGTACCTACTTAGGCAACTAAAAAATACTTAGATTTGAATTCTCTACTGTCTGCCTATCATGCCTTATTTCAATGAAATATTAACTATGCTATTATACTATGGAAGAACTCAAAACACTCAATCCGAGTTTTTCGTCTGCAAAAGCGCGCCATACGACTTATCACAAACTCACCTTATAATACCCCATGTCGAGAACTCCTCATAAAACTCCATCTTCAAACATATTTCAATCTTCCTTAGTGATACAAGAAAAATTTAGCGTGCATTCCAATTTCCATGATAATGCAACGAGGGATGCTGACAAGTTGAGACCACGAAGATATCGACTAGAAGTATCCAAACGTAATTCTTCGAATTTGAATTTGTTCAACATATTACCTGATGATGTGCTCAACCTTGACCTCAAATATTTTGAAAAAGTCATCAAGGGCCACTTTCTGAGATTATGTTATCACTCTGTTGAGGAATAATTATCTTCACCAGATTCATCATTCTCTCTATGAAAACAACTGAAAAAAAAACATCGTTCATACAACTCATATTTGTTTTGCAATTCACAATTATTCCAGATTTATTTTTCTCTCCTTTTGTGAATTGAGAAAGAATAAAAAGTCCTCACGAATTATTGTTTTATATGTGGTACATGTCACTGTTAAGTCTGTTTTATTTGCCAGAAATGTACGTGTATGACTTTATTCTGAATACTTTTAATGTGTTTTTTCTGATCTACTACAATCAATATGTCCTTTGTACCTGACTTGCCAAAAACATAAGGTTTGTGAACAGGTGAAATAAATATTCTATTCTCTCCTATTCTATTCTATCATTCATGTTAGCAGTTTGTTTCCAAACTCCTCTGTGAATGTTTTTTCCTCCTATATTAAAAACTCTGGATATTTAAATTTCCGTTTACTAACTCTATTCTTTAGTAAAGCCTGATTTATTGAAGGAAATAATTTGGGACATCTTCAGTTTCATGCGAACAGTTGGTTGATCAGTTCATATAGTGAATAGTGATCACCTCTTGGGTAATCATATTCATAAGAGGAATGTACATTTTTATTATTAGTACCTACTTCTTTCAAATACTAGCACAAAGGATTTCAGTCCAGGATGATATTTATCCCCACTCACTGGTGGCTGCTCACCTCTAGATCAGTCTGAAATATTCACATTAGATATTATGAGATCAAGTTTCATATCCATATAGATCATCACATTATTAGATTGGTTTAAGTTACATATATTGAGGAACTTCATCAGGATTCTACTTTTATCACAGTCTCCTATCACATAATTCTCAACAATGTATGGAAAGTCTACTGAACTTTGAACTGTTGTCTTAGGTCTCACATAATCATCAAACAAGTAGATGGAGCTCCTAATGGCTCCATTCAGCACTTCGGCATTGAGAGAGGAAATATAATACATATAATCTTCTGTATGATCTGGGTGGGTTTGACCAAATATAGCAAATTCAATGAATGGCTTCGATATCTCAACAGGAAAGTAATTCGCTTGTCTATACTCAATGGGTGAAATTTAAAGAATGGACTTCCACTTACTATCGTCGAGCAAATAGTTCACTTCTGGAATCTTTGTGGTGCTTCCAACACAAAGCCTTTGAATAAATTCATTCCAGTATTTCCTTAGCTTATTTATCTGAAGATCACGTTCCATCAGACTCTATAAGAAAATCACCAGTATAACAGCCATTTTCGAGAGGTAACCCGTCTAGTGATGATACCTCAATGGATTTTTGCCATTGTTCAGCAGGAACATCATCCTTATTCGTAACTTTGCGAACTGTTTTTTTCAAATGAGTTTCTTCTTCGGGAACTTTCTTCATTATTAGTTTTCTCACGCCTGTTTTTTTGTTATTCTCAGCCTCTGAAGACGAATCACTGTCCCTAATTTTGTTTGTAGACAAGTAAAAACTTATTGTGGTTGTTAATGCCATTTCGTCAATACAAGCTGTTTGAAATCCGATAGTTCATATGTGTACTTTGAAAAGGCACCATATTCCTTGCAATAACTCCTATCAGAAAAAAATGAGTCCAATACTTTATTTGGTATGTCCTTCTTCTTGGCACTACTATCGATATGAATACTTTGCGATCTGCCTCCGTTTTATGTCTCTAATTCTTCATCAATCTTGTTTTTTTCTCCATTTGGAGCCTCTTTATTTCCTTCTTCGTTACGAATCTCTTCTGCCACCAGCGTTTTCCTCATCCAGCTGGCTATTCTCAATTTTTTCTACCAGAATAAAACGTTTTGAAATTCTAGGTGACACACTACATTTACAAAATATCACCACTGCTAACTGGTCTCCAATCTTCGTAATTCATTTCTCAAGGAGAATCTCATTCATTTCTATGATTGCTGCCATATCGGTCTTAAAAACGAATATATCCAGTCATAATATACTTAGTATCTGCTTTATTTCTCCTAACTCCATCAAACTAATTGATCTGACCTCACAGGATATATCCTTCTGAGTCCCGAGACTGAATTTGAAGTAATACGGAGTCAATATTAGAAAGCTTGTTGGTTTGTGGTATAAAAACGTCGCAGATTTTTTTTTGGAATTTTTATTGACTCAAAAGTACAAAAAAAATTATAAATTGGACATCAGGATGATATCACTACTATTAATTATGTAAATTTGAACTTCTAAAGCAATTATTATTGCCCGTTAGACACAAAAATATGTTATATTTGTCGCAACAGTTTTCTTTTCAGTTTGAAACCTGATTGTTACATCTAAATTCATTTTTGAGATCAGTGATCACATTTGAGAGATGTATAATCTTCTGTTTTGTAGAAGACGTAGGAGTTCTCGGAACAGACAGGGAAATATTGCTTCTGGTTACCATCAAGGATAACCTTTTGTCATCAGCATATCAAGCCCCCAGATACCCAACTAATTCCGGTAAATTTCCCGACCACCCATGAGGCAACTCAAATTAGCAACATTGAAAAATTATTTCGAAAGTGAAAATCAAATCAAATACTACCTATCACATTGTCGTCGTGTGACAATGGAAGGAGTATAGTGAGCAGTTCCTCCAGGAGTGAAACCTTTCAGGCCTGTTGGCAACCGGGACACTCTCTTTGGAAAAGAGGTTGCTGGAGGTTTCTTCTCTAGCACATCCATGCCGAGTAATTACGAAAAAGTAAGAAATTATATGAATACCACCGATTGAAGTGTAACTTGACAGAGATATCAAAAAACCTACCCACTACTGTATGTTTTTCGCAGAGAAACATGACTCTGCGACACTTCCCCCCTTTTGTTAAAAAAAGAATAACGAAATGACAATACAAAGCACAATCAATGATTAATTTGCCAGTCTTCTTGTTCGACTCCTTGTCACTGGACCTTCATATTCGGACGAATCTTCATCATCGCTCGGGAAGTTCTTTCCACGATCCGATTCTGCTACTGGATTGATGGATTGATCGACAGAACCAACATACAGTCGAAGGTCATTGATATGAACATTGGCATTCTATCCATCTCTTCGAATCTCATCATTCCCTAGCCTTGAAACGATAGTATGAGGTGTAGTCCGAGTTTTCCCTAGGGATCTGTCCTCAGTATGTCTTAATTCTCGCACCTTTTGTCCTCTTTTCAAAACAGCAGGTGCATCTTTACGCGTTGAATAATACCTTGTGCGGAATCGTCTCTGATTGACTTCAGCTTCTGCCAATCGTTCTTCTCTTTGTTGTACAGTTTGCCGTTGTCGGAAATTTGAATTTTTCCAGTCTCCAGATTTAGGGAGCTTTTGTCCTGACAATAAAACACTCGGTGGATAGTCAGTGGCTCTATTAGTTCTGTTGTTGATAGCGAGAAGTATTTCATCAAACCTTTCATCCCATTTATTTGCACCCAAAGTGATTGTTAGAATTCTCAGAGCTTTTTTTAATTCTTGGTTGCGTCTTTCCACTGGGTTGGCCTGTTGATGGAAAATTTGGGTGTATAGTGTTCAATATCCGAATTTCTCAAGAATGATTTCCATGAATTTTGAAACTGAGGTCCATTGTCGGTAATAATTGACTGAGGGTATCCCCACATTTTTCAGGAATTTCATTATTGAGTAAGTTGTTGCGTTGCTTCTAATCATTTTGAACAAAAGTCCGTTACAACCAATATGAATCTCTTGCCTCGAGAAGTTCTTGGGTATGGTCCCATAATGTCAAAGCTAAGAGTCTGCCACGGTTTTGTTGGATGTTTTGGTTTGATACATGCTTGAGTTTGAGGTGCACCTGCTTTTGTTGAAGCACAAACCAAACATAATCTTACATGATGACGGGCATTTTGCCATACACCACGCCAGTGATAATTTTGAATTATCGATCTGAAAGTCTCATCCCTTCCATGATGGCACGCAGTAGATGAAACATGACACTCATGTATCACTGTCACTTGAAGCTCTGCTGAAACTTGTCAGACCCAATGTAAAATAATAATCTATTTTCCACAACATATTTTGTTCTCAACTCGCGTTCTCTCCCTTTCAGTTGACTAGTCAGCACATTTTGTAATCTGTGCCATGTGGAAATGTCTCTTTGCATAGCGGTATCTGTGAATATGAATTTTTGTAAAAGTAGTGAACATCTTGTTATACGACGCTATACATAGTGGAGTATACTACGGCCGTGCCAAAAATGCTATCTCGGAAACTAAGCGAGATAGAGGTATAGTTACTTTGGAGAAAATGATCCCCATCGAATTTCGAGCAACTTTGGTTTTTGTGTGTGGTCTGTCTGTCTGTCTGTCTGTACTCTGTGTTAATCATAAATCGATATATCTCCGGAACCCTTTGACATATCGACTTGAAATTTTGCCATCTTATTGTACTCAAAACAATATTATGTCATTAAAATATGAAGGAAATCGGAAAACTCTAAGGTGGTTTTTCCGGGTTTTTTCGATTTTTCACCGGAAGTTCCTTGTAATCACTCTACAAATCGCAAAAGTGGTCCGATCGATTTCATTTTTTGTGAAAAAAACCTCTATCAGGAAGAGACGAAGCCTATTGAAATTGAGCAGGGTCGGAAAATTCCAAGTGGGTTTTTCAAGGAGATTTTCCGAAAAACACGGTTCGCTTCAAAACGACATATCTCGTGAACAAATAGACTAAATCCAAATTTGAGAAATGCACCGTATGCCTCTTTGATGACGCAACAAATTATCATTCAATCATTTTTTCGTGCATCCATCGGAAACTGGAAAAACAAATGAAAACCCAAACATCAAAATTTGAAATCCTTTTAATTCAATATATATCGAAAACAAATGGAAAAATCGAAAATTATCAGGAGTGCAATGTTATCCACTGGAACATTCCCTACAAATCATTTCCCATAATTTTTTCTGTAAACCCAATAGTACAGGAAATAAAGTGAAAAATATGAAAAAAAAAATTTTAACGACCCATAGGGTACTATGAAGATATATTGAAAAACATAGATTATCGATAGATGAAGCTCATCTACCTCCACTGAGGCATGGAACATTTTTTCATTTTGTTGATCGGAAGATGGAACAAAAGTGTTGAAAATTTTATTCTCAGATAATTCCAAATATCTCGAAAACAACTGAAAATATCTGAAAATGTTATAGAACCAAAATTATTCCTTTTGATAAAATCCACAAAAAATCCTCATAACATTTTTTTCTGAATTTAATAGTTCGGGAGATACGATGAAAAAACTAAAAAATTTACAAGTTCCTAGATAATCACTTGCCAATAGAGAACGAAACAAAAAACAAAAGAAAGTAAAAAAAAACACACTCGACTGTCTTGATTTTTTTCCCATAAACTACGTACCTAGCTCACTCTACTGTCTTTATTTTTGCCAATAAACTAGGTACGGGCTAAACCGTAGTTTGTACGAAAAATCTCCAGTTCTCTGAACTTTCATAGCGTCGTATACACATCATTGGTGCCCAATGATAGTTTCAATATAAAAATATGCTCATGATATGGTGCCATGGCCTCTACTTCCATCTTACATGAGCAATGATAAAATATAATCTGCTTTTATAATGTCGTATGAATTATCTGATCTTTATACTAATCTGATACCTTTCAAAAACTACGTACCCACTTGTTATACGACGCTATACATAGTGGAGTATACTACGGCCGTGCCAAAAATGCTATCTCGGAAACTAAGCGAGATAGAGGTATAGTTGCTTTGGAGAAAATGATCCCCATCGAATTTTGAGCAACTTTGGTTTTTGTGTGTGGTCTGTCTGTCTGTCTGTCTGTACTCTGTGTTAATCATAAATCGATATATCTCCGGAACCCTTTGACATATCGACTTGAAATTTTGCCATCTTATTGTACTCAAAACAATATTATGTCATTAAAATATGAAGGAAATCGGAAAACTCTAAGGTGGTTTTTCCGGGTTTTTTCGATTTTTCACCGGAAGTTCCTTGTAATCACTCTACAAATCGCAAAAGTGGTCCGATCGATTTCATTTTTTGTGAAAAAAACCTCTATCAGGAAGAGACGAAGCCTATTGAAATTGAGCAGGGTCGGAAAATTCCAAGTGGGTTTTTCAAGGAGATTTTCCGAAAAACACGGTTCGCTTTAAAACGACATATCTCGTGAACAAATAGACTAAATCCAAATTTGAGAAATGCACCGTATGCCTCTTTGATGACGCAACAAATTATCATTCAATCATTTTTTCGTGCATCCATCGGAAACTGGAAAAACAAATGAAAACCCAAACATCAAAATTTGAAATCCTTTTAATTCAATATATATCGAAAACAAATGAGAAAATCGAAAATTATCAAGAGTGCAATGTTATCCACTGGAACATTCCCTACAAATCATTTCCCATAATTTTTTCTGTAAACCCAATAGTACAGGAAATAAAGTGAAAAATATGAAAAAAAAAATTTTAACGACCCATAGGGTACTATGAAGATATATTGAAAAACATAGATTATCGATAGATGAAGCTCATCTACCTCCACTGAGGCATGGAATATTTTTTCATTTTGTTGATTGGAAGATGGAACAAAAGTGTTGAAAATTTTATTCTCAGATAATTCCAAATATCTCGAAAACAACTGAAAATATCTGAAAATGTTATAGAACCAAAATTATTCCTTTTGATAAAATCCACAAAAAATCCTCATAACATTTTTTTCTGAATTTAATAGTTCGGGAGATACGATGAAAAAACTAAAAAATTTACAAGTTCCTAGATAATCACTTGCCAATAGAAAACGAAACAAGAAACAAAGAAAGTAAAAAAAAGGACACTCGACTGTCTTGATTTTTTTCCCATTAACTACGTACCGAGCTCACTCGACTGTCTTTTTTTTTCGCCAATAAACTAGGTACGGGCTAAGTACGTAGTTTGTACGAAAAATCTCCAGTTCTCTGAACTTTCATAGCGTCGTATACACATCATTGGTGCCCAATGATAGTTTTAATATAAAAATATGCTCATGATATGGTGCCATGGCCTCAACTTCCATCTTACATGAGCAATGATAAAATATCATCTGCTTTTATAGCGTCGTATAAATTATCTGACCCCTATACTAATCTAATACCTAATGAAAACTACATCAATACTTATCTTATACCTTTCAAAAACTACGTACCTCACTTGTTAATTTAGCCTTGTCATCTTTGAATTCATTCAGCCGAGTGCACGGCTATCCGTTATCAGCGTGAATGGTCTATCCTCTAAGTACGCTCTAAATTTTTTGCATGCCGGGACAACAGCTAATGTTTCTTGTCCGTTGATATGATATTTCTTTTCTGATTTATTAGACTTTGAACTAGCATAGGAAATAATACGCCGCTGTTTATCAGGACCCCATTGGAAAAGAACTGCGCCCATTCCATGTTGACATGCATCGATCTGGAGAATAAAAGGAAGATCATGATTGGGTCTCTGTAGCATAAGAGGTTGATTCAGTGCTTCCCTGCAATTTGAAAGACATTCTCTCCTGTGAGCTTGGAGAGCGAAGCTGTCAAGGAAAAAAAGTTGTGAATGTACTCTCGTAACCAATTAGCTGTGCCCAGGAATACTTGAGTTCCGTCGTTCTAGGTGTATCGAATGATTTCATCAGAAGAACATGCCGTTATTGCGGAATGTTTGAAAATTCTGTCATTTTGTGTCCAAGATAATCTAACTCAGAAGAACCAAACACATATTTTTTGAGAGAACTTCGCAAATTATGTATACGTAATCTTTCTAATACCAAGCCCAGATGCAAAATGTGTTCATTATGATCTTCTGAGTAGATGATCATGTCGTCTGAATAAATCTTCGTGAAACGGTCAATGTATCCTGCTAAAACTTCAGTCATGAGTTTCTGAAATGTCGATGGCGCGTTTCTCAGTAGTCCAAATGGAATTACTAAAAATTCATACATAGCTCCGTCTGGTGTCTCGAAAGCAGTCAACGGTATACTTTTTTCATGCAATTTTGGATACATGCCAGTATCTACTTTTCAAATCTATGGAAGAGAATACTTTAGCGTTTCCCAAGTCTCTAACCGTATCTCTTATAGAAGGTAGTTGTGATACTCACCGTTCAGTTTGATTGTTCAACTGTCGATAATCGACACATAAACGAGGGGATCCCTCCATCTTTTCGACAATCACGATCGGAGAACAGTAACTTGAGTAACTTCGAAGAATCACACCTGCTGCAAGCAATTTCCTAACCTCGTCCTGTATGATATCTCTTCTCTCAGGGAAATATTGATATCTCCTTATTTTGAAACAAGTTATATCTTTGAGTCTGATCTTATGCACTACCAAATTGGTGGTGGGTTGATGGAGGCCTTCATTGAATGAATCTTGGGAAGAATTCGATAATGATTCATATTTTTTGATGTTATTCGTAGTTAATTGTCCAGGGCTGAACTCCAAAGATGCTTCAATCATTTTCTCAGCATGCTGGGGCCTGGTCAAATGAACTCATTCGACCCATCTCCATCATCCCAATTTTTGGGAAAATAATCGAAATAAACAATAAACAATAAACCGACTGCCAAAGTTCTTTGACAAACACAATTCGTTACGTTAGGAGCAATTTGGGTTTAGAAATAAATGTTTTACTGTTGAAGCAGTTACACAGATTGTGCAGGCATAGTCGGAGGCCTTGAGAGGGGTGAACACTGTCCATTGAGCCTTTGTGACCTTAGCAAGGCCTTCGACTGTGTTTCGCACAGCCTGCTAATAAAAAAACTCGAATTTTATGGAATAAGAGGTGTAGCACTGAAATTTTTCAAATCATAAATCCAAAATCGAAAACAAGCGGTTTATCTAGATAACTCCATTTCGGAATTTCAGGAAGTCCTTCATGGAGTCCCACAGGGCTCCGTCTTAGGACCTCTCTTATTTGTAATTTATTCGAATGACATTTTTTATTTTGTGTCACCTGGATTATGCATATGTTTCGCTGATGATACAACATTGATTAAGATTCACGATAATCTCAACACTCTGAACGAACTCTCGACTGCAGCCAAAAAAAGTGCTGAAACATGGTTTTCCTCTAATAATTTGAACCTCAATAGAGACAATACTCACATAATGATTGTGACTTCCAACAGAAGCATCAACACTGGAAACAAAACTAGGAGTTACTATTGACGATGGATTGACTTGGTTACGACACATGTTGAGCAAGAAGTTATCATCCCAACTTAGGCAACTAAAAAAATACTTGGATTTGAATTCTCTACTGTCTGCCTATCATGCCTTATTTCAATCAAATATTAACTATGCTATTATACTATGGGGGAACTCAAAACACTCAATCCGAGTTTTTCGTCTGCAAAAGCGCGCCATACGACTTATCACAAACTCACCTTATAATACCCCATGTCGAGAACTTTTCATAAAACTCAAGATATTTTCATTTCCATCTTCAAACATATTTCAATCTTCCTTAGAGATACACAAAAAATTTAGCGTGCATTCCGATTTCCATGATAATGCAACGAGGGATTCTGACAAGTTGAGACCACAAAGATATCGACTAGAAGTATCCAAACGTAATTCCTTGAATTTGAATTTGTTCAACTAATTACCTAAAGATGTGCGCAACCTTGACCTCAAATATTTCGATGAAGTCATCAAGGACCACTTTCTGAGATTATGTTTATTATTACTCTGTTGAGGAATACCTATCTTCACCAGATTCATCATTCTCTATGAAAACAACTGAAAAAAAAACATCGTTCATACAGCTCATATTTGTTTTGCAATTCACGATTCCAATTTTATTTTTCTCTCCTTCTGTGAATTGAGGAAGAAAAATAAGTCCTCACGAATTATTGTTTTATATGTGGTACATACTGTTAAGTCTGTTTTATTTGTCAGAAATGTACGTGTATGACTTTATTCTGAATGTTCCAATGTGTTTTTTCTTATCTACTACAATCAATATGTCCTTTGTACCTGACTTGCCAAAAACATAAGGTTTGTAAATTAGTGAAATAAAAATTCTATTATATTCTATTCTATTCTATTATTCATGTTAGCAGTTTGTTTCCAATTTCCTTTGTGAAGGCGGTTTTTTCCTCCTATATTTCTAATCAGATCTATTGAAGGAAACTCTGGATATTTACATTTCCGTTTACTAACTCTTCTCTTTAGTAAAGCCTGATTTATTGAAGAAAATAATTTGGTATAGAAAATTTCAATGCCTTTGTTGACATCTTCAGTTTCATGCAAATCGGCACAGTTGGTTGATCAGTTCATATAGTGAATAGTGATCACCTCTTGGGTAATCATATTCATAGGAGGAATGTACATTTTTATTATCAGTACCTACTTCTTTCAAATACTTGCACAAAGGATTTCAGTTCAGGATGATATTTATCCCCACTCACTGGTGGCTGCTCACCTCTAGATCATCACATTATTAAATTGGTTCAAGTTACATATATTGAGGAACTTCATCAGGATTCTACTTTCATCACAGTCCACCATCACATAATTGGGTATATTGAAGATCCTAACATTGAAATATTATCATTATGCAATGCCAATTGCTCAACAATGTATGGAAAATCTACTGAACTTTGAACTGTTGTCTCAGGTCTCACATAATCATCAAACAAGTAGATGGAGCTCCTAATGGCTCCATTCAGCACTTCGGCAAAGGGGGAATATAATACATATAATCTTCTGTATGATCTGAGTGGGTTTGACCAAATATAGCAAATTCAATGAATGGCTTCGATATCTCAACAGGAAAGTAATTCGATTGTCAATACTCAATGGGTGAAATGTAAGGAATGGACTTCCACTTACTATCGTCGAGCAAATAGTTCACTTCTGGAATCTTTGTGGTGCTTTCAACACAAAGCCTTTAAATAAATTCATTCCAGTATTTTCTTAGCTTATTTGTCTGAAGATCTCGTTCCATCAGACTCTATAAGTAAATCACCAGTATAACAGCCATTTTCGAGAGGTAACCCGTCTAGTGATGATACCTCAATGCATTTTTGCCATTGTTCAGCAGGAACATCATTCTTATTCGTAACTTTGCGAACTGTTTTTTTCAAATGAGTTTCTTCTTCGGAAACTTTTTTCTTTATTAGTTTTCTCACGACTGTTTTTTTGTTATTTTCAGCCTCTGATAACGAATCACTGTCCCTAATTTTGTTTGTAGACAAGTAAAAACTTATTGTGGTTGTTAATGCCATTTCGTCAATACAAGCTGTTTGAAATCCGATAGTTCATATGTGTACTTTGAAAAGGCACCATATTCCTTGCAATAACTCCTATTAGAAAAAATGAGTCCAATACTTTATTTAGTATGTCCTTCTTCTTGGCGCTACTATCGATATGAATACTTTGGGATTCGCCTCCGTTTTTTGTCTCTAATTCTTTATCAATCTTGTTCTTTCTCCATTTGGAGCCTCTCTATTTCCTTTTTCGTTGAGAATCTCTTCTGCCACCAGCGTTTTCCTCATCCAGCTGGCTATTCTCCATTTTTTCTACCAGAAAAAATGTGTTGAAATTCTAGGTGACACACTACATTTACAAAATATTACCACTGCTAACTGGTCTCCAATCTTTGTGATATATTTCTCAAGGACAATCTCATTCATTTCTATGATTGCTGCCATATCGGTCTCAAAAACGAATATATCCAGTCATAAGTCCAAGTACAGTATAGTCGCTCGTAGCGTACGGATCGTATTCCGAGCTTCTCGTTCGAAAATCGAATTCAAGTGATTTAAATCGGATAAATTATCGTAGTTTTTCTTTTATACAAAACACAAAGTATAAGTCAGTGAAGTGTTTCATAAAATTAATAAGTAATTTATTCCTTTGATTGCTGTGCAATTAGCAGAATGTCCGGTATATGCACAGCATGTACAACGCCGATAACAAAAAAGTCGCCGGGTCTCCAATGCCAGAGTTTTTGTGGCAGTTCTTATCACGGCAAGTGTGTAGGCCTCGCAGCAGACCAATTGACTTTTATCAAAGAATGCCATAACGCTGTTTGGATTTGCTCTACTTGCAAAAAAGAGATGAGTGTAACCAAACAAGCAGACCTATCAACCTTCCGAAATGATGATATCACTGACACTACAGGGGATCCAAAATTGCAGGATAAAATTCTGAAATGTATGCTGGATATTAAAGGAGAAATGAAAGTGTTTCGTGAAAAGCAGGATGATCTCGTCCAATCTATAAGTTTCTGCTCTGATAAAATAACAGATTTCGAAACATCCCTCCAAAAAGTCAACGAACATATAAAAATCATCGAAAACTTGAAACTAGAGAACCAGAACTTAATGAGGCATGTTCGAACCCTTAATAAGAGAGTAAACGACCTCGAGCAAATATCTCGCATGAACAATATTGAGATACAAGGAGTGCCAGAAAAAAAGAATGAAGATATTTTTAAAATCATTGAGACAGTACATCAGAACTTGAATGTCCAATTTTCACCAGATCTAATAGATTCGGCCCATAGAGTGAAATCCTTCGCTCCCAATAGGCCGAAAAATATTGTGATCAAATATATCTCCCGGAAAGTGAAAGACGATATCTTAGCTGCGACAAAAATTAAGAAGATGTCATCTCCAAATCGTTTGTTGAGTATCGAAGGCGTTTCCAAAGACTTATACATCTCCGAACACTTATCACCGGAAAACAAAACGCTCTACAAAAAAACGAGAGACTTTGCGAAAGCCAAAAATTTCAAATACGTATGGGTGAAAAATGGCAATATTCTGATTCGCAAAGATGAGGGCTCTCACGTCAAACGAATCGAGAATGAAGATGACCTGACATCCGCCTGATCACAGCATAAAAATCAACACCCATCGTATACTCAATCAGGACATTTTCGCGAATTTAACATGTTTTGTTCAGAACGTAAGGGGCTTGCGTTCTAAAACTACTGAATTCAAACTAAATATCCATAATTGTGACCACGACGTGATATTTTTAACAGAGACATGGTTGAATAATGGTGTGCTGAATAGTGAGTTATTTTTCGGTGATGAATTTTCAGTGTATCGAAGAGATCGCGAAAGTACAAAAAGCGCAAAGAGTGATGGTGGAGGAGTTCTAATAGCCTCACGAAGAGAAATACAAGTTGTTGAACGTCCCGAATGGCAGAGCGATGCTGAGGATCTGTGGTTAACTTTGTATACGCCGAAAAAAGGTAAAATCCATCTATGCTGCGTTTACTTACCCCCCGGAGATGATGAAGCACTAGCATACTTCACTAATAATCTTCACAGACTTTTCAACATAATATCAGATGATGCTCTCCTTATCTGTGGTGATTTCAATATGTCGAACACTTCATGGAATTTCAAACAAAATTGTTCAATTCTGATTCCATCATTTGTAGATACAAAGTTCACTAATTTGATTGATATTCTTGATTTTTATGGACTGAAACAATTCAACTCTCTGAAGAATAGTAATGACAAAATCCTCGATCTTGTCCTATGTAACCAACTTATTGTAAGAAATCTCAAACCCGGCGAGCCTCTAGTGAAGGAGGATTTACATCACAGAAGTATTGAATTTAGCCTCGCTTTTTCTATTCTAAAAACTCTGCAGTCGAACTCCAAGTTTACTAAAAATTTCAGGAAAGGAGACTATAATTCTATAAATACGGAAATTTCAAATATTAATTGGGTGGATATTCTTGGAAATTGTGATGACGTGAATAATTGTTTGGATGTTTTTTACAAAGAAATATATCAGATAATAGATATCTTCGTGCCGAAAAAAAGAATTTTCAATCAGTTTCCAGTATATTTCACCCAAAACACCATAAAAATTATTATCGAAAAATCTAAAGCTCACAAAAAATATAAAAAGTCTTGTTCCCAGTTTGATTACCGACTCTTCTGTCAATTGCGGAATAGATCCAAGCAAATGATTCGAAATGACTTCAAAAACTTCGCGAACTCCGTACAAAACGACATACCGAATAATTCTAAAAAATTCTGGTACTTTGTTTCCAAAACTAACCAAAATAATAACATTCCTAATGATATGAAATTAGGTGATGAATTAGCAGATGGAGCAGATGTTTGCAAGCTCTTTTCAAAATTTTTCAAAAGTGTCTTTCAGCCTTACGAACAAACAATGTACTCACACACAATAAATAATACCTGCTCGATAAGTAAAATAACAGTGTCCGTAGAACAAATCAAAAACATTCTTTCAGCATTAGATGAAAACAAAGGCAACGGCCCAGACGGATTACCATCATTTTTCATAAAAAAATGTGCACCAAGTATCTGTGTGCCGTTAACAATAATCATTAATAAATCTTTCGAGGAATGCACGTTCCCAGAGAGATGGAAAGCTGCTTATGTAGTACCTATTTTTAAAAATGGTAATAGAAACAACGTTGCTAACTACCGTCCGATCTGCAAGTTGAACATTCTGAGTAAGGTTCATGAACTTATAGTTCATGATTCACTTATGACTTCCATAAAAGGATATATTATTGAGGAACAGCATGGATTCTTTCCAAAGAGATCCCTAGAGACAAATTTAGTAATATATACAGAATATTTGACGAACGCAATGGACTGCCAGACTCAAGTGGACTCCGTGTACACCGATTTCAGTAAAGCATTCGACAAAATAAACCACAATATTTTGATATCCAAATTAACTGAAGTCGGTGTGCACGGGGACCTGCTTCGCTGGTTCGCCTCATACATCTATAATAGGACACAAATCGTTACAGTTAATGGACATCAATCGGCCCCATACATTGTAACATCGGGAGTACCCCAGGGCTCACATTTAGGACCTCTTCTTTTTATTATATATTTAAACGACATTAAGTCTTGCTTTCAATTCTGTAATTACATACTATATGCGGACGATCTCAAAATATTCTCTCAAGTAAATAGTATAACTGATTGTTCCCTTATCCAAAATGATTTGAACAGATTTTTTGACTTCTGTCAAATTAATAAACTCCATTTGAACTTAGATAAATGCTGCTTCATCACATTCACTCGAAACCACAAGATATTTTCATACGATTACCACTTTGGTAATAGTGCCCTTAAAGAGGTTAACGAAATAAAAGACCTAGGTGTTGTACTGGACAAAAAACTCTCGTTCTCAACGCATATTGACTACGTTGTATCTAAATGTAACAGAACATTAGGATTTATTCTTAGACATTGTAAAAACTTCACATCCATTCATGCCATGAAAACCTTATTCTACTCCTTTGTTCATAGTAAACTAAATTTTGCAAATATCATCTGGCATCCTCAATACTCTATATACAAAACTAGATTGGAGATCATACAAAATAAATTCTTAAGATATCTCGAATACAGAATTAGTGGGGAATACAATATAACAACGGGTACAGCCTTCCTAAGAAACAAATTTCGTATGCCCACACTAGAGGCTCGTCGAGAGCAATCCGACATAATATTTTTATTTAAAATTGTGAATGACTTGGTCGATGCCCCTGAAATTTTGTCAAATATACCTCTCAATGTTCCTTCTCGTTCTTTGAGAAATTACCGTCTCTTCTCTGAAAAGCTCTGTAAAACAAACTTAGGAAAAAACTCTCCCCTACATAGAATGGTAACACTTTACAACGATAAGTTCGATGATATTGATTTATTCAATCATACATTACATGTATTCAAATCTAAGATAAAAGAAAAATACTGAACTTTACAGTTGACATCATTAAAATATTTCATAGATTAGTATTAGTTTAAGCTAAAAATGTAATACATATATATATATATATATAAGTTACACTTCTGTACGCTCTATTGTATCCGTGGATAACACTTTGGGTTATGCCTGTTGTTATCCTATATGATTTCAATAAATGAATAAATAAATAAATAATATACTAAGTATCTGCTTTATTTCTTCTAACTCCATCAAACTAATAGATCTGACCTCACAGGATATATCCTTCTGAGTCCCGAGACTGAATTTGAAGTAATACGGAGTCGATATTAGAAAGCTTGTTGGTTCTTGGTATAAAAACGTCGCAGATTTTTTTTTGAATTTTTATTGACTCAAAAGTACAAAAAAATTATGAATTGGACATCAGGATGATATCACTACTATTAATTACGTAAATTCAAACTTCTAAAGCAATTATTATTGCCCGTTAGACACAAAAATGTGTTATATTTGTCGCAACAGTTTTCTTTTCAGTTTGAAACCTGATTGTTACATCTAACTTCATTTTTGAGATCAGTGGTCACACTTGAAAGATGTATAATCTTCTGTTTTGTAGAAGACGTAGGAGTTCTCTGAACAGACAGGGAAATATTGCTTCTGGTTACCATCAAGAATAACCTTTTGTCATCAGCATATTAAGTATTATATCGAATGAAGAATTGGCGTTAGAAATGTTGGAATCTAAAAATCTCAAAATTTCTGCTGATTGATTCCGATCACCTCTGTATAGAGTCAACGAGTGAGCCACTCCCAAGTCAATCACGTGGAAAATAGATTTGACGGTATGTTCTTTGTTCTTGCAATACTAATGCGATGGTGACTTATCATTCTGTCAATTAGATCAATTCCTCTTATGCAGGAGTTCTATTCGTTTACAATATTTGGTCATGGTATCACAATGTATTTCAATTCTTTTTCAGACGAGCGCTTACACTCGTCTTGGGGTTCTACGAGAAATGCAGTAGAATCCAGTAGAACATTTTTCATATTGTAATGATATTTCCCTTAGAAGGGCTCTAGAAACATCATCAGTAAGACAGGAGTACAACGATCATCCTGTAACACGCATCCCATATTGTTCTCCAACCTCCCAATGATTTCTACATACACCAGCATATTTTCGAACACTCAATATATGCCGCAGTGACGAATAACGTGACAGAAGATTCTGGAATGTTCTGAAAACAATCGATGGAACAATTAGAGAGAGGGGTTCTGTTCTAAGAAGCTTCTAGAAAAAAAAAGTAGGAGACGGAAGATCATTCAAGAACGTTCTCTAACCAAAGCCTTCCAAGGAATCTCATATATAACGGCCGAACAACTGCCGTCAGTTAAGCAGCGAGTGTCAGAGAGGCAGATATATACCGCGTGATATGAACCGTCTTACATAAATAGTAGTTTAAGTTCGATATGAATTAGTGTTTCTCTAGTTCAAATAAATCAGTCCGCCAATAAATAGTGTCGTGTTCGCTTCGGCACCCGAATAACGTAGCAATTGGTGTCAGAGGTGTGGAATATTCCAGTGTGAAGTGAACAGACCGTTACAATGGAGAAACTACACGAGTTGAAAGTGGTGGACTTGAAACGCGAGTTGGAGGAGAGAGATCTCGACACAACAGGGATCTAGGCTACCCTTCAGTATCGTCTCAAAAAACGAGATACTGAATATAAAAAATGAAAATAATAAGGAAATAGAAGAACTGAAGAGGGAAAATGCAGAATTGAAAGAAAATGTAAGTTTACTAAATGAAAGAATTCTTATAAATGAAAGGAAGCAGAAAAAATATAATCTGATTGTGTACGGAGTGAAAGAGGAAGCAAATGACCTGGAAGATATTCAGAATTTCATCAAAATCATAAACGATAGGTGTGGGGTTGAATGTAGATTTCACGATTTTAGAGACTGGTACAGGATCGGAAAAATTACTGGTGACCAAGCAAAACCAAGACCAATAGTCGTGGAATGTCTTCATTATAAATTAATTGGTGCGATTTTCGAAAAAAACTCTATCTTGAAAGGGAGTGGAATATCAGTATCCAGAGATTACATCAAAGAAGATTACGAAGCCCGAAAAATCTTATATCCACATCTGAGGGAAGCTAAACTGAAAAATGCTGATGCTAAAATAAAAAACAATAAACTAATTGTGAATGGCGTTACATACACAGCAGAAGAATTAACACCAACATCAACTGGAAACAAGAATACATCTACATCGAAACCAAATAGACATTTCAATACCCAGCAAACTCCAGCTTCCAGTCAATCATCAACTGCAGCACAAACCACGAAGAGACAACAATATTTCGACGAAATTCCGCCTAAGAGGTTCACAAGGCAATCTAGCAAATAATAGGTGTTGGATCGGAAGGTGTTTTCATAGTGGTGCCAATATCTCAAACTTTATGTATTGTTTTTCTATTGTATTTTTATTTTTAATGATATTTTGAACAGATTTTTCCTCCATATATTTGAATTTATTGTATGAATACTCACTTCCATCTGAAAATTCTGCATACTCATACTCATACATTGTTATTCGAGTCATTCTGGAATTGTATGACTAAATAAAAATAAATCGAAAATATGGATAGATATATCAGAGATTTTGAAATCGATTCGTACAACACCTCAGTTATTCATGATCACAAGGAACTGAGTACTATTGTTCCGAATATACATGAATTTGAAAGTATCAAAGTATTCCATATGAACATAAGAAGTGCTAAAAAAAATGTGGATGAACTCAAAATTTTGCTTAGTGAAATAAGCTGGAAATTTGATTTTATTGTATTATCTGAGACATTTCAAATTGATGATATCTCCACTTTCAATATAGCTGGATATATCACTATATATAATCATGGAAATTTGAATAAAAATGATGGTGTAATTGTATTT
Organism: Phaedon cochleariae; assembly: GCA_918026855.4. Classification (NCBI taxonomy): domain Eukaryota; kingdom Metazoa; phylum Arthropoda; class Insecta; order Coleoptera; family Chrysomelidae; genus Phaedon; species Phaedon cochleariae. The sequence continues at coordinate 16,782,658 of OU896723.1, read as the reverse complement.
ATAAATGAAAAACTATCAGTTGACTCGAAAATAATAGATATTGGTGACATAAGAGCTATCGAAATCAGAGCCAGAATTGGCCAGACAACTGTATTCATCACAGCATTATATAGATCTCCATCGAGTGATATTGATAACTTCAATATGAATTTAAACGAATATTTCGCAAACTGCCCTAGGAACATAGATATCAAAATGTTTTTAGGCGACATAAACATCGACATACTGAGTCAGAGTGATCAGATTCATAATTATTTGAACATCTTGAGTGAATACAACTATATATCAGGAATAAATGAATTTACACGAATACAAAGTGATACTAAGTCATGTATAGACCACCTGTTCATAAAAACTTCCGATAACAAATATGACATCCGAGCCATAATACTTGAATCAAATATTACAGATCATTTTTCTATAATAGGAAATGTAATTTTCCCTGAAAAAAAAACCGCCGAAGACAATCATTATGTTAAATATTTCTTAGACAAGAAGAAACTAATTATGAACTTAGAAAAAGAACAGTGGCACGATATTTATGAATGTGAAGATATCGACAATGCGACTAAGCTCTTCGTTGAAAAAATAAAATCATATGTTGAGGAATGTACAAATAAAGTGAAAATATCAAAACAATACAAAAAGAAAAAAGAATGGATATCAAGTGGCTTAGTAAAATCGATAGAAAGAAAAGATGAACTATTTCGTACAATGAGAAGATTCCCAAGTGAACAAAATAAAAATAATTACAAAATATACAGAAATAAACTCAATGACCTGATAAAACACACGAAATTTTCTTATTATCAAAACAAGATCACCAGAAATCAAAATGACCCTTTGAATTTATGGAAATGTGTTAACGAAATATGTGGTAATAAAACAAAAAATATGGAAATAAAAAAAATTAAAATTCAAGATGGTACAGTCATAACAGATGAATTTCAAATAACTAGAGAATTCAATGGCTATTTTTCAGAAGTCGGAAGTAAATTAGCAGAAAAAATAACTAAACATGACGGATTTAACGATATGCCGGGAGAAAACCAGATAAATTCCATATTTTTATTCGAAACAGATGAAAATGAACTAGCGGATACAATATCCCTCCTCAAAAACAAAAAATCTCCGGGCATTGATGAAATCACTTCTGAAACAGTAAAGCTGTTATCAAATTCTTCAGTGAAACCTTTGGTATACCTTATAAATTGGTGTTTAAACTCAGGTACATTCCCCTCAATTCTCAAAACAGCTATGGTGAAGCCACTGTTTAAGTCGGGTAGCAAAAACGATGTCTCAAATTACAGACCAATCTCTCTGATTTCGACCATATCAAAATTATTCGAAATGATAATAAAAAAGCGAATTACTATTTATTTAGATAAATATAATATCCTTTCGAATAAACAATATGGATTCCGAGAAAAAAAATCGACACAAGATGCAATCAATTACTTAATATCCAACGTAAATAATTTTTTGGACGAAAAAGATGCAGTGCTTTGTATTTTTGTTGACCTCGCGAAGGCTTTCGATACGGTCAGTCATTCTCAGCTAATGAAAGTATTGGAGAGTATCGGCTTCAGAGGAAATGCATATAATTTAATGGAAAGCTATCTATGTAATAGGAATCAACACGTAAGAATTGCCAAAAAACTAAGTGAAGCAAAAAATGTAAAATACGGTGTGCCCCAGGGTACAGTTCTTGGGCCACTTCTCTTTAATATATATTTGAATGACTTATTCAGAATTCAAACAGTGGGGGACATCGTGAGTTTTGCTGATGATACAGCTATCTTGTATCACGAAAAAAATTGGAGTGATTTGAAAACTGTAGCCGAGAGAGATTTCGAAAACATAGCAAAATGGTTTGATAATCGACTACTCACAATAAATATTGGAAAAACTAAATTCATTCCGTTCGCATCATATTCAAATGGCTTACCCGATTATGATACCCTTTCTGTAAACAAAAGTAACACCATCATTCACATAAAATCTGAAAAATCGATTAAATATTTGGGAATCTTCATAGATTGTAATCTGAAATGGAATATCCACATCGACAACGTGATGAAAAAACTCAGATGTACATTATCAAAGTTCAAATATTTATCTAGCATCCTTACTACAAGTCAAATGCACACATTATATTTCGCATTGGTGGAGAGCCATCTCAAATACGGAATTGTTGCTTGGGGAGGTGCATCAAATATCTATATCAAACCACTAGAAGTCTTACAAAAATACATAATTAAAGTAATGTATAAAAAAGATTACACCTATCCTTCTAATAAACTGTACTTGGAAACTGATCTGATGGACACAAGACAGCTGTTTTTTCTAGAAATCATTGTGCGCCAACATAAACACAGCAATAATATTATTCCTATAGCCCATGAATACAATACCAGATATAGAATAAAGTCAAATAGAGTTCCCAAGGCTAAGAAAAATTTGTTACAAAAATCCTTCATATATCTTGGTCCAAAACTTTATAATTTGATACCAACTGAAATCAAAGACATATATTCGAAAACAATATTCAAAAAAAAAATCAGAATTTGGATGAAAACGTTCACAAGAACTTAAATACATTAATTTGTAGATGTAAATAATACCTACCAGATCTAATAAAGTATCTTCCTATGAATATATTAAATACTTATTAAATTTTTTTTTTCACAAATGTTATTCCACATTTTGTATTTTTTGTACTCTTGTCATATAATTGTCATATTTTATTGTTAGTATTATTATAGTCATGTTACCATATGTTATGTTATATACATTCAACTACATAGAATCGGAGCTAAATACAGTAACTCAACTTTCAAGGTCTAACCTTTAGTTGTTTTCTGAATTTATTCTACCTGTAAATCTTGTTTTTTTATGTATTATGGAATTATCATTGTATATCTGATACATAAACTGTTTCACATTTATGGTGAAATGAACATTTGAATATTTCATCAAAAATCTAATAATATGTATTGATTATATGATTGTTAATATTTTTTGCGGTGATTAAATTATTATTATTATTATCAGTATATGGTGAGCGAAAGTCAAGATCCAGAGACGTTCAACTTCGAGGAACCAGCTTCAGCGGAATCGATGTTGGCTGGAATCTCGGAGCAGATAGCTCAGCAGGATCAGATAGCCTTTCAGATCTCAGCTCAACGGCAAGAGGTATTGGCTCAGATAACAGCTCAAGTCGCGACTCAGATAGAAGATCTGAAGAAAGTACTGCAGCTCGAAATAGATGAACTGAAGTTTCAATCTCACAGGAGAGCTGCGATGGAAGAGTCAGAAAATGGTCAACGACTCGTGATGGAAACCACAATAGGGCCGGATGCAGTGGTTACCACCAATCGAGTGAAGCCGCCTACATTTGATGGAAAAACATCGTGGCCAAACTACCTGAAGCAATTCGAAGCAGCTTCCAGAGCCAATGGATGGACAACAAAAGACAAAGTGGTAGCTCTTACAGTAGCTCTACGAAGTGATGCACTAAACATCTTGCAAGCCATTCCGGAGGATAAATCCGATAACTACGATTATCTCATCGAATGCCCCAACATGCGATATGGTCAAAAACATCTACAGCAAGTGTTTCGATCACAAATGAAGAACCGTCGACAGGGAGACAATGAGAGCCTACAGGAATTTGAAATGAAAGTAGCTCGGTTGGTTCGGTGTGCCTACCCATCAGCTCCTGAGTATCTGATAGACTGCCTCGCTGTCCAAATGTTCCTGGATGGATTGCGAGATATTGAAATGCGGAAAGCGGTTCGGTTGACTCGACCTAAAGACTCTGGCAGCTGCGCTAGAGATCGAGGCCGCAGTAGAAGCTACACGAGAAGCAACAAAATTCCAAGCCGTCGATGACAGCAAGAACATAGCAGACAATCCCAGGCAAGATATAACTGAAGACTATATGAACGTCATCAAGGGCCTCTTGGATGAGGAGAAGAAACCAGTTCGAGCAGCTGCAGGAAAACTAGAGCGGGCTGATCCAAAAAGGCCAGTTTACCGGGTGGCGAAGAGCCATAAGAATGCAGATCTATTGTCCAGAAGGCCATGTCCACCTGAGTGCTCACATTGTAGTCGTTTGGAGAATAAGGAAGCAGCCCTCTGCAGAACTACCATTGTCAATGAAGATTGGTTACCTGCAGCAATCAAGCAGGAGCAAGAAAAGGACCCAGAACATCGGAAGCTTCGAGAATGGAAGAAAGCGAATCGCCGTCCTTCTTGGCAAGAAGTAGCACCATCTTCACAGACTTTGAAGGCGTACTGGAGTCAGTAAGACTCCTAGGTATTAGAAGAGGACATGCTCAAGAGGAATCTCGAGAGCGATGATGGGTCAGATAATCGTATGCAGTTGGTCAATCCTAGGAGCCGAGTGTCGGAAGTACTCGGATATGATGGAACTCCAGGGGGACATCTAGGAGTGAAGAAGACACTGCAGCGGGTACGAGAGCGGTTCTAGTGGGTGAACTGCAGTGACGACGTCAGGAAGTGGTGCCGTGAATGTACCGTGTGCTTTGCCAGCAATGGACCTCATCGTAAACCAAGAGACAGTACAATGTTGGAAGCCCTTTCGAGAGGATTGCCATGGATATTGCGGGGCCGTTTCTAGTGACTGATAATGGAAATGAATACAGCATCGTCTGCATGGACTACTTCACCAAGTGGGTAGAAGCGTATGTGATTCCTAATCAGGAGGACGTAACTATCGCTGATGTCCTAATGAATCAACTCATCAGTCGTTTTGGAGTGCCATTGAAACTTCACTCTGATCAGGGCCGGAACTTCGAGGATGAAGTGTTTAAGAAGATGAGCGAGAAGTTAGAAATCAAGAAAACAAGACAACTCCATTGCATCCACAGTCAGATGGCATGGTGGAACGAATGAACCGAACCATAGGGATTTATCTCTGCAAAGTCGTAGATCAACACTAACAAGACTGGGATCAACATCTTCCTTTCTTCTTGATGACCTACAGGTCTGCAGTACTGGAATCTACAGGACAGACTCCGGCGAAGGTTCTATTTGGACGGAAGATGAGGCTTCCATGTGACTCGGTCTTCGGATGTACACCTGGTGAGGACATAGTAGGGAAAGATTTCGTTACGAATCTGATGAAGAAAATGAACGATATTCTTGAATTGGTTCGTTTTAATCTGAAAATCGCCAGCGATCGCATGAAAGACCGATACGACATCAGAGCTGGGGGTGCAGGATACGCAGAAAGAGACCTGGTGTGGTTGAACAATCCACAAAGGCAACGAGGTATTTGTCCAAAACTACAGAGATCTTGGGAAAGACCTTATACCAGGGGTCGGCAAGTAATTTCAACTGGGGTCCGGATATTTAATGGAAATTTGTTTCAAGAAGAAGATCAACGATGTCATCTACCGCATCAGTAGGGAACCCAGTGGCAAACCAAAAGTCGTTCATTTCAACAGACTAGCACCATTCGAGGGAACACAAGATCAACAAGTTCAACAAGTATGTCCGGAAGAAAAGGAGCTCACATTTGAGGAATTTATTGGGACATACAGTGGCTCATCAAAAGCAAGGTTTGGCGTCACCAAGAAAGAGCACCGTGACCTTTTTGCCACCCCTGTTGAATACGCACTAGCTCACTGCGTGGCCGAGGATCTTCAGATGTCTCAAGGAATAGCCAACAAGTTCATGAGGAAATTCGGGAAGTTACAAGAGCTTCATCAACAGGGTCCCTCCGTCGGTCGAGCATTAGAAATAGAAGATATCAGCGCTAAAGGAAAAAAGGTCTCTGTTTCATCTTATAACGAAAGGAAGATCTTCTGAGAAACCCACTTACAAGGACCTCTGGGAGACACTTGTCGACTTGCGAAGCACCATACTCGAGAAGGACATAGAGAAGATAGCTGTTCCAAAGCTGGGGTGTGGACTGGATGGCTTGAATTGGAGAGTTGTAAGGAACATGCTAGAGGTTGTATTTAGATTCACTGGAGTTGAAATTCTGGTATGCTGCTGGAACTCCAAAGGAACTCCAAGAGAGAAGACAGTGCCATGCTATTTCTACCATACTGAACGTTGTAGAAATGGAACCAGTTGTCCCTATCTCCATAACAATCAGAGTACATTCCAGGAGGAATGCGTTTTGAGGAGGGGGCAGTGTAATGATATTTCCCTTAGAGGGGCTCTAGAAACATCATCAGTGAGACAGGAGTACAACGATCATCCTGTAACACGCATCCCAGATTGTTCTCCAACCTCCCAATGATTCCTACATACACCAGCATATTTCCGAACACTCAATATATGCCGCAGTGACAAATAACGTGACAGAAGATTATGGAATATTCTGGAAACAATCGATGGAACAATTAGAGAGAGAGAGAGAGGTTTTGTTCTAAGAAGCTTCTAGAACGAGAAAGATGAGAGATCATTCGAAAACGTTCTCGAACCAAAGTCTTCCAAGGAATCTCATATATAACGGCCGAACAACTGCCGTCAGTTAGTTAAGCAGCGAGTGTCAGAGAGACAGTTATATACCGTGTGATACAAATCGTTTTACATAAATAGTAGTTTGAGTTCGATATAAATTAGTGTTTCTTCAGTTCAAATAAATCAGTTCGAAAATAAATAGTGTCGTGTTCGCTTCTGCACCCGAATAACGTAACAATATCAAACCACTGAGCCACCGAAATTTCGGTTCTATCTGACATTTTAGATGAACCTCGCCCAAGTCTAGTCTGCTTTGTGCGTTCAAGCACAGCAGGTGATTTCGTTCGTCCGAGCTACTGATACGGACGATAACAAAGTTTTTCTCCTGTGAGATTGGTGACATAGTTGTACAATAATAATGAGACTCAATACGTTTTGCAATTGACTTTTCGAGAGTCAATGAAAGATTATCACCGTATGATCTACAAAGCGCAGATACGGCCTGTTCTAGAATACTGTTCCCACATATGGGGTTCAGCACCAAAACATACGCTGATGCTCTTAGATTCCATCCAGAGGAGAGCCATTCGCCTGGTGGGTGACGCCACACTTACTCACTCTTTGACATCATTGGAACACCGTAGAAAGGTCGGCGACCTTTCACTTTTTTATCGATACTTCCACGGGAAATGTTCTTCGGAAATCTCTGCTATCATCCCTTCACTAGCAATACCAATCAGACGAACTAGACAAGCCCAGTCAGCACATCCTTTCGTTGTCAACCTCGAAAGATGTCGAACAGCACTTTATCAAGACTCCTTCATCCATAGAACGGCTAGGCTCTGGAATTCATTGCCTGTGGAAGTATTCCCAACAACATATAATCTCCAAAAGTTCAAAAAAAATTCCAATACCTACCTCTTGTCCCTATCCTCCCTAGGAACGCACGATGTTCTTTGAACATTATAGGGATTCCCTTTCGTGCGCTTCAAGCGATAAAAAAAAACACACATTGAGAAGAATTTGAAATCAAGAGAAGATGAAGTCAATGGCATTGCACGGAGCAAAAGTAGTGATCAAGGTAAAATCGGCTGAGATATTTAAAAATATCTTTGAGAATTACCTCAATGAATTATACTACATAGACCGAGTTGGGAACAAGTGCACAGTCAATTTACTCAACAAAGATTCACCGGCGCCCAATAGAGATACAAATAAAAAAAGTTTAAGGTGAATATGGTGTTATTGAGAACATCACAAATGATGTGTGGAAAAACCCACCTTCTAAGGTATACAGGCTGATCCACGGTGGATGGCCTATTAGAAGAATCTGGAGAACGAAAAGACAGAACATTCTGAAAATTGGTATGCTTTGATAATTGAACATTCTATATCCGTCTAAAATATTATCATCGATACAGTGTTGCCACTTCTATCAGAAACAACTAGCAACTTCGTTATTTTAAATAGAGCACCCTGTATTTCATTGAGTTTTTAGATTCTCCTTGAGAAGCTCATTTCATCAATGCATCACATTTTGGGTAGCAGAAATGATTACAGAGATATAGGGTGTTCAAAATCGAGATTTTTCAATTTCAGGATTTTTTTGTGTCGAAAGTATTCATTATTGATCAAAACGGCTCACATGTCCCTATCTTAACTTTCGATTCACTATCTACTGACATCTAATTGGAACAGATACAGGGTGATCAGAATTCTGAATCTTCAAGCACTCTGTATTTTTTCCAATCAAATTCCAGTAGATAGTCAATCAAAAGTTAAGAAAGGGACATGTAAGCCGTTTTGATCGATGATGAATAGTTTCGACACAAAAAAATCTTAAAATTGAAAAAATCTCGATTTTGAACACCCTATATCTCTGTAATCACTCCTGCTAGACCCCAAGTGTGATGCATTGATGAAATCAGCTCTTCAGAAAGAATCTAAAAATGCAATAAAATACAGGGTGTTCCATTTGAAATAACAAAGTTGCTAGTTGTTTCTGATGAAAGTGGCAACACTGTATCAATGAAAATATTTTAGAGGGATAGGGAATGTTGAATTATCAGAAAATCCAAATTTTCAAAATGTTCTGTCTTTTCGTTCTCCAGATACTTCTAATAGGCCATCCACCGTGGATCACCCTGTATAAAGATACAATATATCGAAGACTGGAACCTTTGGCACGATAATACACTACGCCTCGACACGTGTTCCGCTAACTATGTTAGCATCTTCAGAAGAAGATTAAAACTGAAGATCCTGAAGATGCTAACATAGTTAGCGGAACACGTGTCGAGGCGTTGAAAAATCGGTTCGGTTAGTGGTAAAACAGTGTAGTGTATGAAGATACAAAATTAATCAACATGGATTTGAAAAAGGCCATTCCTTCTATTGCTGGGTCACGTACAGGGTGATCAGTTAAGGGTAGCGAGCGGCCATATCTCATAAGATATTGGTCGTATAGATTTGGGAAAAAAATCATGATGGGAGTCGCCAAGAGAAAGTGCTGGAAATTATTTTCGAGTTTGTCAAACGTCCGATAGAGGACGTAACACCAAGTAGAAGAATGTGATTTTTATAGAATTTTGTCTAATAAAAGTATATCGATGATATCATTTTCATATCGACTGACCATTTCCCTGCATTTTTTGTTTGAATATTCGACTTTTGCTGTCGTTGCTAGATGGCGTTCACTGAGAGATTAGCAAATTTTGTTTTTTTTTTCAAAAATAAAAAAAACAAATGTAATGGAATATCGATTTTTATATGTTTTGAAAGAGGATATATTTCTCTTTAATTCAATGAAAATGATTTATCATCTTCCTCTTCTTGAACCGTTGATATTGACCAAAATATAATATTATCACATTAAAAAATAGCACGCCACTGTTTTCATGAAAATAAAAATCATTCTGTGATCTCTTATTAGTTGTTGACATAAAGAACTTCTCGACTTTTCATCATGAGACAAACGGTTTTGGATGGAAAAAATAAAATAGGTTTACATACTGTTTACAATGATAATAATAATAATTATGAGGTATAAAACTATTTTCAAATATTACATCTAACAATGATAAGGAAGCGATTATGATATTCCATATGAAAAATGCTCTTATACCACCACCAAGAAATATGGAGCAGAAATATAACCACAAAAAGAGGTGTGAAGGGGACCTGGTTGATGAGGTATATGCTTCCATTGCATTATTTTTATTATCTATACCGAATTTGAAAGATTGTATGTTGAAAGAAAGTTCTTGATATAAAAGCTTCTGAACTGCAGAACTGAGCGATTTCTTTTCGGTATATTCACAGACGATACCGTTATTGAAAGCAGTCAAACGTTCAAACGTTATTTCAACATGCCACTGACTACTAGGTCTCTGATTCTTTGTTACATCTTCGATGTGCTGACGATTTTCATTTTTCAGCATATCCAGAACTTCCTCACAACGTCGTTTCTGAGGAATTGATTCATCTCTAGTGGTAATAGTCTCATTCGAATTGATATGGCTCGGAAATTTCACCACTTCACAGAATTTGCAATAAAATGGCCCAGTGAGACTGTCGTTATCCTCTTTTTCACAGTCAGCATGCACCCAACCATTACACATATCGCATTTTTCCCATTTTGCTGTTATGTCCAAAACTCTTTTCGACCAACTTCCTCTTCTGGGCTATTCTCCAGATGGTCTAGTTGGATCAAATGAAATAATTGGAGTCAAATGCCCATATTCTAATAAAAATTATCATCTCAGAGATGCGGTCAAACAAAACATGTTGCCATATATTTTCAATATTGATGGAGACCTTTATTGCGGACACATTTATTTCAACCAAATTCAGGAGACCTTCAAATTTCTTGATAGAGATTGGTGCGACCTCATCATTTATAGTGAAGAGGGATTTTTGGTGAAAAAAATATTGAGACTCAAAGATTTTTCAGAATTCATGAAACCAGAACTGGAACACTATTATGTCAATTATCTATTGTCAGAAATTGTTTGAAAAACTGGAATCAAAACGCAAATGGTGAAGAAGGATATTGAAAATTTTTGAAACTGATACCCCATTAGATTTTCACTAAAATGATTATCCAGTAATCCAGAATTTTATGTGATAGTTATTTTTGTATCCAGAGCGCGAAATGCTACTTTGTTGATAGAGATCTGAGATCGAGATGATAAAAGTATTTCGCGCTCGAGTTGCAAAGAATTTTTTTCCTCCAACGTCAAAAACATTGTTCAATAATAAGTAATATGCTCAGCTTCATGTATGAAAATAGTGTTGAACTGGCTTGAAAAGGTTTTCCAGATCAAGTTATTACTGTAACTATGGAAATAAAATGGCATTTGATGAGAATTATTTCGAAATGACAGTTGTTGACCATTATTTCAGAGTGACTTTTTGCTCTTTGTTCGCGTATGTTTCCTAGTACCTGACAGTTTTTACTGTACAATGATGGAAATTTCGAGCGACGATGAACTGAACAGTACTCCACCTAACTTGATAGATGCCGCTAATTCAGTGATTTCAAATCTTTCACCGGAGAAATCGAGGCGCCAGTATGGAAATGCATATCAGCAATTCGAAGAGTGGTGTGAAGCAAATGAAGCAAGTTGAATAATTTATAAGAGATGCAGATTATGGAACCTATTTGATGGTCAAGGTAGATTTCGGATGATTGTTTCATGTGCTTTTCAAATCACTAAATATCTTCAATGATTTCCTTTTAGGTCGTTTCAATATTGGGTATTTCTGGTGCTTGCCGCCGTGAGGAACTCAATGAAATGACGGTCGATGACATGGAAGATGAAAATTCCATATCGATTGTTGAAGTATCCGATACAAAAACAAACATACAACGAAATTTTACGGTTTCAAATTCAGATTATATTGAAATTTACCGCAAATATTCTGCCTTCGTCCAAGTTGTGCTATCAGTCGCCGATTTTTTTTGAAGTACAGAACCAAGATATGTTTCAACCGAGTTTTTGGGATGAATATAATTGAAAAGATACCTGACTTGATAGCAGAACAGCTAGAATTACCAAATTATGATGCCTACACTGGTCATTGTTTTCGGAGAACTTCAACACTCCTTGCTAATGCGGGGGCTGATGTATCTATTTTGAAGCGATATAGAGGATGAAAATCTTCGACTGTGGCCGAAGAATACGTGGAAGATTCAATTAATAATGAAATCCAGATATCAAGTGGAATTTTCAATTGTGAAATATCAGGATCAAGTAGTGCTATCACCACAACGGCAGTTGCCTTCGAGTCGAAAATGGATAGTCTTCCAACCCCCAAAACTTCGACTGCGAGAGCTGAATCAGAATTATCTGGTTTTGGACTGAATATAGGTTCATGGACATGGCTGCAAAATTAATGTCAACATCGTAAATAACAAATTAGGTGTAGTGTGAAGTTTTGTCACAATTTGAAGTGTTCAATCATGTTAATCATCAAGGAATAAATGATCTCTTGAATAAAGGTTAAAATGAAAATAATCCCCACGGAGTATGTACTTCGCGCAGTGTTTTACTTCGCGCATCATTTTGTGCAAAGTATAATGGTAACGTAGGAAACTGAAAAAAATGTCACTCCGCAATCTGTTATCAATGCGTAAACCTTATCATTTCTTGACGTTTGTAGAAGAAAATCAATGAACCATACATAATAGCAGTGTACGATGAAATAACTTCGGTAAGACGACTTCCTTAAGTTGGATGGCTTTCGAATTTTGTTATAGACATTTCAATGCATTTTATAAATAATTACCTCTATACTGATTTTCAAATATTCGATTCTCATACATGTATGCATATCTTTGCTGATAATCTTGGTATACACGATATGACAACAAATGTAATATTCGAGAAGAATGAAATAGCAATGCCAATTTATTTCAATGGAAACCATTGGTGTTTTATAATTGTTGATTTGAGGTGAGACTAAGAATCACAGAAAACCAAATTTCAACTGTTTCCTGACATCCATTTCGATGCTTGGTATTACTATCAGCAATTACCTTCCTTGGAAAAATCACGTGAGATCAATTGCTAAAAGTGCATCCCAAAAACTTGGTTTTCTGTTTCGGACCAGGAGCCATTTCACTTCCAGTCAACTGCTCATGATCTATAAGGCACAGATCCGAACTGTCCTGAAATACTTTTCTTATATTTGGAGTGCAGCACCCAAACATGAAACCCTGAAACTGTTGGATTCTGTCCAAAAAAGGGCAATTCGTCTCGTGGGTGATGCCTCGCTCACAAACTCACTCACTTTTCTGAAACACCGTGAAAAAGTTTGCGATCTGGCTCTATTTCATAGATATTCTCATGGTCGATGCTCGTTTGAAATATCAACAGTTGCTTCTCCTTTGGCAGTCCCCGCGAGATTAACCCATCGAGTTGAGGCTTTGCACCCCTTCGTGGTCACTTTGGATACCTCTCTTTTCAAAGACTCGTTCATACAACGAACAGCGAGGCTCTGGAACACATTGCCAAGGGAGGTGTTCCCCGAGGCATATAACCTCCAGAAATTCAAGAAGAACACCGATTCCTACCTTATCTTCCTTGATTCTCACGATGTTCTCTGAACATTACAGGATATTCCTTTCCGTGGAAACCAGAACATACAAAAAAAATTTAATTGATAATTCTCTCAAATCATCAGAATGGAATATTATGATAACAGACCATGTGAAACAACGAGATACTTACAATTGTGGTATAGAAGTCATACACTTTTTCAAGGCAATTATAAGACATACACCCTTGAATTCAGAGTGCGACCCTGATGATTTTAGATCAGAACTTCGATACTTTCTATCAGAAAAATATTCAAACATAAAAAGTCGGTGCATATTATGTGGGAGTTCTGACTCTCTGGAGAGAAGTATAGAGTATCGCTATTTCCATCGACTATTCCATTTGAAATGTATAAATATCAAACTCAAAGATATTTGCATTCAAAATTTGCCTCCGTATTATTTTCTTATTCAACTTCAACTGAACAATGATTCTTATCGTAATTTTGAATTGAATTCAAAATAGACGAATTTCTTGACATGGGATGAAATACGATGTGAAATAGCTACCGTATTAGCACACTACGAAGTGAGACAGTTTTTTCATTTTTGAATTCCGATTTTTAACTTAGAATTCCTGATTGAAACTCGGAATTCCAACTGGTAACTCAGTATACCAACTTGTAACTCGGACTCAGAATTTCGAATTGCAACTCGGAATAATAAATTTAAACTCGGTATTTTGAAATGAAAAAAATGTCTCCGAAGTAAACGAATTCTTGAACGAACTAAAACGTATCAAAGTTGAACATCCAAGTGTATGATGGGATACACTTCAATCATTATTAAATTCGCTTTCTTTTTCTTCGTTGAAGAGAGAACGAGCTGTGGCAACGCTGTATCGCGAAAATGATTCAGTTTAGTGGTCTAGCAAGAATTCCATAATCGCAGCATTGCCACATCTTGAATGATGGAGTGAAAATTCATTCTATTTCAATCACCCCCTCTCCTATCAATTTCCTGACAGTTCCTCACGATTTCTTACAGTCAGGATTTGGAATGATATTCAGCATATATTATTATTGTATCAAATTCCTTTAGAACAAGGATGGAGAGAAGATGGTGAAATCACCGATTGTGTTTTGTTTCAACCAAAACGCTTACACCTCAATAATGGCATAATAGTTCTCACTTCTCCGCAAGATGGAAAATTTCTTACAGATTTCTGTAATATCAACTTCACTTTTCGACAATTGTCGGTGTCACTCAAAGTGTATTCAAATTCAAATTTCCAATTTTCCAGTGTTTTTCAAATCCCAGTTTCCAGTGTGTTTGCCGTGTGTTTTATTTCGATTTCTGTTATCCAGTTAATATTTTCCTCTTGTTTCTTCAGTTTCGTTGTGTGTTTTTTGTGTTGTGTTGTTCAAAAGATTTTCTGATGGCGGAAAAACGAGAAACTCGTAGGTGTGTGATTTGTGGCAATGAAAATTACTCTTCTACACATTTGTATGCAGTTCCAAAGGTGAGTTAGCATGAAAAGTGAGTAGGTACGGAAGTACAATTTTCCATTTTGTGAAGCAGGTAGTTACAGGTTGAGGTGTCGTATATAGTGAGTTGAATGCAGTGGTTGAATAATGATATGAATATAATCAGAACTTCGCAGTCTCTCTTGGCCTGTGTGGAGTTTAATTTTTTTATAAATATCCACTTATATACTTCAATGAACTAACACAAGTAGTGTGTAACATATGACCCCATCAGTAGTGTTTTTTTTTTCAGCAAAATTCCTTCCATTCTTATTCCAATGGTTGGAGTATACTCCTACCTTTCTAGTATATGTGCAACTCTTATTCAGAAAGGTGTGCCTAATGAAAATGTAGGACACCTTTCCCAAACAGTTAACAGGGATTAAATAATTTTTTCATTGAAATACTTCAATTGAAACTTGATTCATCAGTCCAATTAGTGAAATTGATTTTCAGTAACCATAATTGAGAAAATGTCATTATAAATGTACCCTCTATGAAAACGGCAACAAATCAAAAGAGTAAAAAATTCAAGTCCAAGCAGTTACTTGCAGAATATATTATTTAGACTTTTTTGTGAGTTCCCATAAAATTTTGAGTTGAGAACTATGTTTCTATGTTTTTGCTTTCTATTGATGATTATTATGATATAGCTACCTGATTGACTCAATAGATATTTCTAAGACTCAGAAACCTTTTTGGCACAATGACCACAGTGCACCATCCCAGTGCACTCAACAAATATTTTTTTCCTCCACATGTTTTGCTGTGTCAATTTCGCAATATTGAAATCAAGAATTTGATTAATGGTGATACATGAAGGCCTTCATGATTAATTTAGACAATTTACTGAGTGAAACTGATTTTTTCAGGAGGATTGTCGTCTTTTGAAATGGGTGATTGCTTGTGACCAGCTTCTGCCTCCGAAATCTTTTGTCTGCTCCAGACATTTTCCAATCAGTACGAGCAAAAAATTGAAAAAAGGAGATGTACCATCAGTTCGGCATATGACAAGGCCTTCTCTATTCAACAACAATTTAAATCATACACTGGAGACTAGATTCAAGATTTTATCATTATAAGGGCAGAAGTACATTTTTACCCAAAACTTTGCTCTGGTCAAGGTACCTGAAGAAATAATCAAACTCTCAGTCAGAAAAACATACATTGAATAATAGGTGTATGATTTTAATGTGTATACAAGTTCCCCAGTATTTTGGTTCTTGAGTTATTCCAGAGATCTTGACAGATGTTATCTTTCCCTGGACATCCCCTGTACAAGTCCACATCAGTAGTGAATGAAAAATTAGGGAGGCACATATGATTCTCAGTAATGTCTCAATAGTTGGGAAATGAATATAATTTTCTTGTTACAATTAGTAAATGACTAAAATTCATTCAGAAACTTTTTTCTTTCCACCTCTGGTTGTGCATCAAAAATGAAATGTTGAATCTCCCAAATATAAATTAGAGATACTTCAAATGTTCTTCAGCTAGGAAAGTAGTGTTTAATTGAAATTATAAAAAAAATCTTTTCATTAGGGTTCAAGGAGATTTAAAACTTTTATTCAGGCAGGGAAAAAAACAGTAATGGGAAGACATACATACTAGAATGTACCTTTATTTATAAATCAATAAAGTCATCACAGTCAAATTAACAATAATAACATCATTATTATAGTTATTGTTCTTCATTGTGATTTATATCATTGCTTGACAATCATCCTCAAAATACATATAACATGAAAAAGTTTATGAATAATTCAGGAATAATATGGAATTAGATCAGAATTTTTTCACCATATTCATCACTAATCAGAAATATTTTATAGTAACAGAATAGTAGAATTATGGCAATTCGCTTCCAAATATTTTCATAATTTGGTTATTTAGCGTTCAAATAAAGGTGTAGTTATTGACATTGAATATTAATTTTCTAGTCCTGAAGATGATACGATTCCAATTCCAATGAGTTTCACCCAAGGTCCTGCTCTAATTGAAATTGACTGCTCCACTAATGAAGAATCCCAAGAATCCTTGGCTGCATCCCTTCATTCTCCTATTCCTCAACTTATCCAACCTATGGATATTGTAAATAATGATGAATTTGGAAGTTTATTCAAAATTTTATCAACTGTTGGAAGTTCCTTTGATTTGCCTATCACTTGAGGAGTACATGAATAAGTAGGCTATATTGTTCTACTGGAAATGAATATCCAGCAGGATGACACGTTGGCAATTATAGATCGTTCAATAATTTCACGAGATGATACAATCAAAGTCCGGGTCAAGAATAAATCAATAGAATTGACAAACATTATCGAAACAACAGATGATTCAGAAAATTAGATTGAAGATTTGGTAAGGCAAAAATATGCCCAGGTAATAGTAAATCCTGTTCTTTTGTTCTTTTGGGACACTTGGCCTTATGCAGCACATGTAGAGGTTATAAACATTATCATTTCAAGAGGATCACAAGAAACAACTGTCTGTTATTGTTGAAAAACACAAAAAAAGGCGCCTTCAATACATTAGTACAAGAAATCAACACCTCAAGAATGTGATCAACAATTTGAAGGGTCAAAAAATCGATACAATTAAGATTGATCATTTCCTGGAAGATTTACCTAAGATTCAACAAGTAATGATAAGGGCTTGCTGTAAAGCAGCTACTTCAAGAAAAAATGTCATAAGATACACACTGGAGTGGGTGTACTCCTGCATTTTGATGAAAATTAAGGGGCCTAAATTGTATCTTCACATGAGGGATAATAATTAGCTGTCTCTGCCATCTCCAAGTACTTTGTCCAGGTAAGCTGATAGAGATTATTCGAAACTTATAACTATATAAAAACTGAACAAACAATTATACAAAAAAGGAATATATACAAATAAGAAAATATACAGAAACGTAATACTAGTTCAACTCAATAAATTGAAAATAATGATATTCTCAATCAATATAAGAAACTGAAATCAAAAACAATAAATCTAAAAAAAACAATGATATAGGTAAACAAAAACGCAATCTCATAGTGCTTTATAATCTAAATGAAATGGAAATGAATACTAAAACTGAAATTGAAATCAATGTTCATACCAGGTATCTCAGAACTTTTGGGCCAGCATATATCTGGGTGATCTAACACACAAACAATTTTTCAAAAATTTGGAAATTATAACAGCAAAAGCTCTTCAAAATGGTAATATCAAATGACCCTAGTGTGAAACAGTCTTTTTTTATACATTTTAATAAATACATTGAGAATACCGTGGCTATATGCCACAACAAACATTGAATTACTATTGTTCAGATACAATAAGAATTTGAAAATAGAACTTGAAATTGAGAATATTCCTTTCGATACCCATATTTATTTCTCAAAAAATTATAGCAACAGTCATTTGAAACATAATCATTCAAGGAAAAATCGATATTTCTTCATAAAAAATATTAATATTATTCAGCATTCCCGAGGTTGAAAATTTCTATAACATGAAGTGGAAGAAACAAGGTGGGTACCATTCGAAAAACGAAAGTTAGGGGTGATTTCTACTAGATTGTTTGACATGAGGGTGATTCGATTTCTCCGTCTTGAAGAGGTTCTGCTCCCAAATATTCCATAATTCTTCGATTCTTTTTGTATATTAGATATCTGCTTGCCTGAATGCTCTGGGACAATATCCACAGTGCACACCATAATATGTAGAATGGACGAATTTTCTATAACCCTGAAACACGTCGATTTTTGTTTCTGAAAAGACACTCGGTGACGTAATAAAAATCCCCCCTCCCTCACCCCCTCAACGTGACAACGACCACTTTCCCCCATTTTTTGAAATTAAATAGTGTTGAGTGATACCTCATTTGACATGAATTAAATTTAAAATAATCATATGGCTGTATAGACAATTAAATACACTTCGAAACCCCCTATATCATGTAGAAAAGGGGGGTGGTTGTCACGTTGAGGTTGAGTGATACCTCATTCGACATGAATGAAATTCAAAAAATTATATGGTTCCAGAGACAATTGAATACACTTCGAAACCCCCTATATCATGTTGAAAAAGAGCGGTGGTTGTCACGTTGAGTGGGGTGAAGGAGTGTGATATTATTAATGTTGAAGAGTGGCTTTTCGAAAACATGAATTGATGCGTTTCAGGGTTTGACCTGAAAATGGTGAATAATGTATAAAACTAATTTATCTCTTACACTGTGTTAGGGGCAAGGTTTTGATAAGCAGGGTTCATGCAAAAGATAAAGTACTTGCCACTAACCCTCCCAGCTGCTCAGTTAGGGTGTGGGTACGGTTCATGTATTTTTGAATTATATGAGTAACAGTATATAATGAAGGGGTAAATTTTCCGGTGCGCCACTGATTTTTCGCTAGCCAAAATCAGAAACCACCCTGATGAAAGGGATAAACCACTGCTATCGGTAGAGTCAACAATTTACAAATATCTGGTAAAATTTTCAAGTACCCTGGGGTTGATTAATGAAGAAATAATAGTCATACACCTTGAAACTATCTATTCAAATCATATGATAACACCATATCTATATTTATGTAAGTGAAATGGCATTCAAGAGAGCATTCAGATTTCAGATATATAGTTTTGTACATTGAATTGATGCAAATATAGGGAAGGTCCTAAGAAGGGCTATTCATGTGACGTCACGGGGATAGCTTACAACTTAATATTGAATGTAAAATTTATACAGGTATATGGGGCATTCCCTTAGGTTTTATGGTGTGACAGACTTATCTGAATGCTCAGTGGAGCTCCTATGGCGTTACTTATGATTGAATTCCTCTTCTCTCTGGTCAAGGCAATCAGGCCTCAACTGGAAGACTGCTCGTTGTCGAAGACACAGCAAAAACTGCAGGTATTCTTGTTAACCAATGTAGAAAAAACTCTTGACAAGTAGTGTAGATGTATATGATAGATACCAGCACAAGTCTATGGTCCAGACATACAATGACCAGGGACTAGGATGAACAGTAGTACTAGAGTCCTAGTAGTGGGATGAAGCCTATGCCTAGGGCAAGAACTAGGACTAGGACTAAGACTAGCACTAAGACTAGGAGTAGGACTAAGAGTAGGAGTAGGACTAGGACCCTAAAAATAAACAATACTAGTCTGAGTTCACTTCAATTGATTGTATAATGATAATGCTGACTGACAAAGATAATACTAACCTCTTTTGTAGCTGAGGGTTATTTTAACAATTCCGATGTTGTGAATTGTCCGTGTCAGTTATTTCCACAATGGTACTTGTTGAATAGACAAGACAGGAGCTCTGAAGTTATAAAAATAAACTTACAAGTCTGAAAATATTAACCTCAAAAAAACTTACTTTGGCTTTATATCCTGCAGAGCAGAAAATATGATTTCATTCAAAATACAAACATCCAATATTGGTCCGATACGTAATGAATCATATAATGTTGAAATTCTCCAAATCCATACAGAGATGATCGAATAATTCGATGGAGATATTTCAATCGGCCATACACTCCCACAAGTACCAAGGAAGAATCAAAAGTGAAAAATTGAAATGTCAGTCAGATATCAAAAATATGAAATGTCACTGCTGTCAATTGCATCGATTTATATTGATTTATACGCGAAACTGATTCCTTAGATCATACAGGAATCTGAGAATAGTTCTGTGACATATTGAACTTAAATGAACGGTGCAGACAGTATTTTCGTGATGACTGATGACTGTTGGCTGCTGGCTGGCGCTGAATAATTTATAAGGATGGTGCGAGCAGATTCCAAGTGTAAAATCATCCATGAAAATTTTTATCGTGAGTTCGGATCCTACACTCAGTTAAAGTTTATAAAAACCACTAAGGCATTAACTCAGCTCTTGAACTAAATTGATATTCATCCGGAATAGATACTCGACAAACAAAATCTGATCAGTGCTTACACCATCCGGATAAACATTTGATGAACAACTATTCGTGTTGCTGCTGAGGAAAAAGTTACGGTTTCACCACTGCTTGCAGACATTCGTGTTCTCAAGACGAACTATCGCTGACGTATTATGGACCCATCTCGGGTCAGAAAGAAAGTATCTGTACTAAGAAAATATCTCACATGTTATCTGTCAACTCTGTCATTGAATATTGACTTATAATTGTCAGAAATCGATTGTCAATTGATTTAATCATTGAAATAAAAATAAAGTAAACAATGATGGATCATTATATTTAAATGATATCTTACTGAGCACATAATATAATGTATGCGAAATTGTTTGAAATAAAGGTGAGTACAGTGAGGCGAAATACTGAAAGATAGTTCATAATACAGCATAACATCTAGTTATCATATAGCACAGTGAACATGATACCGAGTGTGACATCGATCTGATACTTAAGAACACGAAATTCAATGATTCCAGAATAATAATAACGGAGAATTCGTAGTGCAAAATAAAACCGTAACAAATCCCCCCTCCACTCCGGGAGGCATTAAAGTTCCATGGACTTTAATGACGATAAGAAATTCCAAATGCAAACACGAAAACTTTAAATATTGAAAGCCAACAGATCAAAGGAAAAAAAATTAGCTTCACATTTTCAATCAAGTTGAACTCAGACCAGTAGAGATATTTATTACAAAAATATAAGTTGCCATAATGCTATATGCAACAACAAACCTACTGAAAGTAGTGAATCTGTAGTAGAACTCCACGGTTTCTACTACTTTAAAGTAGTCAAGTTAAAGGCTACGCTGTGGTCCATCTGCAGGGGTCGCCACGGTTGAGATTCGGACCGGGTTCAGAGGGGTCTTCGCGTAAAGATGAGGAGTCGCGCCGGTGATCAGCTCCGAATCTGGTCCAATCCGAATCGCAACACGCAGACGTCCAGCTGCAAAAGAACCACAGGAGTGTAAAACTCGTCTACGTTGTTGGATGACCGAAAAAAAAGAAAAATTAATTTAGAAATTTTGGGATATATACCCAGGACCTCCAACAAGCCCTAGTGCGATATAGGACACACCAGCCTGAAACAGCTCTGACGCTGGAATAAACAAAAAATCTCCATAAACAAAAATATATTCGGGATTGTTCCTTGACCATAACACCGCGGACAATCTTGCGGCTCAACGGTTCCGAAGGAATCAAAGTAGGGTGAAATGAGGCCTCAGCACTGTGGCGGGCGCCCGTAGGCAACTCGCGATTCCGCCGGGCCAAGTCCTCACGACACATCTACCCAATTTCAACAGAACGTGCCATTGAAGGTAGTCGGTCCGCAACCAGCCCGCGCCTGTTACGGTTAGGTCCCTACCAAAAAAAAGTCATTAGCAAAGTTACAAAAAAATATATTGGAGTTAAATGCGCCTGATTGTATGTCAAGTTGGATCTTGGTTCTGGTGATGACGTAGCAAGAAGGGAGAGATCAAACAGCTCAGTTTCAGATTTACCTGTGACAACAAACTGGAAAAAGTATCCATGCAAAACAAAATGATCTACGAAGGAGGATGAGTATTTAATCTATCAAATCCCTCACTGGAGGATATCAGTGCTCATGTTGACAAAAATAGCTCCAAAATATGCAACAGTGCAAAGCTAAAAACCTAAATACAAAAGCACTGAAGATGACTGTAAGAATATAAATCCCATGACTAACAAATAGCAACATAAGGAGTTTCAATTAAGAACAAAAATTCTATACAGTCTGATTAATACTCATTCCACCTAATGGTAGACTCAATACAAAATGTTGCAAACAACAATATAACATGGCAAACGGAAAATATCCAGTTGTGTGACACTAAAATCATAGGATATCAACTCATATCAGGTAGCGGTAACTCAAGAATGTACCCAAAGTGCAACAGACGTACAAAGTTCACTAAATATGGAAAAATTAGAGAATACCTAGCCACCATCGACAAGTTGACATAACAATCGAAAGGTTGACACAATATCTGCAAACAGCAAAAAATCGAACAGAGGTGTTTCTGTCGTGGTCTTGAGTTTATACATTGCTGTATAAGCTACCACTAATTGGGAACTGTGTCAGTTCAAGTATCTTTAAGCCAGAGCTAGGGATAGCCAACTTCTACCCCAAGGTTACTATTTGCAGAGAACAAAAATCAAACAGAGGTGTTTCTGTCGTGGTATCGAGTTTATACATTGCTGTACAAACTACCACTAGTTGGGAACTGTATATAGTTCAAGTATCTTTAAGCGAAAGCTAGGGATAGCCAACTTCTACCCCGAGGTTACTATGTGCAGAGAACAAAAATCAAACAGAGGTGTTTCTGTCGTGGTATCGAGTTTATACATTGCTGTACAAACTACCACTAGTTGGGAACGGTATATAGTTCAAGTATCTTTAAGCAAAAGCTAGGGATAGCCAACTTCTACCCCGACAAGGTAATCTGAAACTGAGTGATATGCTAATACTGAGATAGGCTAATAGTGTGTGGATGGATCAAAGAAAGATGGATTAGTCAGATGTTTCATCATCTGGTGGATGCGATTTCAAGTCCTTACCGTGCCATACAGACGTTTTCCCTTTATCGTCTCTCAACTCATATGTCCAAGGTGATACAATTTTGACAATAGTGAACGGTCCAAGGTATTTTGCGGATAATTTTGCCGTGAAGTTTTTAGATGCATCCGAGATTGCATAATTTCGTCTCAAAACCTTTTGTCCTACAGAATATCGACGCGTCCATGCCAAAACGGCACAAACGCCAAAATGGTCACTTCTCACTTTTTGGTACTGAATAATAGGTATTCACATGCTCCATCCAATGGTCAAAACGGCATATATTCGTAAATTCTTTTTTCTGTCTTTTCTTGTATTTTAAATTTGCGCAAGCGCCAATTCGACCATATTCAATGAAAATCAAACGGCACAAAAGCCAGTTACCCATAAGCATTCAATGGGGTGAGGTGTTTCGCTTGTGAGATCACAGTAAGTAATATTTGATTTATATGGAAGTTGATTACATTACTCCGTTGAACTATCTGCATGTATTTCTAGTTCAAATGACGTATTTATCACTCAAAATCGTAGTTTTTGAGGAAAAAGTATGAGGCGTTAATGTCAAAACAGTATCATGAGAACTTGTTTGGCATAAATGCCATCGCTTATAGCAAATCACATGCATTATCCTTACATCGAAAAAACATGTTTGAATACAATTATTCATAGTTTTTTTAATGTTTTACTGTAAACCTATCGTCGCTTCATATGCCAGTAGGAAGTTGATAATCAATTTCAAATAGAACAGCTTCAAAACTGCGATTGATATTTGGCGCTTATGCCGTTTCCTTACTTTGCAGATGAACATGACCTCAAAAACTTATGCCAGAATTTCACAATAAAGCCCGAATATCATGCCGAGTATTTAACGTTGAAAACTAGTATTGCTGTTTTTGATCATCTGGAGGGAACCGACATCGAAGACGATAACCACATGAATAGGGAACTAGGCTTTTTGATTTCTTCTCCTGTATTTTTCTACCAAGAAACTGATGATTATTGAGTTCAAATTTTTACCTTTATCAATGTAACCAGTTATCCCTCTTGAGTTTTTCAGATTGAGATTTGTGTTTTTATTTCATTAATAAATTTTATTTTGTTTGTATGATCTCTTCACTCTTTTATCAGCTACCCAATAGTTCCAAAATTTTGAATAAGAAATTTTTCAATCGTTTCACAGTTTCAAAACATGATTTTTCCAATGATGGTAATAATTCTCAAAATGAAAATCTCTCCTTATGATGGAATATTTTGTAGATCATCATGGTGGCATAAACGACACACATGAGAAATCACACACATCAATTTTAACTTGGCATATCAACTGTATAAGCGGCAATTCGAGCAAAACCTTGAATGTTCGATGACACAAACGCCAGTATCACTTTTGGCATAAACACATTGTACCTAGTGTGGACTGGCACAAGCGCCATTTTTTCAATTTTTCATTCATTGCAAGAGGGCGAGAATGAGAGTCTTCATCAGACATTCATCAAAAATAATGAAAAAAATCAATCTTTCATTGAAGACATCCAGCAGACTTGTGTGGCAATTACGAATGAAGTTAATCAGTTTTTAGTCTCTCCTGTAAAGTTGACTCGATGGCATTTGTGCCGTTTTGGCATGGACGCGTCGATATTTCACAGGTCGCCGACGAAGATCATAATGCTGCTTACTCTTCTGATGAGCCTTCATAATTCGGGCTTGAACATCCTTATAAATACGAGAGAATGCATTTTTCTTATCTTCGGCAGAACAAACTGGAAAAGGAGAGTCACCAGGAATGTAAATTTCGTTTTTCCCATCAAGAGATACTTCACGCCCAAAATTAACAAAATTTGGAGTTAAACCAGTCGTTTCATGTTTGGATGACCGAATAGCATAAGCAATCTTCTGAAGATACAAGTCCCACATCTTATGATTTTTCGAAACATATGCCGTGAGCATAGTTTTAATAACACGGTTCACTCTCTCAGTAGGATTAGACTGAGGATGATAATTAGCAGTATAAGCAATATCATAATTGTAGGTTTTTGCAAGATCTTTGAAAAGTTTACTTTTGAATTGAACACCGTTATCTACAATGATTGTTTTGGGTGCGCCAAACATGAGAACGACTTGCTCTTCCATAATTTTGACTACATTACTCGCGGTAGCAGATCTTAAAGGAAAAAGTAGAACAAATTTACTGAATGCATCACATACAGCCAAAATATATGCAAATCCCTTTGAACTTCGAGGCAAGGGGCCCATTAAGTCGGCACTGATAAGTTGCCATGGTTTGTCAGCAGTGGGAGTCTTACTCAACATATGCCCTGACAATGGTTTCTGCTCAGGTTTGATCGAATTGCAAACTTGACAACGGCGAACGTACCTTGTCACATCAGACTTGAGTTTTGGCCAAAAATATTTGTTTGCAATACGAGCTACTGTCTTATAAATACCAGCATGACCTGCTACAGGATCGTCATGATGTCTTTCAATTATTCCTGAGCGTCTTTCCTTGGGGACAACTAATCTCCACTCATCAGCTGGACTTGACAGTTCAGGGTATGGGGAACGAACAAACTTGAAAACTTGATATTCATCGTTCACACGAAAACAAGGATAACGAGCCGGGTTCTGCCTTATTCCATTTGCTAACTTCTGGTACCATCGATCAGTACTACTCGAGCAATCGAAATTCTCGGAATCTTTCAACTTTAAATTATCGACATCCACAGAATCAACAGAAATAGGAACAGACCTAGACAGAAAGTCAGGACACGCATGCTCAGATCCACGACGATGAATAATCTTGTAATCAAATGGTTGAAGACGCAATGCCCATCGACCTAACCTACCTTGAGGATCTTTCAAACTATGAAGCCATTGTAAGGAATGACAATCACTGATGATGATGAAATGGTAGCCTTCCAGGTAATGCCGGAGTTTCTCCACTGCCCAAATAACAGCTATACACTCTCGTTCCGTGGCACTATATTTCCGCTCCTGAGCAGTTAATGATCGAGACAAATATGCAATAACCTTCTCACCATCATCAAAGTTTTGGCTCAAAACAGCTCCAATTCCATAGGCTGAGGCATCAGTTTGGACATAAAAAGTTCTACTAAAATCTGGACATGTAAGAATAGGTGCACTAACCAAACATTCTTTCAAGAAACGAAAAGATTTTTCGCATTCTTCAGTCCAGCAATATTTGACATTCTTCTTTGTTAGATTACATAATGGTGCTACGATTGACGAAAATTGAGGTACAAACCTCCTATACCATGAAGCGGTACCAATAAACTGTCTCACCTGTTTTGGTGAAGTAGGGGCTCGAATATTCAAAATAGCTTCCACCTTGGAAGGATCTGGACGCAGTCCATGACGATCAACTATATAGCCCAAGTACTTCAACTCAGGACGGCAAAAATGACATTTATCAAAACTAACAGTCAACCTAGCAGAATGTAATCTATCAAATACTTTACGTAAAGTTTCCAGATGAGTATCAAAATCCTGAGAAACGACGATTATATCGTCCAAATATACTAGAACTGAAGGGGACAAATCTGGGCCTAACACAGTTTCAATTAAACGTTCCCAGGTCGCTGGAGCATTAGTAAATCCAAAGGGCATCACTTTAAAACGGTAAAGTCCACCAGGTACTGTAAACGCGGTATAGTCTCTAGAAGACTCCTCTATAGGTACCTGCCAGTATGCACTCTTAATATCCAATGAACTCATATATTTTGCATCCCGAAGTTGGTCTAAAATTGCAGAAATATATGGTAAAGGGTAAGCATCTTTAACAGTAACTGAATTAAGTTGACGGTAGTCCACGCAAAAACGGTATGATCCATCCTTCTTTTTCACCATGCACACAGGGGAAGCCCAAGGACTTTTACAAGGTTCTATTATATCTCGTGACAACATATCTCGGATTTCATCATCAATAACTTGTTGTTTGACAGGAGACACCTGATAATAGCGTTGTTTGATCGGCTTGGTATTTGGGAGCAACTCTATATTATGAGCAACTAAGTGTGTTCTACCTAAGGAAGTACCCATTAAATCCTTCATTTCATCGACCAAACCTTCAAGTTGTTCTTGTTGAAAAAGAGAGAGCATCGAATTATCTTCTATTCCACAAATTTCAATTGAAGCTGGACAATCTTTAGAAAAATGCCAAACTCTTTGTCTCAAATCTGGGATTATATTCATGGACCTCCAGAAGTCGATACCTAAAATTAATTTCTGAGGCAACTCAGGGATAACTAAAATATCAATAACACATATTTTGTCAACTAAGCACAGAGGCGTGGTCACAAACCCAATACTTCGACAAATTTGACCATTAGCAACTCTGCACTCACTGACAGAACTTTCAAGCTTAAGTCCCAGTTGCTTCAGAAATTCAAAACCAATACAACCAACAATAGTTCTGGAAGCTCCAGAATCCAATAAACCAGTTATAGGACACCCTAAAATAGAAACATCAAGGTATGGACGTTCATCACCCGAAACAGTAGACAATACATAATCAAGAATAATTTGCTTCCTAGAATCTAACATAGAAATGGTCAAATCATTTGACTGAGGAGAAATTACTTGACCACCTAAGATCTCCTCGCAGAGTTTTCCGGAACATTCCCATTTGATGGTCTTGGTCTGGGATTTTGATTCCTATTCTGATTATTATTTGATCTGCTTGTACTAGGTCTAGAACATTTTGGGCAATCACGGACCGTTACATTAGGATTCCCACACTTGAAACAAAATTTCTTTCTAGGTGCCAAACATCCCTTGAATGTATGATTGTCACTACCACAATTAAAACAACTAACCACAGATACTTCAGCTAAATCTGAGGCCAAGTCTGATATGGAATTACAATTATTATCTGAGGAAGAAGACGCATAAGCTAACTCTGGAATGAGAGATCTATTCTTAGGTGGTGGGGGTATATAAGATCTTGCTAAGTCTCGTTTTTCATCAAGGGAACGACAAAGTTCAATAAGTTCAGTAATTGAACCTATTTGTCTAAAAGCCAAGAATGGTTGATAATACGGATCAATCCGCTCCACTATTAAAGTGAGCTGCACTTCTTCTGACACAGGAGTTTGCATTTTATTAAAGAGACTTTTCATACTTGCAACATACAAACCAATGCTCTCTTTAGGACCTTGTGTCCTACGTTTAATATCTTCAAATAAATCCTTGTCAAAATTAGCAGGCAAGAACTGCTGTCGCATTAATCGAACCAAAGATTCCCAATCAGTAGCCCATTCTTTAACTAAATTATACCAAGTATATGCATCACCCTCAAATAGATCCGCAGCATCCCTGAATAAAACCGATTTTGTTATACCACGTGACTTTCTCATCGCACCTACTTTCTCAACAAAAGTACAAAAAGACATCATACCAGGCTTTCCTGTAAATTTCAGACCCCAGTCACGAACTGGAACAGGTCGAACTTTCACAGGCTCATCTTCATCACTGGAAGAATCACTAGAGCTAACAACAGAGCTATGAGCATTAGGTGCTGCTAAAGATTGTCTTAAAACCGAAATATCAATGACAGAAGGATCCTTATGACCTTTTCGAGCCTTTTCTTGCAATTTATCCAATAACAATAACAATTGCACTCGATAATCAGCCTTAAGTTTCTTCTGTGCATCATCTTGAGGACTACACCTATTTATACGACCTAAGACATGAGCAATTTTTGAACATATACCTTTATATCTGTGATCTCTTTCCGTGCCTGAGAAATCATCAATAAGATTCTGTAAAGTACCAATATTTTCAGAAATAGCTGCAGAATCTTCAGAAAATTTAAAAGGATATGTAGAGCTTTTGATAGCTAGGGTAGTTTTTTCCAAAGATAGAGTTTTCCTCAATGCTACTCTAAGATCAGCAACAGTTAAATCAGTGCCATCACCAAGACCTCGAATTTGTGCTTCATATACCAACTCTTCTCTAGTCAAACAACCAACATCTAATTTTATTTTGGTCGAAGTCATTTCAAAAAAAATCTTAAAAATCACCGAAAAAAAATTAAAAGTATCAAAATCTTACTCACAATGACCCTAAATGTAAGAAAATACAAAAATTAGAAAAACGACGTCTGGCGTCGGCAGGCGTCGGTGAGCGTCGGAAGTTGAAAACTGTATGAAAATGACCACGATAGCGAAATATATCGAAATTAAGCACTTTTTAAGGATCGACGCTGGGCGTCGGTAGGCGTCGGTGGTTGAAAATAGTTTAGAAATGACCACAATCCCAAAATATATCGAAATTAGTCACTTTCTAATAATCGACGCTGGGCGTCGGTAGGCGTCGCTACGTAAAATTCAAAAAATCCAACTTGAAAAAATCAAAATTCAAAGTACGATAAAAGAAAATTGTGTGGAGAATCAGCAATAGCTATTCTCAAAAATAAATGTTTGACAAAATGAAAAGTGACCTTGAGAATACCAAAAATTCCACAAACCGAAAAAAAAAAAATCACAAGCACTTCTGTAGACGCCGAAATGATCTATACTTATAGTCTACCAGAAGTCAAGTGCAAAACTAAAGCGAAAAAAAATTCTCAAGTCACACTTCAATTTTCAAAACACAAAACAAGGGTAGTACCTATCAGAGGTTTTCAATCTCAATTTCCAAAAGAATTGGATGTAGGATCTCAAATCAAAAAAAAAATAATCAAATCAGAAACATTGATTTCCTATCACCAATTCAGAAAATAAATAGGTACTATGACTATGTTTTCTTCAAATTACAAAAAAAAACATTATCCAACCCAAGGTACCTGATAAAGAAAAATGAAATAATTACCAATTTTTCACTTAAAAAAAAGGTGGGCGCCAATCTGTTAGGGGCAAGGTTTTGATAAGCAGGGTTCATGCAAAAGATAAAGTACTTGCCACTAACCCTCCCAGCTGCTCAGTTAGGGTGTGGGTACGGTTCATGTATTTTTGAATTATATGAGTAACAGTATATAATGAAGGGGTAAATTTTCCGGTGCGCCACTGATTTTTCGCTAGCCAAAATCAGAAACCACCCTGATGAAAGGGATAAACCACTGCTATCGGTAGAGTCAACAATTTACAAATATCTGGTAAAATTTTCAAGTACCCTGGGGTTGATTAATGAAGAAATAATAGTCATACACCTTGAAACTATCTATTCAAATCATATGATAACACCATATCTATATTTATGTAAGTGAAATGGCATTCAAGAGAGCATTCAGATTTCAGATATATAGTTTTGTACATTGAATTGATGCAAATATAGGGAAGGTCCTAAGAAGGGCTATTCATGTGACGTCACGGGGATAGCTTACAACTTAATATTGAATGTAAAATTTATACAGGTATATGGGGCATTCCCTTAGGTTTTATGGTGTGACAGACTTATCTGAATGCTCAGTGGAGCTCCTATGGCGTTACTTATGATTGAATTCCTCTTCTCTCTGGTCAAGGCAATCAGGCCTCAACTGGAAGACTGCTCGTTGTCGAAGACACAGCAAAAACTGCAGGTATTCTTGTTAACCAATGTAGAAAAAACTCTTGACAAGTAGTGTAGATGTATATGATAGATACCAGCACAAGTCTATGGTCCAGACATACAATGACCAGGGACTAGGATGAACAGTAGTACTAGAGTCCTAGTAGTGGGATGAAGCCTATGCCTAGGGCAAGAACTAGGACTAGGACTAAGACTAGCACTAAGACTAGGAGTAGGACTAAGAGTAGGAGTAGGACTAGGACCCTAAAAATAAACAATACTAGTCTGAGTTCACTTCAATTGATTGTATAATGATAATGCTGACTGACAAAGATAATACTAACCTCTTTTGTAGCTGAGGGTTATTTTAACAATTCCGATGTTGTGAATTGTCCGTGTCAGTTATTTCCACAATGGTACTTGTTGAATAGACAAGACAGGAGCTCTGAAGTTATAAAAATAAACTTACAAGTCTGAAAATATTAACCTCAAAAAAACTTACTTTGGCTTTATATCCTGCAGAGCAGAAAATATGATTTCATTCAAAATACAAACATCCAATATTGGTCCGATACGTAATGAATCATATAATGTTGAAATTCTCCAAATCCATACAGAGATGATCGAATAATTCGATGGAGATATTTCAATCGGCCATACACTCCCACAAGTACCAAGGAAGAATCAAAAGTGAAAAATTGAAATGTCAGTCAGATATCAAAAATATGAAATGTCACTGCTGTCAATTGCATCGATTTATATTGATTTATACGCGAAACTGATTCCTTAGATCATACAGGAATCTGAGAATAGTTCTGTGACATATTGAACTTAAATGAACGGTGCAGACAGTATTTTCGTGATGACTGATGACTGTTGGCTGCTGGCTGGCGCTGAATAATTTATAAGGATGGTGCGAGCAGATTCCAAGTGTAAAATCATCCATGAAAATTTTTATCGTGAGTTCGGATCCTACACTCAGTTAAAGTTTATAAAAACCACTAAGGCATTAACTCAGCTCTTGAACTAAATTGATATTCATCCGGAATAGATACTCGACAAACAAAATCTGATCAGTGCTTACACCATCCGGATAAACATTTGATGAACAACTATTCGTGTTGCTGCTGAGGAAAAAGTTACGGTTTCACCACTGCTTGCAGACATTCGTGTTCTCAAGACGAACTATCGCTGACGTATTATGGACCCATCTCGGGTCAGAAAGAAAGTATCTGTACTAAGAAAATATCTCACATGTTATCTGTCAACTCTGTCATTGAATATTGACTTATAATTGTCAGAAATCGATTGTCAATTGATTTAATCATTGAAATAAAAATAAAGTAAACAATGATGGATCATTATATTTAAATGATATCTTACTGAGCACATAATATAATGTATGCGAAATTGTTTGAAATAAAGGTGAGTACAGTGAGGCGAAATACTGAAAGATAGTTCATAATACAGCATAACATCTAGTTATCATATAGCACAGTGAACATGATACCGAGTGTGACATCGATCTGATACTTAAGAACACGAAATTCAATGATTCCAGAATAATAATAACGGAGAATTCGTAGTGCAAAATAAAACCGTAACAACTGTATGTAAATATGTATCATAATATTGATCCCAAAAAACGATATAAGAGAAAATGAAATAACCTTACAAATAAAATCTAAACGCGAATATACAAAACCAAAATAACACTGCATTTTGAATAGCAACATAAAATGATACTGATAACAAAACTAAGTACTATGTTCACAAATTGTAACTCATCAAATCGAAATTATGAAAGAACTCAAACAATGTGGTCTAATGATTGTGAATTATCCAATAGAGAATTAAATTTTTTATGTGGATTGCATTTTTCCTTCCCTCCTTTCATTGTCCAAGATTGAAATGTCATCCGATTACTAAGAATAAAATAACTATATGATTCAATGGCGGTTCTAGAAATTAAGGGGGGGGGGGGGGGAGAAGCACATCATCATTAGGCGACGAGTATTCGGTAAAAAATGCACAGGTCGGTGCTTCAGGGTTGAGAGAACGGCGCTAGGAATAGGAATATTTTGACAGTGGGACAATGTGGAAACATCTAGGGTTCAGGACTCCATGGAACCGTGGTGTGACCACCCAATGGACAGCCAAAGGAAACTTCGCATGTGCTCTGATTTCCCACACCTCATCAAGTGTGTGCGAAATAATTTAGAAAAGAGGAAAACTTTTCAAGTAATAATATAGATTTGAAATGGATACATGCTATCAACTATATATTTTTTAGATACCTGAAGGTCAAGTTTTGCATGCACATTTAAAGCAATTGGTAGATTATGAATCTTCTAGACAATTCAAGATGGCATTTAGATTAACACCTAGTCATATCCATCCCAACTGCGGTGAAAAAATGTGCACAAGACTTGCATTTCAGATAAGTAAGAATATACTAGGCAGTCCAACTGAAGGGGTGCACCAGAAAATTTAGTCAACAGAATACATAAAAAAGTTAGAAGGTTTTTGAGAGATACACCTATATACACATAACATTCTTTCTGTTGGGTCCGGGGGCTAAATCACCTGGGAAGTTTTGGTGTACAGACACGAGAAAGTTCGAGGAAGTTTGGAGGAAGTTCGAGGAAGTTTGGAGAAAGTTCGAGGAAGTTTTGGGAAGTTTGGGGAAGTTTAGGGAAGTTCGTGGAAGTTTGGGAAGTTCGAGGAAGTTTGGGAAGTTCGAGGAAATTGAGGAAGTTCGAGGAAGTTTAGGAAGTTCGAAGAAGTTAGAGAAAGTTCGGGGAAGTTCGAGGAAGTTTGGTAAGTTCGAGGAAGTTTGGTAAGTTCGAGGAAGTTTGGGAAGTTTTGACCCATGGGAAGTGAGTTTTCGCAAATTTGAAGATATTATGTACAGAATACACACCTGATGAGAATATTCTATCAGATGGGATTGTTATTGCATGATGTCAACAATGATCATTGAATCGATGTTTTAGGGGCTTGAAGACTTTCTAAAATATTTGGATCTTTGGGAGCAATGTTCTTCTCCAGAGGTATTTTTGTCCAAATCTACATTTGAGGGTTTGAAGGCCACAATCTCTTGTACCCTGGATTTGGTCGAATACATTCAAACTCTTGGATTCCAGTACTTGATGACAACAAGGATAAACCAAGACCATTTAGAAGTATTCTGATATCTGTGGTTTTATTCTCGATTCTATAATATGAAATATTTCTTTCAGCATTTTTTCGGTATGATGAGGCAAGCAGGTGGAAACAATTCTCATCCAGAATCTCTACAAGTCTGACAGATATTCCGACTTATGTCTTCATTTTCCCTAATTATGCCACCAAGGGGCAGTAATATCTGCGGTGGAGAAATGATGGAATCCCTTGAAGGAACAGAGGAAAAGATTAATTTTCGATATTGAAATCAACGAGGAAATTGAGGAAACTGAGGAAGAGATCTCCGAAGTTGATGAGGTATTTGCCTACTTTTGTGGCTATGTTGCCAAGTCCCTGAAAAGTAGCAGCAAATGTAATAGCTGTGCAAGCAGAATAGTAGAATGAGGAGATGAGAGGTTCAATGCTTTTATTGAACAGAAAAGTTCTGACGTACCCATCTCATGCACTCATCAACTTCCTACGAGAAGTAGAGATTTTAATTCCAAATATTTTGGAACTACCAATATAAAAAATTGTCTTGGGGTAATTATGGAAAAATTATCCCATTTCACTACAAACAAAATGTTGGGCTGTAATGAACACAAAAAGAGTTTTCAAATAATGTTCTTCAGAAATACATAGTTTCCAGGCTCAGTATATGCTGTGCTAAAGAACAGAAGGAAGAAAACGCAATGAATAAATCTTAATATTATGTGTAAGTTTTTTTTTTCATCGCTTGGAGCGCACGAAAGGGAATCATTATAATGTTCAAAGAACATCGTGCGTTCCTAGGGAGGATAGGGACAGGGGTAGGTATTGGAATTTTTTTCGAACTTTTGAATATAATATGTTGTTGGGGATACTTCCACAGGCAATGAATTCCAGAGCCTAGCCGTGCTGTTCGACATCTTTCGAGGTTGACAACGAAGGGATGTGCTGATTGGGCTTGTCTAGTTCGTCTGATTGGTATTGCTAGTGAAAGAATGATAGCAGTGAATTCTGAAGAACATTTCCTGTGGAAGTATCGATAGAAAAGTGAGGGGTCGCCGACCCTTTTACGGTGTACCAATGATGTGAAAGAGTGAGTGAGTGTGGCGTCACTCACCAGGCGAATAGCTCTTCTCTGGATGGAATCTAAGAGCATCAGCGTATGTTTTGGTGCTGAACCCCATATGTGGGAACAGTATTCTAGAACAGGCCGTATCTGCGCTTTGTAGATCATGAGAAGCTGTTGAGGTGTAAAGTAGCTTTTCGCACGGAACAAGAATCCGAGTTTTTGTGAAGCAGCTTTTGCGATGGATCTGACATGATCATCCCATTAAAGAGTGTTGCTGATGGAAATACCTAGCATAGATAAAGTGGGCTTGGTGGGGATGGTGGAGCCAGACAATACAATATCGGGCATACTGAGTTCCGCCTTTCTAGAGAAAATGCAGGCTTGAGTTTTGGTGGCGTTGAATTCAACTAGGTTGTTTGTTTCCCCAGGCTGTGATTTCAGCAAGATCTTCATTGACAGCATTGACCTGCCTGCGCCGTGAGTTCTTAGTTTCCTTGGAAGAAATGAGTATTCTAGAAGAGAACGCAGTATGGAGGGTACTATCATCTGCAAAGCTGTGGATGGGGCAAGTTGTTACTCCCAACAGATCATTGATATGAAGCAGGAATAATGTTGGTGCCAAAATTGATCCTTGTGGAACGCCGGAATTGATGCCAATGGTATCAGACGATACACCGTCCACCACCACGTGAAGCGATATGCCTGAAAGAAAACTCGATAAGAGATGGCATAGCTGAGGTGGAAAGCCGTATGATGGTAGTTTGTGGAGGAGTTCTTCGTGCCGAACACGGTCGAATGCTTTCGATATGTCCAACGCGACAGCTAGAGATTCCCCGTGTTTTTCTATTGAAGATTGCCATAAATGGGTGACGTAGGCAAGTAGATCTCCAGTAGATCTTCGGTGGCGGAAGCCGTATTGTCTATCATTGATGATTCCTGAGCTCTCCAGATATTTGATAAGCTCAATATTGATGGCTTTCTCCATCACTTTGGAGATTACTGATAACAGGGCAATGGGCCTGTAGTTGTTGGGCAGGTTCTTGTTCCCTTTTTTGGGGATTGGTTGGACTCTAGCTGTCTTCCAGCATGATGGAAAAATACCCGACCTGTACGAGATGGTAAACAACTTGCAGAGAATCGGTGTTAATTCTGGTGCACATTTTTTGAGGATAATGGGTGGAATTCCATCAGGACCGTTAGCCTTATTCGTTTCGAGACCAAGCAAAATTCGTTTCATAGTGCGTTGACGAGAGACGATTTCGGGCATTCGACTCTCAACCGGTGGACTGTCTGGCGGTGCTTTTCCTTGGGAATCTGAAGTAGAGTTTGCTGCGAACATCTCTGCAAAAATATTTGCGTTCTTCTGCGATGTTGTTGCTAATGTGCCGTGGGATTTGGACAGTGGTGGAAATGAACTGTTACTGAAATTTCTTCCGACTGCTCTAGCAAGGGACCAAAACGAACGGGAGCCATTGGGGCAATCTATGAGTTTCGATCTTATCTTGGCATTGTATGTTTCTTTCGAAGCATCTATTGTTTGGCTGCAGTTATTCCTGGCATCAACGTATTCTGCTCTAGTCGCGAGGTTAGGGTTTTTGCGCCAGCGATGGTAGGCTGTTTGTTTCAAGGCAACAGTTCTAGAACAGTTTTTGTTGAACCAGGGTTTCGATGGTGATGATCTTTTCGAAGAATGAGGTATGTATGTGTTCATTCCGAGCATGATGATCCCGGATATTTCCGCAGTACACTGTGAAGGGCCCTCAGAGTAAAAGCATTCTCTATGCCAAGGAAACTCGGAGAAAAACATGCGGAGACCGTCCCAATCTCCTGAATTGTAATGTCATATAAGACGTGGGGGTGCCGGAGCAGTTGATGGAATGAAGAATGGGCAGGTTGAAGAGATGAGTGTGTGGTCAGAATTTCCAAGTGGAGCTCGTACATCTATGGTGTAGGGTGCTGAATTATTAGTGAGGAATAAGTCAAGTATGTTAGCTGAATGGTTATTGGCATCGAAAATTCGTGTGGATTCTTTGATTAGCTGCTCTAAGCCGTGAGTGATGGCGAGAGCTTCGGCTTGTCACCCAGCTTCATCCGTTCTGTTGGAGTGTACGAGCCAAGCAGTGTTGTGTACATTGAAATCGCCCATGATGATGATTTCTGCTGCTGGATGGTTCTGTTGAATTTGATCAAGCTTCAGAGACAAGAATTCGAAGAGCTCTTCATAAGATGGTGATAAGTAGAGACAACAAAGGTATTTGGTCTGTTTCTGGCTATCGAGTTTGAACCACATGACATCAAACTTATTTGGTTCCAAAGTTTTTTCTCGTTGACATGAGAGATTCGTTTTAGAGTAGAGGCAGAGACCTCTCTTGAATCTGAAACGTGTGTGGAGTTCGTACCCAGGACAGAGCAGATAGGTCGTATTGGTGGATGAATTGACCTGTGTCTCAGTAAGAGCCAATATGTCTGGCTTTTCAATTTGAAGGTGTCGATGGACTTCGTTGATGTTCTTACTTAGACCTCGGATGTTACATAGGTCTATCTTGAGGACTTTTTCAGCCGATAGTGAACCCCCTCTAGCACCTCTCGCCCGGAAATCCGAATGGAGATGTATTTTACTTCCGGATAATTTTACTTGAGGAGAACTCATCATCGCGTATTCTGTATAATGAAGGGAGGTTGGCGTGGAAGGAAAAGGGAATTGGGTTGGGTTGGGTTGGCCGGAACACCAATCAGCTACTGAAACACGGGTGGGTATACCCACTTCACAGTGCCTATGGTTGATGTGGTGGTATCGCACCGGGCGATGGCGTTAACCATCTTCCACCTATTGGTGTCCTTTTGGTCGCCTTCTATGACAGGCAGGACTTACCGTGGGGTTTCACTGGAACATATTATACTGAATGAATACAAAAAAGATTGAAGTAGGTGATATAATTTACTGTTCAATGAATGATGAATTGCTTTCATTCTGAATCTCATGATAATGAAACAGCAGACGATATTTGAACATAGTCAATGCAAAAATGTCAAGACTAAACTGACCCCTACCTTCAGGTGTGCTAGAGCACATTCAGGTCAGCAATTCCAAACAATCCACTATAAACCATCCATAACTTTGGTTTTTCAAGTCGCATTCCATGTTTTCTTGCTGTCAATGAAGACCTTGCTGAAATCACAGCCTGGGGAACCAACAACCTAGTTGAATTCAACGCCACAAAAACTCAAGCCTGTATTTTCTCTAGAAAGGCGGAACTCAGTATGCCCGACATTGTAATGTCTGGCACCACCATCTTCACCAAGCCCACCATATCTATGCTCGATATTTCCATCAGCAACACTTTTTCATGGGATAATCATGTCAGATCCATCGCAAAAGCTGCTTCACAAAAACTCGGATTGTTGTTCCGACCGAAAAGCTACTTTACACCTCAACAGC
The DNA here is from genome assembly GCA_918026855.4 of Phaedon cochleariae. Taxonomy (NCBI): domain Eukaryota; kingdom Metazoa; phylum Arthropoda; class Insecta; order Coleoptera; family Chrysomelidae; genus Phaedon; species Phaedon cochleariae. Next base: position 16,744,464 of record OU896723.1, on the reverse strand, counting down.
TCCTCATGATCTACAAAGCGCAGATACGGCCTGTACAAGAATACTGTTCTCACATATGGGGTTCAGCACCAAAACATACGCTGATGCACTCAGATTCCATCCAGAGAAGAGCCAGCCGCCTGGTGGGTGACGCCACACTCACTCACTCTTTGACATCATTGGAACACCGTAGAAAGGTCGGCGACCTTTCACTTTTCTATCGATACTTCCACGGGAAATGTGCTTCGGAAATCTCTGCTATCATCCCTTCACTAGCGATACCATAAATATTATTCCGTACTATCTTATTGGTCATTTCAGTCCATATTTTCATGACAAACACATAAACACTGGTTTTTTCGAGGTTTTAGGATACTATAATTCGCGTCAGACAACAAATTATATAACCTCAAATATTCCCTAAAATCATTATTTGAATGATCTAAACTGTAATTCCGTGACATTTGTGTTTTGTACCAAAAAAAGTGTATGGAGATTGCCTAGAGTTGGCCCACCATCTTCTGTCCATCCTGTTCAGAACATATACATCTATCATACCAATCACGTTCTTCATCATACATTCCAGTACTTATCTCATCATTTTGTGATTCATAACTCGAAAACAGAGTTCGTTTCAAGTTAGGTAGGTACCTGATAAGATTAGTAAATGTTTGAAACAACTATCATTACTGTGATAATAACCTATGCTAAGAATTAAATTGGTAGAATAATAATTATCATTTTATTTTCATTTTATTTTATTTCATTTCATTTTATTCATACACCATCCAACAGCCGGAGCCAATTACAGGATGGGAAAGATAAACAATTAATAACAAATTACAATTCAGATAAAAACCAGATAAATACTAACTATACATGAGTTTCATACTAAGGTGAATGGAGATGGGCATATCTGCATATGAGCTGAAAAAAAAACTATGAAAAGAGAAAAAAAAACTCACATGCAGATATGCACACTACCAAATAATATTACAACAATGCTCGTTTCAAACTAGCAATATTAGAACAGAGGATATCAAATGAATCTTGAGAAGACGTATAATCTGAACATATTCTATAAATAGGTGAAAACTGCAGTAGATTAGATTGAGGTGTGCGCAAGTAAAAGAAATATATATCTGTCACTGGCAATTGAGGATCATGCATATTAATGAGAGACAGTAAATGGGGCAATCAAGTTTGTTATTGAGCAATTTATATAGTAATAAGACTCCTCCACTATAAGTACGGCGAGTAGCCAATAGTGCAGTTTCAAATCTACCTGATAATGTCAATTGGGACAATCCTCTATCTGGATATACCCCATCTATTCTGAACCAGAGGTGTTTGATGAATTTCCGCTGAATGTTGTCGATATTATTAAAATGAACACCATATCAAGGACTCGAGACCACCGAGGCATACTCCAGTTTTGACCTCACAAAAGCATTGAAAATTAACTTCAGTGACTCAGTTTGCTACATGAACTTTGAGTTTATTGAAATAGATCCCAGTGTTTTGTGAGCTTCTGCGACCATCCCAGTTATATGATCAACGAAGGTAAGTTTAACATCAAAGACCACACCCAAGTCCTTGAACTGATAACATATATCTAGCAACTCATTGTCGATACTATAGGTATACTCAATGATATGATTATTCCGCGTAAAAGACATATATTAACACTTTTTCATGTTGAGTGGCAATAAGTTAGAATTACACCAGATATCAAGCCTTTCGATGTCATCTTGGAGTAACGTAACAATCCTGAATGCTATAGACTGTCACATAAATCTCACAATCGTCTGCATATAATAACACATTTGACTTGAGGGTTCTGCATATGTCTTTTATGAATATTGTGAATAGCAGACGATCAAGAATTGATCTCTGCGGAACACCAGATGAAGCTGATATCTTAATAGACTTTCATCCATGGTACTGAACATGCAGTTTCCTGTTTGAGATATGAGACATGAAAAAATTTTAGGGGTTTTTTGGTGGGTCCAAAGCAGGCAAGCTTCCTCAGGAGCAAACCATGGTCAAGACAATCGAAAACTTTCGAAAAATCTGTATATATTACGTCCACTTGCCTCCCATTGTCCAATGAGCCAGCTAAAAATTGGGTAATGCATACTAAGTTGGTGCCGGTAGATCGTCCTTTCATTAAACCATGCTGATTCTCAATGACTTGTGAATTTACATGTGCTGACAAAAATTCATGAATTACCATTTCGAGTAACCTACTGAAATTACATAAAATCACTATTTGCCTATAATGTTCAATGTTATACGTATCACCTTTTTCAAATACAGGACATATTTTCGCAGCTTTCCATGAAGCAGGACAATATTTGTTCTAGGAGACAAATTGAAAATTACTGTTAACGGTTTTGCAAATATTATTGATGAAAGATGGTATACCGTCTGGGCCCATAGTCATTTTTGGTTTGAATTTTTTCAACGCTCTAAGAACAAGATCTTTTGATATAAATGAAGTAGCTAAACTGGGTGTGTTATCGAGTCCTTCCTCAGGTTCATTACCTGTTGAGGTTATAAAAGATGATTGGAAAAAGGTCGCAAAGGCATTTAAAATTTCCAAGGGTTCATTGAATTCATCATCATTGAGGATCATTGAACTTGGTAAACTGGACTTGTTTCTCATAATATTCATGTAGGACCAAAATGATTTCGGATTGTTTTGCAACTCATGTTCAGCAGTTCTAACAAAATTCGTATGTGATATTGATACGTCTTTCTCAATAGTACTTCTCACGGTTTTGAAATTTTCAAGGAATTTAGGATCTCCAGAGTTTTTGTAAAGTTTAAAAATTTGATTTTTCTTTTTTATATTCCTTATCATTGGACCAGTAAGGAAGCTTTCTAGCTTTGTATATAGTTGAGTGCACGCTGAATCTACATCTACTTACGCATCCAAGAATGACCAGTCAACTTCCATGAGGTCCTGATACAATTTTCCAAAGTTTGCTTTTCTGAAGTTTTGAGTTGCGATACAATCTGTTTCAAATTTGGTGCTACAAGAGTCGAACTTGGAGTCAATTAGTAATGGAGGGTGATGAGTATCAATTGGAAGGAGGGGATCATTGGATTCGGAAACAACAACTCTTGTTCTACTGGAAACTTAGTCTAGAATACGATAATTGCATTTTGAAATCGAATTATATTGACTGAATCCCATATAATTGCTAAAATTCACGAGATCGTCCATAAGTTCTTTTGGAATAGAGGAGACAATGTTCGGAATATTGAAATCTCCAACAATAAAATAATTAGATCACTATCAGATTCATTGAGATATGAGAGATTACATTATGTCTGATACGGTAGTCAAGTCAATCTGAGTTGAACTTAAATGATTGCTCTTTGCCAATAATACACCTCCTCCTCTTGTTTTATTCGTGAAGTCAAAATCCCTATCCTTACGAAAAATTGAATAATTACTCCAAGTCAACTCACTGTCGAGAATGTCAGAGTCTAGTTAGGTTCAACTCAAAGCAATCAAGTCGAACTCAGAAGCAGTGACTGCATCTGCAAGTGCATGAGTCTTGGAACGCAAACCTCGAACATTTCGATAATAAAGAGCAAACTGGTTAGATTTCGACATACACCTCTGTTTAGATTCCTGTGAAATCTCTGACTGCTATGTGGTTACAAATGAATCTGATTTGTATAAACACATTTTTCTTTGGTAAATTGGACACTTCTTATCCCACACTGCACGCTGGTTATCAGTAACTTTGGCAGTCATACAATTGACACACTTCTCATTAGACGAATCGCAGTCTCTCAAACAATGATCAAGGGAACATTTTGGACAAATAAGTTTGTTGCTTTTTCATGTCGACTGACTACATTTGTAACGAATTTTGATTTCTGTTGCATCATATACAGGACATACATCATAGTTAAGAAAAAGTTCACCGCAATTGAGTACCAACACATGAGCTGAAGCATCTAATTCGACAAGAGCTTGGTTCCTCAAACTCGTAATACACTAACATGACAATCATCTGATATAACATAATTCTGGCCCTTCAAATACTCAACTGAATCTTCTTCTGTATAGTTTTCAACCAGACCAACGACTTTAATTTTTGGTAAATATTTTCCCGCTTCAGAAACCTTGTAGGAATACTATAACTTTGTTTTGTCAATTTTCGCAAAACTAGTAGAACCTCCAGTATTATCACACCCAATAAGAATTCCACCATCTCTGACCCTCTCAACTTGAGATACTTGCACTCCAAAATTCATCGGATTGATATTTTTTATAATATCGTATTTGGTCTTATCATCCGTTTGTTCAACATCGATTGGTGTAATAACAATCATGGATTTTCTACCAGTTATATCAGCATTATGTAGTTTTCTCCGTATGGACAATCTGAGTCTTGAGAGCATGTGATAATTTCTAATCAGCTATTTTCAAAATATCAGACTTTATGTCATCAAACATGGATTCCATATCTTTCATCACTTGTGAAATCTTCAAATCGAAGGTATTTTTGATGTGTAAATCATATTTGTTCTTTATTCTGAGGTATGCTGTACAGAATCAAAAAATAACCCGGAGTCTTAAGGCAATCCAAGGATCCAGCAGATAATCGAACCCACTGTAAGTGATAAGACTTGTTGCAAAAACCCGCACGAGAAATGTACTGAGTTTTTCGCCTATCAATCGCAGAATCGCATTCACCGCATATCTGGGACATTTTACTATACTACGTTTACAATATTTATATTAACGTGATTATCGAATATGAAGTACGTTACCACTGTCTTTAGCTACACACAGTATCAAACATAATATTTAAATGTCACATATAATCACATAAGAAATGATTTTAACTCAGAGCAATACTAAAGCACGTCGTGAAAGTATCAGTATCAAAACCATCATTATTTATTTAAAATTCTTTATATCTTATATTTTTTCTGTTTCTTTAATTTTTAACAGGTTTATGGGAATGTAGAATCCTGGAGTGTATACTAATATTTTCAACAAATATTATATTCATATATGCTCATTTCTTCATATGGAAATAGATTGTGAAAGTCAAGTTCGAGTTCTTGCGATTATATGATTCATGTTCCATATCAACTTCCTTTCATTATATGGACACAAATAAATATTGAGATACTCGGAATTCAGCGTTTCATTCTAGCTCTCTGACATAAGGTTGGCACAGCTTTTCATAATAGAAGTTTGCGTGCGGAAAACTCCAGAGAAAATATCGAATATTACAACTTTTTCATTCCAGCACCCCGACTACGACTTGGCACAATATTTTACTAATATCACATTCTTTCTCGCATCGATATGAATACTTTTTTCTGAATTTCATGACGAAACACGTCGTAGTCAGCAATAAAATATCGAATTTCACAAGTGTTTTTACTCTAGCACCCCGGCTACTGCTTGGCACAACTTTTTGTTGGGGAAAGATTCCATTTTGCATCTATATGGATATATTTACTGGCTATGGGACGAAGAATAAATCAGACAGGCAGTTAGAGTTGAATACTCATGAGATCTAATATACCTACTTGGGAAGTGTTATATTCATTAGTATAAAATGAAGGTGTTTGTTAGAGCTGAGTATCAGTTATCCTATAAACCTTTGTAACATGAATACGTTGTCGAAATTTCAAGAAGGAACACGTCGTAGTTAGAGAGAAAATATCATAATTTACATGTTCTTCAACCCTAGTACCCTGACTACGGCATGATACAGCGTCACTTGATTCAAGGATTCTCGCTTGCATTTATATAAACACCTTGTCAAAACTTCATGACAAAACATGTAGTAGTTACCATGGAAATATCATATTCCACAACATGATTTTCCACTATTAAGCACAACTTTCTATGATTAAAGGATCATATCTGGCATCTATATGAATACTCTGTCAAAATTCCATGATGAAACACCTTACCTTCAATTTCCCTATTTTTTCCACAGTAGCACTTCTGAATAGAATTGGCACGAAGCTCTGTGACCATGGAATCGTTTTGTATGTCATTGTGTACTCTGTATTCGAATTCCAAGGAAACTAATCAACTTGGCAACACTGTACGCAATTTTGATTTCATTGTGTACTCTGTATTCGAATTCTAAGAAAACTAATCAATCTGGGAACACTGTACGTGATATACCTATGTATCACAATAGTATATTGGGCAAGTGGGGAGAGTTCAACTTTTCTCATGAGTGTGGAAGTTTGTGGCACGAGCCTGAAAGGCGAGTGACGGAAACACACGAGTGAGGAAAGTACTTTTCCCCACATGTTGTCACTATCTCCTTCAACTGCACATATTTAAAGAACACTGTAACTCAATATTTATTCTGATGGTTATATAGCAGAGCTAACATAACATCGTAACTCTCAATAGTTGAGTTATTCATTTAAAATAATTATAATCAATTGTAAAATTCTTTCGATTTTGTATGGTCAAGTATCCGACCTCCTAACAGTTGCATTATTCATTCGAAAATACAGTGAATTGTGGAATTCTTTCAATATTGTATGATAAATCCAGGAAAGTCATTGTTTTTGAGTGAATTTTCTGTTAAATCAATTGTAGAAGTTGAGGTTATAGGTTGATTATTCATATACGGTGGTGCATTTTCTGTCTTCATTTCAGTAAATAGTTCGAGTGATTTTTTGATAGAGTTGACGTTTTTCTTGGCAACATCCATTTTATTCTGAATACAGTCCCCGTATCCTTCTGCCACGGTACTGGATTGCCATCCTCCATGGCGCGTCAAGGTTAATATGTCACCTCCTGCGTTCACTAAAATTGTGGCTGGAGAACGTCTGAAGCAGTGTCCTGTATATGGATGGAAATTTTCAAATTTGAAAAAAATTGCAATTCTCTTAGCCATACTACCAAATTTGTTAATGCCGACTACCTGTCTACTACATTTTTCGTTTTGGTAATTAAGGAAGAAACGTCTTTCTGGCAAATCATTTGGTCTGAAAGCAGCATATTCTCTATATATATCATGGAATTCTCCCGTGACAGTGAACGTTCTTGGCTTCGTTGTTTGGTCTAAATCATCGATTTTTTATTTCCACAGTTCCTTTGTACGACATGCCCTTGCTATACCAATAGCCACTACAACCTACAAATGGAAATATCAGGATGTAAAATATTCTGAATATAAATAAAAAAATAGTCTAGGCCGGGTATTGAACCCATGAAGTCTTTTTTAAATTCACGTTGAGAAGTACAAACCGATCTAACACAATTTGAAATAGAATTTTTAATGTTCAAATCATTTTTATCTACTCTGGATACACCCACTAGATATAAAGAGCTGTTAATTCGAGGAAAACAGCGGAAGAAATTCGAAAAATAATTTCCTTTAAATAATAAACTCACCTTTATTAGTAGATATTCCTCGTTTGGAGCTTCGTTTGAAAATCTCTGCGACTGGTCGGCTATGAATATGTTTGATGTCTTGGAGAAGTAATTGCCAAACTTTTTTTTTGGGAATAAACATGATTTTTGATTCGTGGATACTTTAATGTTATGTTTTGAACCGATGGTACTCCGCAACATCGAATATTGCGACCAAAGTGTAGACGCCTTCAAAGTTTTCGACATTTCCTCGTAGTATACTGAAAGTACACTCCCCAAAAAATTTTATTCACGTATCTCTTCTCCATTGTATGAATTTTCCATATGTCAATTCATACCTGTTCCGTGAAAATTCCGGCAACAAATCTAATGTTACTTTCGCGTCTTGTTCCAATATTTCTGGTTGAGTATTGTCAAAATCGTCACTACTTTCATTAGTATCCATATTATTCACCTATCACTCGTACAAATAATTATTTATATAATGTCTTACTAAAATAATATATTCGATGATTTTTTTATCGAAACACGACGGTAACTAACTCAAGAATTAAAAAAACTTCTGTTGAGAGTTGTTTGTGACAAGGGTGACAATTGCTTAATGCTGAACATCAGTCATTTGAGTTTTCGTCGATTCGAGTTGTTTCTCCATATAAAATGTATGTGGTGTTGGCAAAGTGCCGTGGGAAAAAATATTTTCCACAGTATGGGCAATACATGATTTTGAAACTAGGTGAGCTTTGAGAAATTCACTACTTTTCATTCAGTTATAGAAGAAAATTGTTTCCAACGTCAACATTCGTGGATGAGTTGTGGATAGTGAATCTGGCAACACCGTACGTGATTCAGCCTCTGTATCACAAAAATGTTACCTACGTCAACATGCGTGGATGAGGAGATGTGGATAATTTCACAATTCACTTGACTTCCACTCTGGGACCACAGACTACCACCATCAGATCGACAAAACTTCGATCGACAAAAGTGAAAGATTCATGTGGCGAAATTTACGATTTGTGGGATGGTTAGAAGAGTGTATATTCAGAATAATGTTTTTAGAAGAATTCTCTATAGAGTTCATTGGAAAAAGGTGGAGAAAATTGAGAGATGACTTCACCACGGCAAAAATAACAAAAATAGTACATACCAACAGGCTCAAGTACTGGAGCTAGACCTCTCAGACCTACATTCAAATATTATGAGATGATGTAATTCTCGGAATATGTTGATAAACAAACAAGGTCCTTAAAACAACATTGCTCTCAGTCATTATTTTTTCAGCATACATTTCAATCCCCAGGAATATTTAATCTCCAATATTCAGTGATACTATTACTTATACCAGCAAGTCTGAATCTTCTGAGGCATCATGCAACAAAAAAAGTAATCATATACCAACCAATATTTTCATGATTTGAACATTTCACAGGAAACAGACACTTGCAGCAAACTGAATTACAACATGCTCCATTACAAACAGCCAAATCAACAGCATGATGCAGTTGAAGGATTCTTTCTTATGTTGGCAGAAGGACTCCGTCGACATCCCTATAAGAGTAGAACAGAACTGCAGATTGAATTTTCGCAAATGTTGAATGAAAAAAAATCACAAGCGTAGTATCATTTATGTCAGAGTGTTTCAAGGTTACATATCATGATATACAGAGTGAGTCAGAATAAGACCGACAAACTTCGTACACTGATTCAACACCTCATTGTTAGGTGAAAAGTTCCTATCAACGTTTGTTCTGCAATGCATCCTTCCTGAGATACAGGGTGTCGAAAGTACGAAAAAATTTGAGATTTCTCCAAATTTCTTCAAAACTCCCGTAGCAAAAAAAATTGAAACTTGGTATACCAATCCAGATTATTCAGAGTTATCACAGGGAGTTTTCATTCCTGAATTTCGTCAACCAGTAGCGTAGTAAGGGTCGTATGTCGCCACATTTTCAATCAAAATTCTTCTCAGACAAATGAATTATCGAATAAGTGAATGACATCAATTAGGATCATCAATAATCAACCTCAAAGTGATAACAGCATGCATACCTAAATGTAGGGGTCCGGAGATATTTTCGCAAAACTCGAGACATGTCTTGAGGTAATATTGAGTTGAGACCTAATTTGCTGCGTACTATAATCGCATAATGCTGATATTATACAAGATATCGACACCACTTCTCAACCTCCGGAATATTTTTGAATGTCGAAAAAATCAAAAATATTAGGTGGGTGAGTCAGCAGTAAATGGACAAACTCGAGGTTAATAGTCATAAATCATCAAAAATTTGTCAGAACCATCAAACTATTAAAACGAGTTTCCGATTGAAGGAAACCATGACAACGTATTCAATAGTCAAACAGTAACAAATTATAATCATTCTAATAGATTATTCGGCGCTAGAATATTTATGCGCTGAATGAAATGCAAGAGTTGAATTCGGAGCAAATGTTGTTCAATACATAATTGACATTTTCGCACGTTTTGGAAGATGCCTAGTGTATTCTGGATTACCGTGTCTGCTGCTGAAATTCTAGCAGTTGCTATAGATTTTACAGGTGAAGAATAGACTATGGATTTGAGGTACAGCCAAAGGAAATATCAAGTGAAGTTAAATCGTTTGAACGTGCAGGCCAATGAACGGGATCATATCCATCCATAGATCAGAAAAATAATGGTCAAGAAACTGTAGACTGGGAAAATTGCATATTATATTCAGCCTCGTCTCATAAATAAATATTATGTAGTAGCCTCTGGCCAGAATATCAATAAACTTCAGAGCACTGAAATACCCTACCACTCCAGTACCCACGGCGTCCTATCACGTATCCGCCTCAATTGGCTGGTGCTCGGCTTGTAGTTCGTCTTGTTTCTTGTAGGTCCAAAAACGAGTAACTTACTGGGACTTTATTATGACGTCGGCTGTGGAGACCGAGTGGGACAATACTGACAGTCGATGCAAATATTGTTTTTTCTTTCTCCCTATTGGTGTATTCGTTTTACATAAGGGATGCATTTTCCATATTCCTGGGCTTCGTTTCCGAAATGAAAATTCACTTCAACGTTTTGGTTTCATAATTTTCTTTGGAGAAAGTATGGGATATTACCAAAAATACTCACTTGAAAGAGATTTACGGGTAGACATCTCGGGAGTTGAGGGGAAGTTGATACGAATTGATTATACTTCAATCAAATACCACTACTAAATCTATGGATATCGAATAATTTTGTACTGATCTTCGAGTGGAACCTTCGAGCATGATTGTGGAGCCCTACACCTGACTACCTGGGTGGACAAAAGTAACATATTGGTCTGACAGAACCTATTTTCTTCCTGAAAGTCAACACGCTGCTTTGTTCACGGCCTGACTTAACCCTTGCCCCTGCCTTGTGAAACCACCGGTGCTGCTTCGAAATTCCCAAATATAATAATCAAGCACTTGAAAAATGTTGCATCAATATTCCAAAATTCCTGTATTCATTCAGTTCAAGTAATGAACATCAACCTAACATACGCTCTTCTTCTTTTGACAATGTTTTCGTAACAAGTGTATATCGTAAAAAGACGCATACCAACAGATACCTCAATTCTCAATCAAATCTTCAGAAAACTATCATGAAAAGAATAATAAAATCACTTCATGATCGAACCGAATCGATATCATCTAACCAAAAAATTTTCAATAACTAAATCCACCACATTAGAGATGTTCTTCGACTCAACTCATATCCAAAGAACTTCATTGATAGAACGGTTCACCAAATCGAAAACAAGCAAAATACACCACAACAAAAACAACCATCAATACGATGAATATAATACCGTACATTCCCGGCATATCGAAAAAAATGAAACATGTTGGTGATAAGTTCCAAGTGGAAACTGTGGTCAAAACTGAAAATACAATGAGATCCATTCTTACTCAAACAAAGCCAAGAAATGAAGAACAATCATCAAAAAATGTCATTTATAGTATACCTTGTGTTTGTGGAAAGTATTATACAGGTGAAGCGAAATGACCTCGCTCAGTTAGGACTGAAGAACACAAGTACAATATCAAGATAAGACATATCGATAAATCGAAGCTTATTGAACATATCCTTACTGAAGATGGACAACATATGGCAGAGCGGTTTAATATCAAAATAATAGCAAAGGAAAATAACAACTGAAAAAATATCAAGGAATCCGCTAACATTCTCCTGAACGGAGACAATAGCATAACTTCTCGTTCAGTTACTACTCAAAACTGAACATGAAAATGGTAGATTCAAGATCGATTGATGAAAACATCCTGTATCATTTGTAGATTAAAATCACTCATTCATATGCCAACATCAGTATGACACTGAGAAGTGTCAAACTATAGGCAGAGCACAACTTTCCAAGAGGAATATTCCGCTATCACTGAGACATGGCTGAATGACTCTTTCTACAATCAGGAGCTGTGTGACCTTAGGTACACAGTATTTCGCAGAGACCGTGATTATGAAAACTTGGATACTACTAGAGGTGGAGGTGTATTGATCATGGTAAAGAAGAAATATGGGCCATATTCTATTGCCCAAAATGTTGGTAATCAGTATGAGTCTATAATAGTTGGTGCTAAGATTCATAGATTGCACATAGGGTTTTGTTGTGTATATATCCCACCAAATTCGAATGTTAGCATTTTTAATGAGTTTAAAGAATTTTTAGATACTATTGATCAGATAGCTGCTCTCGACTATTTTTTCATTGTAGGAGATTTTAATGTACCTGAAATTAACGGGACTGATTTTAATTTTGCAAATGGTTCCACCAAAGTGAAAATCATCGATGAGATAATGTCTCAAACAGACCTTTTCTCCATCAATAACATAACCAACTTTAATGATAAAACATTAGATCTAGTTCTAACCAATATGACAGAAGCGCAAATAGTTAGAAGTGACACAAGTCTAGTTGATCTTGAAGATTCTCATCATCCACCATTGCATATTAATATAAACTTTGCTGATAATGGCATAGAAAATAGCCCATTGCCGAATTCCGAGGTATCTAGCACTCTATACAATTTTCAAAAATGTGATTTTGTCAAGTTGTACACCTTACTTAATAATTGTGAATGGGATGAGGTGTTGCTCAAGGATAACCCTGATCTTGCATTTGACAGCTTCTATCAGAACTTGTACAATATATTCAATCAATGCATGCCCAAAAAAGTTAAAATAACTAAAAATAAATATCCAGTTTGGTTCAGTGCTGAGCTGAGATCGAAAATTGAAGAAAAACATCAGTACTTTAAAAAGTCAAAAATCACTTCACCAAGAAGCAATGAATATATACAGAAATACCGTGAATTAAGAGCTAATGTTAAAGTGTTGATCCAACAATGTGAAAATACTTACCTGGAAAATATTGGAAATAACATAAGTACTGACCCTAAAGAATTTTGGACATACATTGCAGGCAAAAAAAGAGACTGTACTATATCTGCAAGTTTAAGATATGACAATAAAATTATAAATAATGATCTTGAAATTGCTGAAGCATTTTCACATTTTTTTCAGTCCGTCTATAATCAACATGAAGATAAGTCTTTCTTAGGTGTTAATGACTATGGACTAGACCAGCTGTCAATGACAAACATAACTGAAGAAGAAATTTGTCTGGCAATTAAAACCCTTAAGCCCAAAGCTGCAGTTGGAGTGGATGGAATCCCATCGTATTTTTTCAAGGGATACATGGACATTCTTAAACATCCGTTAGCTATAATATTTAATATATGTGCTGAAAGCAATGTATTTCCAGAACAACTCAAAATAGGTCGCATAAAGCCAATTTATAAAAACGGAAATCCCAGTGAGATTAAAAACTACAGGCCAGTAACGATTCTCCCCTCCCTATCCAAAATTTTTGAGAAGGTTATCCACAACAGACTGTACAAGCACGTTGAACAAGTAATACTACCACAACAACATGGTTTTCTAAGTAAGAAATCTACAGTAACCAACCTTGCAATATTCAGTAATGATGTATCTACTTTTATTGATTCTCAGATGCAGGTAGATGTAATATATACAGACCTGGCGAAAGCCTTTGATAAAGTCAATCACTCGATCCTTGTGAGTAAATTGAAATGTTTTTCTCTTGATGAAAACATGATTGCATTGATGAGATCATATTTACATAAAAGAATACAGTATGTTCAATATAATGATGCCTGTTCTGAAAAGTTCATAGCAACATCTGGAGTCCCTCAAGGGTCAATACTAGGTCCTTTGTTATTCGATTTATTTGTCAACGATATAGGTAACTATATCAAAACTTCACGATTTCTTCTTTATGCTGACGATCTCAAACTCTACCACAGTGTGAGCGAACTAACGGATTGTATAGACCTGCAAAAGGATTTGGATGGTGTCGTGGAGTTCTGTTACATAAACGACCTACAATTGAATGAGGGCAAATGCAAAATGATGACGTTTACAAGAAAAAAAATGGTGATTCAAGGAAATTATTCTATTAATAACACTGTACTGGAGAGACTTGATTATATCAAAGATTTAGGGGTTATTTTCAATGGTGCTTTCAATTTCATAATGCACATTGAATATATAGTGAAAGATGCCTACCGGAAACTCAACTTTGTTCTTAGAAATACTAACAAGTTCAAATGGAATACTTTATCAGTCCTGTACAATGCATATGTTAGATCTAAATTAGAGTATGCCTCAACTATTTGGAATCCCACTACAGCTACTCACTCTGAGATGATAGAGAAAGTTCAGAAGAAATTTTTGAGATGTTTATTCTTTAGGAAAAATGGCATTTCTTCATTCATGGTTTCCTATAATACCCAAAGACTGCAACTGAATGTTGATTCATTGTCTCATCGAAGATTTTTAAATGATGTGGTATTTGTAATAAATGTTCTTAGTGGACATTTAAATGTACCTGAATTACTCTCTATAATACCTATAAGTGTTCCAAATATTAGTCTTAGAAGAAGAAACATTTTATTTAAAGTTAGCAATTCTAGTACTTCTCTAAACAGGTGTCTGATGAATGTTAACTCTTTTAATGTGAATAATGATGTTGATATTTTTAATATGAATTCTTGTGATATTTTTAGATTTTGATGCATATATATATATATTGATAATCATTTTTTTGCTGTTGTTAAGATGTTTTTTTGTATCGTATTTTTGTGCATTTGCATACTGTTTACTATATATTATTATTCTACAACTGTGAACATGTAAAAGGGCTTTGCCTGTTTGTTTTGCAGTATAAATAAATAAATATAATAAATAAATATAATATAAATATAATATAAATATAATATTTTTATGTTGAGAACAGGAGCAGATTCGTTCCCGAAACGTCCAAAGATAAGTGAAAATTCGATATTTTTTCAATATATCTATATTTCTTTCCTTCAAACTATTTTCAAACGAAGTGTCACTGATACTTCCAAACGCAGTTACATTCTGGGGCAAATCATCTGATTTCTACCACTACAGATATATCGAAAAAATACGCATATTTTTATTTTTTAGTAACGACGAGAAGAAATCCCAAAAAATCAAATAAAATCAATATTTCAAATTCTGTTCATAAGAGAGATGGTGACGTTGTTGATTGTTTCTAAAGTTCAGGATACTCACAAATTTTATTTGCACTTTTTCAATACGATCGGAATGTACAAAGAGTAAGAACATTGAAGAATATTTCTGAATTCATAATACATCTATCAGAACATCTAATCAATAATATATTCAGTTCAGGAATATGCCTCCATGAATTCAAGATGGCAGTTGTTACACCCATATCCAAAAATGGCCAAAAAACCAAAACGAACAATTATAGATCCATATCTGTAATAACAGTTATAGCAAAAATATTCGAAAAATGTCTGGAAAAAAGACTAAGTAATTATCTGAGCAAATTTGATATAATAGCTGACGGCCAATTTGGATTCAGGGATGGTTTATCGACGAACGATGCAATTTCAAAATTGACAGGGGATATGTACAATCTAGTTGATCAAGGGACTCCTGCGATATATTATGTATCTTTCTGGATCTAGCCAAGGCCTTCGACACAGTGAATCACTCGCAGTTACAGAAGGCCTTGGAGGATTACGGAGTTCGTGGTGTTCCACTAACACTTTTCTACAATTACCTTAAAGACAGGAAACAGATGGTAAAAATCAAGGATAACGTAATTGATGAGAGAGTGGTGAAATGCGGTGTACCTCAGGGTACTGTGTTGGGTCCATTGCTTCTCACCATCTATATTAACGATTTACTGACCATGAAAACATCGGTACATATAATAAATTGGTTCCGACATAAATAACTGACCATAAATTTCAATAAAACATTTTATTTGCCACTATGCAGTTATAAGAACGGTTTACCAAACTATAATGAGCTTACATTTGGAGAACAGCAACACACTACAATAATACGAAACGTCAATGAAACAAAATACTTGGGAATTATCATAGACTCACATCTGAGATGAAACTATCAAATCTCGAACGTTACCAAAACATTGAGGTGTTTGTTACCAAAATTCAAATACAAAGAAAATTCTTGACATCACACAGTTAAAAATAGTGTATTATTCTTTAGTGGAGTCACGGTTGCAGTAGGCTATATTGAGCTGGGGAGGAGTTACAAAGAGTCATCTCAGAAATTCTACAAAAAAAACTCGAAATAATTTATAACAAAAGAAATACTAACCCATCAAACCAGTTATTTTCCACAGCGAATGTACTGGATTTAAGGCAATTATATACATATAACATTATCATCAACATGTATGAAAATAATGCATTGCTACAAAGGGTGAACAACATCAATTTCACACGAACAATGGAGAAAAACCTAGTTCAGATACCAATATGTCATAAGTCTATAGGGCAACGTTGTTTTCTATTTCTGACCAGGAAAATATACAATCTCCTTCCCGACATGTATAAAACATACATTAGAACAATGAATTCCATTGGATTTATAAAACAAATATTCAAAAATTATATTCTATCCATAGAAAGAGACTCTTTTGATATTCTTTTCAACTAAATATTATGAATCATACGATTATTCGAAGAAACGCTCCATGATAAAATATCTCAACATGAATTAGTGAGACACGATCAAGAAACCCATACTCAACCCTAACGGTCCTAATGGGATCATTTCTAAATCGTTTGTTTTGCACAAAATTAATAGGAATTATTTATGAAATTACTGTAAAATGTAATCTATGGAAAAAAAAAGATAATTTAATTATTACATCATAGTCACGCACAAGGTGTATAACAGTTCATCACTGTTATATACACCTCTGTGACTTATCTGTGTTTATTCTCGACATTGAGTTATTGTATGTACATTGTATTGATTGTATCATTTATTATTCATAATTGATTATGAATAAACATTATTATTATTTTCATTATTAATATTAATATTATTATTATTATTATCCCTCTGGATGATAATGAGTAACCCTTTGGGTCATATAATGTTGATGATGTTTTCGTCCTGGACGACGAAGGAGCTTAAGGATACTCATGTCAGGGAATCACCAGCTGGTGGGTAGGAGGCTCACAACTGACCACCTTGGACAATTTAAATCAATAGTAACATCATTATGTCTGTTGAGGCGAACCTCAAGTTTCCATAACTTTTTTGAACATGTGGCAACCCCGCATTCATTACTCAGCGGTGGGGTCAACTCGACGAGCAGTCGACGCAACACTTCGTGAAGAGCAAAAGAAGAGTCGCACACTATCGTTTTTAGTCAGCTCGCATTCATATGTATTCTTTCATTATTCTCTGTACTATGTTCAGAAACAGTTTGTGGTTATTATACAAGTATATCCAAGCACACCGACCAGTGAATCATATTCAAACCAAGCCTTTTTTGTGGTGTTATTCAAATCGGAAGCGGGAAAAACTCTGTATTAATTATTGTCCTTCGAGCCGGATGATAACGTAACCAAATTCCACAGCGAAACGCGGAATGGCAAGCGATTTCCAG
>OU896723.1:16668015-16726552 GCA_918026855.4 Phaedon cochleariae | reverse complement strand
ATTTTCAGTATACAGGGTGATTCTGGAAATGTTCAATTTCAAGCTACACCATATATCTGATATTATAATCATGATAGCGATAGAAACAGAAAATCAAATGGGAGTATTTATCAAAAATAAGTTGTAAATTTGAATTCTCAACGGCTCTATTCCTGATAAGTTGTGGACACAACCAATAATTTTTCTAATAAAACTTCCTATATTTTTCATTTACTGATCCATCTTCACTTTGATCATGTAATCAAGAAAAATTAACTTGAAATTGAAAACATATATATAAATGAGAGATGTAGTTTGAAAATACTATCTTAAATAAATAATAAATGAAATCATAGACATCATTTTTCAAATCTCTCAAATCAAATACATGATTTTGAAATGTTGGAGGAATTTCAATTGAGAAAAAATATGTTCATAACTTACAAGTATAGAGCTTTAGTCTAAAAAAATGCTCTGATTTTTTTTCCATCTACTAGCATGACAACAAAACGATTTATGTGTATATAGTATAATTTTGAATTTAAAATTCACCCTGTAGCTCGAAAATGAAAACTTAATCAATTCTTGAATTTTCGTTGCCAGAAAACCTATAAAAAATAAAAATTGGTCTACCCTGTACAAGATTTTCCATAAATAATGAATATAACATCATAATGGCTTCTGAAGTGATTTCCACATTTTCTGATCATCACACATATTATCATTGAAAAATCAGACAATTCAAAACCATGAAAGTATGGTGTCCTCAAACAACTGAAATGATCATGTTACACCTCTAATCAGTATTCATGGTAAAGTGGACAGAGTAATAAATAGCAGGAAATTTTAGGAAATGTGGGAAATATGAGGCAATACGAGGAAATGTCTGGAAATGCGAGGCAATACATGAAAATACGAGGCAATACTGGGAAATGCGGGGCAATAAAAATAAATACCGGAAATACTGGAAATACGGGGAATACGAGGCAATACTGGGAAATACGAGGCAATACCGGGAAATGCGGGGCAATACTGGGAAATTCGGGGAAATTCGGGGAAATATTTGGCAATGTGAGGCACCCCTAATCAGTATTCATGGTAAAGTGGACAGAGTAATAAATAGCAGGAAAGGACCCCGCACTTTTACTACGTAAAATGGACCTCGGTGAAATTTTCTGAATTTTCAGTATGTTGTAGAATTCGATGAACTGATTGAACCTGCAGAATCGTAAAGTTCTTTGATGAACAGATTCTGAGATACAGGGCGTTGAAGTTACAAATCGGTATTTTTCATTTAATTACTTTCTCGAAATTCAAAGATGCCAAGTTGAATATTTTTCGCTCATATCATCAACGAACCTCCATATTACCCAACATAATTCAGATGGTTCAGATAATGTAATTGTTTACAGAGTGAAACATACAAACATTTCAGTGATGTCTGAAAATTCGATGTAATAATGAAATATCGAAAAAATAATTTAGGCATGCAATATACTATTCTCATTCCATCATGAATCACAATTCATACATTTAATACAGGGTGATTTGAAAAATTGGTGACACCTAAGGCCGATTTATTCATACACATCCTGTATATTCGAGTGAATTGTTAACCTCCCAAGATAGCTGATACCGTATGAACGGTTATGTTATTCATGATTAACTCGGTGAAATTGCCTAATTATTTTTTAATATATTCATCATTCGCTCCTCAACGCTGTCTTGAAAATTCAGTTTCCTATCATGACGGGTGTCATAGTTATTAATTCAGGAACTTACCATTTGCATGAAGAGTTGAAGAGACTTGTTCACTTACATTCGCATAGTGGCCGATATTTTCCATAAATAGTGAAACGTGAGAATGTGGAGACGAAAATAATTTTAATATTCATATACAGGGTGAACATTAGAAATTCAATAACAATAGCAGATGTATGAGTTTGATAATATTAATATAATGTACAGTTATAGTTAGGCGAATTTCGTTGGTATACAAGCTCTGCCAAAATGGGCCTTCATAGATCATTTATGTTACACTTGATCTCCACATTCTCACGTTACACTATTTGTGGAGAATCTCGGCCACTTGACGAATGTAAATGAACAAGTTTCTTCAAGTCTTCATAAATTGATGAACAATAAATTCCACAAAGGGAATAATATTCTAAGTTACAACACCCAATCTGAAATCAATCAGTAGCCTCGCGACAAGTTCAGTATTTTTTTGTCATTATGTCCCATACAATACCTTTTCATATTCATCGCTGCTATTTCGGAAACATCCAGTATAATAGGATTATTTATATTACACCATCATACGTATTGAATTATATCATTGGAATGTGATATGAATATAAATCTAATGATATTATTATAATTACTGATAACAAGCAAATATGAAAATGGAAACGCCTGATTCTGAGTGGAAAACAAATGTGAAAAAATCTGTCGATTCCAGGATTCAACTCTTCCTATTAGAAATGGAAGCGTGAAAGACCGAATCATTCTCCCATCTCCTAGGTATTGTTCGTTTTCCATTTTGGCAGAGCTTGTATACCAACGAAATTCGCCTAACTATCTGTACATTATATTAATATTATTAAATTCATATATCTGCTATTGTTATTGAATTTCTAATGTTCACCCTGTATATGAATACTAAACTTATTTTCGTCTCCACATTCTCACGTTTCACTATTTGTGTGTCTCTTCAACTCTTCATGCAAATGGTAAGTTCCTGAATTAATAACTATAACACCCGTCATGATAGGAAACTGAATTTTCAAGACAGCGTTGAGGAGCGAATAATGAATATATTAAAAAATAATTAGGGAATTTCACCGAGTTAATCATGAATAACAGGGTGATTTAAAAAAACACGATATTTTGTCATTTTCATCATCGAAAATCTTCATGATCACCCTATATATCTCAACGAAATCATGTTCATACGGTATCAGCTATCTTGGGAGGTTAACAATTCACTCGAATATACAGGATGTGTATGAATTAATCGGTCTTAGCTGTCACCAATTTTTTAAATCACCCTGTATGGAATGTATGAATTGTGATTCATGATGGAATGAGAATAGTATATTGCATACCTACATTATTTTTTCGATATTTCATTATTACATTGAATTGTCAGACATCACTGAAATGTTTTTATGTTTCACTCTGTAAACAATTACATTATCTGAACCATCTGAATTATGTTGAGTAATATGGAGGTTCGTTGATGACATGAGCGAAAAAAATTGTACTTGGCATCTTTGAATTTAGAGAAAATAATTAAATGAAAAATACCGATTTGTAACTTCAACGCCCTGTATCTCAGAATCTGTTCATCAAAGAACTTTACGATTCTGCAGGTGCAATCAGTTCATCGAATTCTACAACATACTGAAAATTCAGAAAATTTCACCGAGAACCATTTTACGTAGGTACTAAAAGTGCGGGGTCCTTTTATGAAATGTGGGAAATATGAGGCAATACGAGGAAATGTCTGGAAATGCGAGGCAATACATGGAAATACGAGGCAATACTGGGAAATGCGGGGCAATAAAAATAAATACCGGAAATACTGAAAATACGGGGAATACGAGGCAATACTGGGAAATACGAGGCAATACCGGGAAATGCGGGGCAATACTGGGAAATTCGGGGAAATTCGGGGAAATATTTGGCAATGTGAGGCAATGCGGGAAAAGGCCGGAAATACGAGGCAATGCCAGGAAATACGGTAAATGCAAGGAAATATCTGGAAATGCCGGGCAATATTCAGCAAAGCGGTTGAAAAATTGAGACAGTCGGCATTAAATTTGAAAAACAATCTACGTAATTAGTTTTTTATAGAGTAAATATACAATCGCATCGACATGTAGAAAAGACATAATTGAAATATCGACTCTATATACACTACTCATGACATGCATCAGGCTTTCACAACCGGGTGGACGCTAGACGAGACGCTAGCGCTAGACGATGGCTTGACGCAATCCTGTGAACTCCCTACTAGACACTCTATTACGCTCGCTTCACAATACTAAGCCCGCCTGCCCGAGACTCAGCCACAGCAATAATTAATATCACATAGGTGTTATGAGAGCGAGGTTATAGAGGTTATTTACTGTGAAGTTTAAGGTTTAATATATAAATATCAGGTAAGAAAATTATCAATTAATTATGTGAATATGTCTAGGTATCTCGTAACCTATTAATCTATACATACCGGGTGTCCCAAGTTATCGTATACAGGCAATATCTTGATTATTTGACAAGATCATTAAATAAACTGCTTTTAATGGCATTGAAGTAGGGAAGATTGGGGCTAGTTGAGTGAATTTTGAGATAATCAAATATTGTGAATAAACGATTTCTACGAGATCATCTAAATCCACAGATTGTATTTAATAAATCAATTCTTCAAGATAACCCCACAAAGAATCGTCTAGTGGTGTTAGATCTGGCAATACCTAAGTAATCCCGAGAGTAATAATAATAATAATAATGTTTATTCGTATTAGCATACAGCAGCCATCCGAAAATGGATATACACGTCAGTTATAAAAAAGTATTTTAAAAAAGTATGCAGCATAGGCAAAGACATTTAAAATTATGATTTACACGTAAGATAATGAGAATTACAATTACAATTTAAGATTTACACCTAGGATAAAACGAAAAACATTTACACATATGGTGAATAGAATAAAATTGACATATTATGAGGTAAAAAGAAAAGACAATTTGAGTAAAAGAACACCAATTGACAATTTGGGGTATACACACTACCAATTTAATACACTATGCCGTTATAGCAAGCTAGATTCATAGTACTCATTTATGTCATAATAAGCGCCCTGAGTCAATATGCGCTTTATGGACGATTTGAACTTGGTGAAATTCATTTCTCTGATTTCTTGAGGTAAATGATTGTAGATAGATTGTGTCTAGTGATATCAAAATCATGAGCATTCCTGGTAGAATATCTATGATAATCAGAATGTTTTAAAAACCTTTGTGAGTTGTTTTTTACATAAAGGAGGGTTTTAAATATGAGAATAGATGGTAGGGTTAGGATATTATTATTTTTAAAGGCATGCCTGCATGTGTCACCATGTGGAATATTAAAGATAAGTGTTAGGACCAAGATATTGGGGGCGGTTATATTTTTATTATATACTTACTATTATTATTATTATCATTATTGAGTTAGTATTAATTGATTATTATTATTATTATTATGTTTGGGATTATTATGTTACCGATATTATGCCTATTATCGATATTTGATAGTCATATACATATCTTGATACATCCGGTATAGTTTACTATTCCAGCATATCGAAGAATTAATCAGAGTTACGTGAAATGTAACCGTCGTTGTATTGTACATGAAATAAAGGAGACGTGAGTCAGTCTTGTTAGAAGTCTTGATCAGAATAGAGCTCAAGTGTGTTTGATTAAATTTCCACCCTAACAATTCAGAAGTGGCGATACAAAACCTAATAGCGATATATTTGAATAAGTTGTGAAAGAGCCGCATTCGAAAATGAGTGATAGTGAAGATTCGTATGAAACGGACTATGACAATCCAACAAGAAAACGTACGGTTACCAACGCTCAAGTGCATGTCGAAAGTAAGAAATCCAAATACCATTGTGACCAAATGAATGAAAACTCAAGTGAAGTGGAAGAAACCCCTCAAATATATGAACCAATACATAGGCCGATACGCCCCGACGAGATAGAAAGCTTGGTAGCACAAAAAGTGAGTGAAATTCTATCTCGACAACAAGTTAATTCCATGATGCCCACTAACACCAACCTTGGAAGTTTTGGAAAAACAGAAATAGTTCCGCTGTTTGATCCCGAAAACAGCGACTTGACGAGTGCCAATTGGTTACATAAGATCGAACAGTTATCACTAATTTATGGATGGAATGAAATCACCAAGTCTTATTGCATACAATCTAGATTGAACGGGATAGCGAAAATTTGGTACAATTCCCTACGTGATTACAACAAAACCTGGGAAGAATGGAAAGCAGCGGTTTTGGAGGCATTTCCGGTGCATGAGTATTTCATAGAAAACTTGAAGAAAATGATGAATAGAAAGAAGCAAAATGATGAAAGTATGATGCATTATTACTACCACAAATGTATGCTCATACGCAAATGCGAAATCACTGACAGTAACGCAGTTTCGTGCATTATCGACGGATTGCCGCTAACAATACAGGGTGCGGCAAAATCCTCAAACTATCGTACTCCTGAAGAACTGTTTCAAGGATTTTTAAGCAAACTAGAAACCGAAGATATCTCAACAAAACCAAATTCGGCCTGTTTTATTTGTCAGGTACCCGGACACCGTGCAAGTAGATGTCGATTCAACCAGAATAACAGCAATTCAAGTAAGATGAAGCCGTTCAGAACGGACCACGAAAACAGAAGACAAATAATAAACTCATTTGTTCCGAAAAAGTGTACATTTTGTGGAAAGGATGGTCATTCAAGGGAAGTTTGTCGATTTCTGAGTGCTGGTACTTCCGGACTTCAGCGATCCACAAATATATGTACAAACTGCGGTAAGATGGGCCACCTCAGAGAAAAATGTTACTATCTGAAGGCAGCGAAGGTTCAAGCTATAGAAAGGCAAGTAACGAATAATTGCTATTATATAGATGTTTTACTCAACAATATTGCATGCAGAGGATATTTGGATAGTGGAAGTCAGATAAATGTATCCGGAAAGGAATTAATTGAAAGGTTGAATATAAAATTGAATAAACCAGATTCTTATATAACAGGGTTTGGTAATAATATAGTATATCCGTTAGGTAAATGCAAAGTATCTCTGTCTGTGAACGAATTTGTTATCGAAACTGATGTTTACTTCGTCGATTTGAATTTAGGCGACGTTGACATAATGATTGGTCAACCAATAATCAATAATGAAAATATTGAAATTATAATAACTGGCAACACAATGAATTTGAGACATAATAAGCAAACAAATAATGAAAGTAGCAATGTAGAAAGTGACAGAGGTACAGTAGAGGTCACTGTTGTCAAAGACATGATCATCCCTTCGAAGGAAACTTCAGAAGTTTATGTAAGAAGTAACTATGCAGGTAACTTGATAGTACCAGGTAAGCTACAGCATAATATTTCGTTTCCTACTGTCATGGCAACAAATAGCGTATTTACTATTTGTGTTACTAACAATGGAATGAGTGACATACGAATGCAAAAGAATAAAGTTTTGACAAGAGCACACATATTTTCAGATGATTTTTTCTGTGGGCAATTTCAAAATCCTAGTTCTGTAGGAAAAATTGAAATGAATAATGTTGAGATTAATAATTTGGAACAAAATCATCAATGTCTATTGCGTGAATTATTGAACGACTACCATGATTGTTTTGCTAAGAACACGAGTGATCTAGGCAAAAGTAATATCTTAGAATTCGAAATTAATTTGCAGTCACGAGAACCTATTTTTTATAAGCCGTATAGAATATCGGAAAAGGAACGAGCTATACTACGCAATAAAATTGGCGATTTATTAGATAATGATATCATCAGAGAATCGAACTCTAGCTATTCAAGCCCAGCAATTTTGATTAAAAAAAAAAACGGA
This sequence comes from Phaedon cochleariae, assembly GCA_918026855.4. Classification (NCBI taxonomy): domain Eukaryota; kingdom Metazoa; phylum Arthropoda; class Insecta; order Coleoptera; family Chrysomelidae; genus Phaedon; species Phaedon cochleariae. The sequence continues at coordinate 16,718,925 of OU896723.1, read as the reverse complement.
GATTATCGAGTAGCTGTTGACTATAGAAAATTGAACAAAATAACAATCAAAGATCGATATCCTCTCCCTAACATTGAAGATCACATATCTAGACTGAAAGGATATAAATATTTTTGTGTATTAGACATGACACAGGGTTATTACCAAGTACCAGTTGCTCAAAATTCCATAGACAAAACAGCATTCGTTACGCCCGACGGACAGTTTGAATTTTTAAGAATGCCCTTCGGTCTGTGTAACGCCCCTGCAACATTTCAACGTTTGATTCATAAGGTGCTTACGGAACTGCGTCATGATAAGCTACTCGTGTATTTAGACGATATTTTAATTCCATCCCATTCAGTAGAAAAGGGTCTAGAAGTTTTAGAATCTGTTCTTAAAATTTTTCGGGAATCCAACCTTAAACTCAATCTTGACAAATGTAGGTTCTTCGAAAAAAGTATTGAATATCTGGGATATGAAATTTCTGAGGATGGAATAAAACCAGGACGTAGGAAAATCCAGGCAGTGATAGATTTTTCAGTACCTACAAATGTGCATGATGTGAGACAGTTCTTGGGTTTATGTTCATATTTCAGAAAATTCATTAAAGACCATGCACTAATTGTACAGCCCATTCAAAAACTTGTCCGAAAAAGCGTGAAATGGGAATGGGGCGAGCTTCAGTCAAACTCATTCGAACACATCAAAGAAATATTAACTTCCAGACCCCTTCTTAGCATATTCGACGTCAACCTACCAACCGAATTGCATACAGACGCAAGTAGCAAAGGAATCGCAGGCATTCTAATGCAAAGATACGATGATGGACTCAAACCGGTAATGTACTACAGCCGGGCCACAACTAACGTAGAGAGTGTTTACCATTCTTACGAATTGGAAACTCTCGCAGTAATTGAGTCCATTAAACGCTTCAAAATATATTTGACTGGTATACCTTTTAAGATCATAACCGATTGTAGTGCAGTACAATTAACTTTTAGTAAAAAGGACTTGCTACCCAGAGTTGCACGCTGGTGGTTATCAATACGAGAGTTCGATTTTCAAATAGAGTATAGACCCGGAAGGAAAATGTTGCATGTAGATGCTTTAAGCAGGAATGTAGGTAGTATCTCAATATTGAATATTAATCTAGATGATTGGATATATTGCGTTCAATCTCAGGATGAACAACTTTTATCCATCAAAAAGAGACTTCTAGAAAATGAACCAGAATTGAGAAACATATATTTGATGAAAAACGAGAGACTCTATCGTAAAACAGCAGATGGAGACATTAAACTTGTGATACCAAAATATGCCAAATTCAACCTGTTGAGGAAATTCCATGATGACATCGGTCACTTGGGGTTAAAAAAGTGCGAAAAATTAATTAAAAGTAAGTTCTGGTTCAAAGGAATGACCAGGTTCATAAAAAAATATATTAACTCCTGCTTAGATTGTGCATATAAGCATTCACGTTATGGAAAGAAAGAGGGATTCTTATTTCCTATAAATAAACCCTCTGAACCATTAGATACTTGGCACATTGATCATTTGGGCCCCTTTTGTCAAAGCTCTGGTTTCTCATATATTTTTATGGTTGTCGATTCATTTTCAAAATACTTATTTGCAAGACCAACTAAAAGCACATCAGCTCGAGAGGTGATTTATCATTTAAGAGATCTGTTCGCTTTGTTTGGTGTCCCCAAGACTATCATTTCGGATTGGGGAAAAGCTTTCAAATCGGTAGATTTCAAAGAATTCTGTTTGAAGTTTAAAATAAAGCACATATTGAATACAGTATCCTCCCCTAGATCTAATGGTCAGGTGGAGCGGTATAACAGAACCTCATTAGATGCGCTAAATACATCAATTGATTATGAAAATCGTTGGTATGAGATATTGCCGCAGGTAGTACAGGGCATTAATAATTCTATGAATAATAGTACCGGATTCACACCACACAAACTCATGTTTGGGTATGAAAATAACATATTAGGTGATTTAGGTGATAATAACATTGGTCCCATAGACAGAGAAAATGATCGAGAAATGGCAAAGAAATCAATGAATAAACAAAGCGAGCGTATGAAAAAAACTTTCGACGCCAAGAGAAAAAATAGTACGAAATATAAAATTAATGACCTCGTCCTGTGGTCTGAGGGAAACAAAGACAGTAAGGAAATCTCCAGAAAAACAGGTAATAAATTTGATGGACCATATAAAATAATGAAAGTATTAGGAAACGATAGGTATGAGATAATAGCATTACAGGGCATGAGAGGTTACAAAAAATATAGACCCACCGTGTCTGCAGAGCAATTGCGCCCCTTCACCGGAGGAACGATTAGTGAATCTGATTCAGACAGCGATGTTCATAGTACAGATGAACTGATCGATCTGTTAGAAGGATAAGTATGATAGTAATCATTATTCTAATTATTATTATGAAGGTCCCTATTACTTTAGGATATTCGGTAGGTATCTTTACAAAAAAAAAACAAGGGTCTGTTGTAGACAAAAAAAAAACAAGGGTCTGTAGAAGACAACAAAAAGGGTCTGTTGAAGACAAAAAAAAAAACAAAGGTCTGTAGAAGACAAAAAAAACAAGGGTCTGTTGAAGACAAAAAAAAAAGGGTCTGTAGAAGACAAAAAAAAAAAGGGTCTGTTGAAGACAAAAAAAAAAGGGTCTGTTGAAGAAAAAAAAAAGGGTCTGTTGAAGACAAAAAAAAGGGTCTGTTGAAGACAAAAAAATAAGGGTCTGTTGAAGACAAAAAAAAGGGTCTGTTGAAGACAAAAAAAAATAGAAAGAACAAACATCATTGTTCTTACTATTAAAACCCTTGAAACATTTAGTAAAACCAATATTGTTTCAGTAAGAGCCAACACCCCAAACTGTCGAAGAAGACCAGGAGAAACGAGGACGTCTCCGCCGTCAGGATGGCCCGAGTGTTAGGACCAAGATATTGGGGGCGGTTATATTTTTATTATATACTTACTATTATTATTATTATCATTATTGAGTTAGTATTAATTGATTATTATTATTATTATTATGTTTGGGATTATTATGTTACCGATATTATGCCTATTATCGATATTTGATAGTCATATAATTATCTTGATACATCCGGTATAGTTTACTATTCCAGCATATCGAAGAATTAATCAGAGTTACGTAAAATGTAACCGTCGTTGTATTGTACATGAAATAAAGGAGACGTGAGTCAGTCTTGTTAGAAGTCTTGATCAGAATAGAGCTCAAGTGTGTTTGATTAAATTTCCACCCTAACATAAGTCTCATTATTCTTTTCTGTTTGATGAATACTTTCTTCAAGTTAACAGCGTTACCCCATAGACAGATATTGTATGAAGGATGACTATAAGCTAAAGAATAGTATACACTAACGAGAGTACTCAAATTCGATATTTTTTTCAATTGCACAATGGCATAGAATGCTGAGCTGAGTTTTTTACAGATAAGATCTATGTGTTTGTCCCAGCTCACGAACTCATCTAAATGAACACCCAGAAATTTAATTTCTGATACATAGGCCATATCAGACATGGTGATGCGTGGGGTATTTTTTTTTTGTATCTGAAGTTCATATTTGTTGTCTTATCAAGATTTAGTTTGATCGAATTTTGATTGCGCCAGTTCTGAAACGTGTTGATTAGACATTTCGTTTTCTCATGCAATTCCTCAGGGGTCTGTGCAGCAACCACCACCGAGGAATCGTCTGCATACATAATCAGCCTATCGTTAATGTATTCAGGTAGATCATTAATAAAGATAAGAAACAGAAGTGGCCCCAGCACAGATCCCTGTGGAACTCCCATATTAGTATCAAATATATCAGATTTATCGTTTTTTATCTGGACATAAAACCTGCGTTCAGATGAATATGAGCCTAGCAAGTCGAGTATAGGACCTCTTATACCAATAGCATATAATTTATCTTTAAGAAATGTAATATTGAGGCTGTCAAATGCTCGCGTGAGGTCAAAGAATACCCCTGCAACTGTCAGTCCCTTGTCTAGGTACTTATACACAATATCCATGAATTCAAGCACTGCTCCTTCTGTAGATCTTTCCGATCGAAAGCCATATTGATTATTTGACAGTATACTGAATTTTTCTAGGAAATGTGTGAGCCTACTGTAATATAAACGTTCGAATATTTTTGAAATGACATTTAGCAGTGAAATTGGTCTATAGTTATCAGCACAAGTAGCATCCAACTTTTTATAGATAGGAATCACTTTACTTAATTTCAAATCATTAGGAAAGATTCCTGTTTCAAAAGATAGATTGATTAGGTGAGCCAGAGGCTCAGAAATTATATCTTTTAAATGTTTTATTAATTTTATATTTATTTGATCATCACCTACAGAGTTTTTGTTTCTGATACTACTAATGATATTTGAAATTTCACTTGCTGTAGTTGTAGAGGAGCACGTACAGCTGTTGCCTTCTGTATCAAACATAATTTGTAGCTCTTTGTTTTTCTCATTAAAATTACTTGCGAAGCATTGTGAGAGTTCTTCGTTGTCAGTTATTTTCTTGTTGTCTACTTTTAGCTGTATCTCATCATTTTTTGTTTTCTCCCTATTGTGTTGTTAACAATATTCCACATGGTTTTTTGTCTGGTTTCTTCTCTTGACAAAAAACTTCAAGATTCAGTAGCTTATTTTTCAAACACTGCACATTCATGCTAACTATTTTCAGCGTGATATCGCGGTTTTGAAACTGATCATCCATGTGATCATTATTACCACCTTTGTAGTTTATGTTGCTTTCATGGTATGAGGATCCGTCATTGTTGATGGCATCCTCTTTTTCTTGAAAAACGAGACTATAGATCCATTTGGCCAGGTCTCCCGATTCCAGGCAGCTTTAAATGACTCTCTATTAATTGTTACTTTCATTGAGCAGTATATCTCTGGTCTTTGAGAGGGGAGTACTTCACATGCTACTTCAGTAAATTTTTGTTCAAGAAACTTTTGCAGTTCATCAGGTTTAGTACCAGGTTTGAGTCTTGTAACATGTAACTGCACCAACCTAGGTATGGTTTTTATGTCACAATGTGATTCTGTGTTTCCTACAAGGAATTTTCTCTTCTTCCTTTGTTTTACTTCTGACCACCCACTACTGATGTTTTCTGTAGTCTCATGACAATCCTGGTTCAGTTGCTGAATTGTTCTCATGGTCGTACTTTGTTTAGCTTGTATTATTGCTGCATTGACTTGCAGAGAAGATATTTCAGTAGGTTTATTCTTATCGTTAGCCTGCGAGTAGGTCGCTTCTGCGTAACTTTTTGATGATGTTGGTATTTGTTTGAGTTCAGGTAACGGCACCGTAGGCTTAGCCACTGCCACTTTTGACTTGTCAGGTTGGTTCTTGTTGTTGTACTTGTTGTTCCCATTTCCAGTTTCCAGATGTGAAGGGGAGGATTGAGGAGGAATGTTTACGTTGATATCTGTTGGTTTTTTGTTCTCTAAATAGCAAATTTTTTCTAATAAATAGTTGACGGATTATGAAATTCTTATGAGCAATAATTGTTTTCAGGTATGCTAGTTCATTATCCGACGGATTTTCATTACAATTAACTAGGTCGTCTAGGATTAACGAGTTTAATACATCACCATCATGGTCAGCTTTCTCAGTTTCAGTTAGATTGTCATTGCAGCAGATCATACCAGTGTCTGAGATTTTTGCACCTTTCAAACGTTTGGCACAACTTGGATGCGCTATTGCTGCACATACACTACATTTTATACCGTTTTTCACTCTTTTATTACAATATTTGCACAGACAATGTGACACCACATCTTCATTGTCCACCATATTGAATATTGAATAGTAATGGACTCATTGGGGAAAAGTTGATGGAGATGCTCCGCAAAAAGTTCAGGAATTCGTGTACAAGAAAATATGAATGCTTTTCTCCAGTCAACATGCCCTCATAAAAGTACAGCCCAATCAAATGACCATAACCCACACAAGAGCTATAGCTATAGGATCATACCTAAGTAATCCACTCATTGGGACCATTGAATAACCCACACCACACATTTGTACCCCAAAATGTTTGGAAACAAGTTTTTGTTGCTATTAATGAAAAAATACCTATCGTTGTAATGCTATCCTTGTATTCCAAATGGAATGACACGTAATTTACAATGACAATATACGGGGGGTGCCATTTGAAAATGAAAGGTAGCTACCAGAGAACTGTCAAATGTAATACATTTTTGAATATTTCATTTCGAAGGTACTTCAAGGCCATTCATAGCAGTTTTTCAATTCTCAAATAACTTGTCGAATAAGCGAGATATTGCATGTATACGATAACTTGGGACAACCAGTATAGAGTATGTCTGAAAAAGCTGGCAAAAAATGGAGAACTTTTTTCATTATCAATCTTAGGAAAAAAGTAATGCTTCATGAAATATCTCGTGAAAGATTCTGCAAGGCCTGAAACAGAGAATTCAATAATCAGATACCCATTTTTTTTCAGTCTTATACGAGGTATGTCAAAAATATCAATTTTGCTCTTTTCGACATTATCGAAAATTGTTATTGTGGAAAGTTGATTTCAATTAGAAGAAACTACGTTCAAATAACTTATGATGTCTATCTACGATCAGGTTTTATAATTTTTTTACAATTTCTTGTGAATATTTTTTCTTTATTATCAGTTCAACGAAAAAATATCATTCATTATAAAAAGTTCTGCAAGGCCTTAAACCGGAAATGCTGGGAAATGCAGATATATTTTTCAGTAGTTTACGAGGTATATAAAGAAATAATTCTGCTCAGAGTACCTACCATTCATTGAATAAAAAATAGATATTCATTTTCAATAATTTTATTAGAAATAGGTCCTCGTCAGGTAATATTTCGAGTGAGTAATAATGGCCCAATTAATCGGATGTATGATATATACAATACACACAGTGAAGAACTAATTTGTGGAATATTCGATATTGCCCCTCAAAAATTCAAATTAGAGCTGAAAAAGCTTGTAAGTTCCTGGTAGTCCTGTAACCTGTGTATTTGATTCCTCTGTGAGTACGCACTCATCACCTATCACCGATATTTTAACCTGATGACTTTTGTGATGTCTGTCCATTTAATTCGTTGTAACTGTCTTGGTGCGAAGCATATATCTTTTTCTTTGTTTAGTTAACTGAAATTGGTATAGTTACTCCCATATTATTATATAATATGATATAGTTAAATTGTTGTAGATGCATTATGTATAAACTTTATTAATTGCCATCATAATAGGATCTTTTTATATTTAATGATTTGTAAAAAACACATAATTAGGCATTGTCTGCCTGTCTGTTTCTGAAATAAATAAATAAATAACATGATATGGATTGAACAAAAATGTAACATGTTCAGAACAATATTGAACTATAGAAAACAATTTAATTTCTATTATTATTAACATTTATGTTTACCCCACTGCATGCAATTAGCCAAGTGAAAAAGGGGTGAATTATTATTATTTTTTCGTTATATTCTTTCTTTAACGTTTTACCTATTCTTAAGTGCATAAAAAAGTATATACACCTAAGGACTAAAATGTTATTAAATCCCTCGACAAATTATATATAACCTTTTTGTTTCGATATTTAAAATACCACTTTAGTCCCTATAGGTGAATAATGTACTATTTCGACTGTTTTTTTTTCAGAATAACAAATAAACAAGAACAATCCGAGGAACAATCCCTCTCTCTATCGAAAATCGACAGTTATTTTAAATCTTCTCTTCCTACATTTTTATATAATCTTTTGATTATAACAGGTTACAATAATGAAAAATCTCTGAAGATATTCATTCGATTCAAGAATTTGCAGTAAATAGTCTGAAGGACATCATAGAGGAATCTGGATATGAGAACTTTTATGGGCCATTCAAGGATAAAATAAATAAATTTGTCATCGCTTCTGGATACCGAAAAACATTATTAGAAACCGTCAGAGATTTGAAGATCCCTCGGACTAACAAACCGGATAAAATACCCCAAAAAAACTCACAGAATAAAAAACGAATACAATCAGTTTCTACAGAGAGTCCGAGAGACAGTATAAATTTGAATAATGAAAATACAATAATCAAGAAAATTTTGATAAATTTTATAAAGAATAGGGCGAGAGAAGTTCCAAATGGAAGTTTTGAGATCGATGAAAATAAATTGATGGTTCAATGTGAAATTAGTTTGAATCCTTTGGAAACATTGTCATGCTCAGTGTCATGTTGTTTCTGCGAGCAAACAATCAAAATTTATAAAAAAAAAGGAAGAAGGAAACTGCCTAGATGGATTAATAGCAACTTTTATAACCATATAAATAAGTATTTCTCCGAAAACACTTCCGGATCGAAATCTTAGAAGGAGGGTCCCACTCCCTCGTCTATCTTGAAATATTTGCGTAAAAAACAACCTGTAGAAGGCCAGCTGCGAGAAGAACTCGCAGGCTGCTCCTCAAAAACACTTTCTGATCCGATCCCTATTGCTCAAGAGAATTGTTATCTAGATGATGAGGCGAGTCATAAGAACAATGATGAAGTTATAGAAATGTGTGAAGAACGAGATGATGAAGTACCTCGTGAAGTACCGAATTTTTAGTGGGTGGATCTACAGAAAGCACCAGTAGTTCCACAATTTCTTGTATCAGGGTGCTAAACGAAAATACTAAGTGGGCAACTAGGAGCCAAAGGAATAAAATAAAATTAGGAGTAATTCCTGAAAATCAGACATTCATCACACAATTCTTCCCTATGATCGAAAAAATTAAAGAAATATTTTCTGCAAATATCGAATTGAGCAGGATGATGTCGAGTAGGGCGAATAAGGTAATACATTTTGAGAGGAATAAGAAAAATCAAAACTTATTAGAACTATTCAAAGCCACTGTCATCAAGAATCAATCGAATACCAATTCGAAACGAAATCGATATGATACGTCATTGAAAGAGTTTTCTACATACTTATAACTGATTGGTGTAAACCTAATGTACGAAACTCTGTATGCTAATATGAGTGGCTCTATACCATCTATCACAACAGTAAGGAGGCAGATTCGAAAATCGTCGAAAACTTTCAACGAAGGTGAATTTAGATTTCGAGAACTAAAACAGTTCTTGGTATCCAGAAATCTCCCTCTTTGCGTTATGGATCAGTGAAGACGCCACCAAAATTATTGAACGCGTTGACTATTCTTCCCGAAATAACGAAAACGTTGGCTTTGTATTACCCATCAGGAAAGATGGTTTAATAAACATCACATCTCTTCAAGGTATGTATTAGATGTTGCATTAAAAGTTGTAAGTCGTCAATGTAACTACCTAAATACCGAATTATATTGGTAACTCAAATTATCACGTGAACTGGAATTTCGTTCAGAGTCCGTTCAGAGCCTTTTCCCCGCTTTTCCCAGTGTTTTCTATATTTCATTATTCAACTTATTTTTCAAGTCATCAATTAATTTTTGTTTTAATTCTGCAACGTAATTAAATCCTTACTAATTGTTCTACCTCAACTTCTACAATACCGAAAAACATTTTCTCTGTTATTTCACCCTGTATTCAAGAGATGAACAATTCTTTATTTTTCAGGCAACTTCTTACCAAGAAATTAAGCGTCAGTTTTCAGAAGAAACTGTATCTTCTTATGCATATGTCATCGTGGCACAACCATTACAAAACAATTGTCCATCATTTTGTTTGACTGTTTTTAGAAGTGATAATAAAATTTCTTCGGAACACATTCGTCAGAGATGGCATACAATGAAGGATTATGCTCAAAAGAAATATGGCATCCATGTACTCGGCTTCTCATCGGACGGTGACCCGCGTCTACTAAAATGCATGCGTTTGGAGGCAAGCTTTCCTTATTCAAAACAGCACAATGCTTCCTGGAATTGGTTTCCAGCCAATCTCCAGACGGAAAATATTCCAATTCAAGATACTGTCCATATTGGTACAAAATTCAGAAATCGCCTACTCAAACCATCAATTTACCTGCTAGTAGGAGTTAAAATTATTTCTTCATCTCACCTAGCAACTCTTATTACGAAAGTGTCCAAAGATGTCCACTTTTTAACTGGATATGACATACATCCTGATGATAAGATGAATTTTCAATCAGTGGAGAAAATAACATCAGATAAAGTAACGACAGCTTTACTAAGTGATGTACCTAATTCAGAAGCTACTGTTCTATATTTGAAAATGATTAGAGATATGCTCGACAGTTTTTTGAAAAATAACATGTCAATTCAAGAAAGGTTATATCTTACATGGAAAGTGGTATTTCAACTGAGAATTTGGACAAATTGGATTTTGGTAAAGAATGAATTCACACTCAAAGACAATTTCATTACATTGAATAATTACATATCTGTTGAAATGAATGCTCATTCTTTGATACGTCTGATTAGAAAATTTTCCCTTTTCCCAGAACAGTTTCCCTCCAGTATGTTCGTTCCATGGTTGATGAGTAGCCAACTTTGTGAACAATTATTTCGTTCAACAAGATCCATGACTACCACATTTTCTACTATAGTTAATTTCAGTCTTCTAGAAATAATTAATCGTATCAACAAAATCCAATTTCTCCAAAATGCAGTTAACAATTTGAAGGATAATTTTTGTTTCCCTCGTGAAAGTAGTGAGCGATTAGGATCAGAAGATATTCAAGAAATTCCATTTGTTCCTCTTACTGACGCTGAAATAGAATCGATCGTGCTATCATCTTTACATGATGCAAAACTGGCTTTGAATGATTTAGGTATAAATGATATACCGGATTCATTTTATTTAAATTCAAATTTAAAAAGCTATGATGATGATGACACAGAAAATGAAAATGAAGATGACACATCGCGATAAATTTCATCCATTCGTCCTTATGCGAATGCATCATGTGAATCTGATGATATTGCAACATTGGTTGAAGATGATGAGTGATGATGAACTCACAGGTACCTTATCACATCCAGAAAGTTTTTGTTGAATAGTATTGAAAGTATTGAAGATCACTTACAAATTAAAGACTACTCTAAGGAAACCAACAAAAAAACCTATAGTTTTTTCGATGACGGACCTTTTTTGCGCGTATCTTACAAAAATGAAATAATGGTTGTAAGAAAGTCAACTCTTTGTTGGCTTTTCACTAAAAATCGGTCTAAACTATCAAGTGATCGAATGATTCGAGTGAGGTCAGAGAAAAAAAATGAATCAAAACTCAAATCATCAAATATAATATCTATTGGAGACTGGTGTATCTTTAAAAATAATTTGAAATCTAAAAGAACAGACTTCATCATTGGTTGTTTTTTATCATTCAAATTTTTGTCCAAAAAAGGGAAACAGAATGAATATTCCAAAAATGTTGTTAACATTTCTGAGTTGAAATCGTCCATTGGTTGTTTAGCACACTGGTACGATATTGAAGAAGATGGTGGTCTCTTGAATTCGAATATGAATAAGTATGGCTTTTGTGATATTTCTAATTATAAAGTTAGTGTACCTGAACCCATCCAACAAGACTTTGACAAATTAATGATAGATAAAGATATACTTAACTATATTAACACTACTGCTTTCGATGGTCCTGATTCAGATTCAGAAGATGATGCAATATTGAAACTCAATGATTCTGACACTGATGAAATCAAAGAATTCGATGATGACGATATTTCATTAGATGGCGCTAATCTCACTGGTAATGAATTTGTTTCTCAAATTGATGTTGAAAAGTACTATAGTGTGTTTTATGAACAAACATGGTATATTGGCAGAGTTTTAGAATACAAAGGAAATGAAATGTGTACTCTCAAATTTCTGAAAGAAGACCTGAATAATTTTTACTGGCCTAAATCAGACGACGTAGATTGTGTCCACAAAGAACAAATATTTTATGGAACAATAAATATGCTCGGTTGTGACCCACTACAGATCACAAGATATGATCAAATAATATTAAAAAAATATATAAAGATTTGAAAAAGAAAGGGGTGTAGTTAATTTCAGTTTGGAATTTGATATATTTTTTATTGAATGACCCATGTTTTGTTTTCTTTGTTGATATTCATTCCAGTGATTATAGTCATTAGGAATAGATATTTTTCTAGTTTTTTTATTGATGTAAGTATCTTAAGTCATTCATAGGTCCCCCACTCAAACTGTGGTGATATTTTCCTACTGTGATTCATATTATGTTTATTTTTTTTTGAATGAGAATACATATTTTTTTCGATTGTATATTTTTTTCATAGTACCTACTGTCGTAAAACAATATTATTGTAGTGAAATATTAGAGAATGCCTGACAAAATAAAAACGATTGTGTAACCAATGAAAAATGTCAGGAAATTAAGGCTATACAGGGAAATGCAGGGAAATACAAAGCGATACTGGGAAATACGGGGCAATCGGGAAATACGGGGCAATACTGAGAAGTGCGGGGCAATACGAGAAAATTCTAGGGAATACGGGAAATGCGAGGCAATACGAGGAAATTACTGGAAGTTCAAGGCAACACTGGGAAATGCAGGAAAATAACGGAAAATGCGGGGCAATGCCGGGAAATGCGGGGCAATATTAGGAAATACTGGGAAATGGCAATAATTCGTACGTTAAAATCAGTTGTGGCAACCCCCTCGGAATATATTTAATGTATTAATATCACATATCACATTTATGTGATGGAAATTAAAATATATTATTCTAAAACAATAATAAAACTCAACTGTATCACAACCATCAATTCATGGAAGTCTGAAAGAATTTGTCTGGTAACATGAAGACTGAAAACTGAAGAACAAAAACTAAAATTAGGCAACAAAAATCGACAGTTCTCAAATTCAAAAAACAAAAATAAATGAAATTTCGTGGGTTTAATGTTTTCAGTGAGGATGATATCAGAAGTTATTAGGAGCATTCTTATTTCATTTTCCTTCTGATTGATGTAGCTGTCTCTCTAAAACTTATTTCAAGTCCTGTACACTGAAAGAATATTTTTATGAACTGATATTGTATTACTTGAAGAATATCAACAGAATAGTCCTAACTGCTTTTGATATCACCTCCCAATGAGCAAAACAGACATGATTCCTAAAATGTTTCATTATTTAGTCATTCTCTGTTTTTTTTTCTTCTCTCTCTTCCTCCATCTCGATCAGAAGAATTCCGTAAAAATAATTTCGTGGTATCTTCCACCAGTTGTTGGGTGGTATTTTTTGCATGATGATTTTTCCTGGCTGCAACTAGAACAGAATAGTATATTGTTTAATGAGCACGTAACAATTAACGAAATTTTTCATTTCTCCGGCTTGTAGCCATCTGATTTTCTTTTAAGTAATGCTCTATTAGACTGCTGTCGTTGCTTGAAATTTGACATATCATGAGAGATCACATGTATTGTGAAATAATAACACAATCAAGTCATTGTGTTATCAGATAAGGGAATGAAATTGAAGACATACAATGTACCTCACTGATTCATCGAAAACAGTAAAACAAGGGTCATTTTGTGTTAAAGCCATAGAAAAAGAATTATTAACATCCACTGTCACTACAAATGAGAGATCTCTCAGTTTCTATGGTTCTGATATTATTCAAAATATAAAATTTCCATGTTGAGATATTAATATGAATAGATAGATAGATAGATAGATAGATAGATAGATAGATAGATAGATAGTTTAATCTCTTCAGGTCATTTACACAACATGAGACAAGTCAAAAGATACAAATGGTACATATATACTTAAAAACATTAAAAAATTACGTTGATATTATAAACTATAGTAAAAGAACAAACATATTGAAAATACAGATAGTTTTTTTTTTCAATTTCAAATCTCAATCACTAACTGCAAGATGGGTATACTCGCCCAAAGAATAGAATGCATGACAGATTAAATTTTTTTTCAAAGCTGATTTGAATTTGTTTTCATTCATGATTGCTTTAATACTCCCAGGTAGCAGATTATAAAAATAGCATCCGGCATAAAGTGGTGATTTCTTATGCTGATTTCTGTGTGGTTGATCTAGACGAAGATCATTTCTCTTTCTTGTATTATATTCATGGTAATTTTTGTTTTTGTTCAACCTGTTTACATTTTTATGAGTGTATACTAGCAATTTATATAAATATATGGAAGTTAGTGTTAGGATTCCGTGTTGAATGAATGTGTCCCTACAAGACTCTCTATAGTCCAAATTGAACAATAGTCTGATGAATCTTTTCTGAATGATGAAGATTCTATTGATTTCTGTGGCTCTGCCCCATACAATAATGTTACCTACAGCTGATTACAGGGTATATCAGCCCATAGTACATGTTCACTAGGTAATTATCATGGAAATTAGATTTTAATGTAGTAAATGCAAAATCTAATCCATTTAGTCTTTTACAAACAGAATCGATTTGGCCATTGAAAGCTAGCTTATGATCTAATTCTAAACCCAGATATTTCGTTGACTCCGAAGATGGAGTGTTTGTACCACAGAGATTGAATACAGAGTTGCTAGTTGGTTTGAGAGGACTAGTGAATTCTATCAATACCGTTTTATTTGTGTTATCAATAAGATGATTCTTACTGCACCATTGTTTGAAATTGTCTGTAACAAGCTTCACTTTCTCATTTAATTCGGTTACAGTTTCAGCTGCAACGATAATTGTAGTGTCATCTGCGTATATAAAGGTACGTCCCTGAGTAATATACGCAGGGAGGTCATTTATATAGAGTAGGAAAAGTAGTGGGCCTAGAACTCCACCTTGGGGAGTTCCAATTAAAATGTCATAGCTATCCGACTGTTTTTCGCCAACCTGTACCCTGAGTGATCTGCCAGACATATAGGACACATGGGGTTTATTGTGTCGAATGCACGAGAGAGGTCAAAGAATATTCCCACTACCATGTTGTTTTCATTAATATTATCGTAAATATACTGAACCAAATCCGCCGAAGCTGTTTCGATGGAATGGCCAGGACGAAAGCCATGCTGACATTGGGTTATAATATTACGACTGTTCAGGTATTGAATTAGTTGGTTGTACATTGCAGTTTCCATTATTTTTGACAGGCAACTCAAGAGGCAGATCATCCGGTAGTTCTCAACACAATGAGGATCACCTTTTTTGAATACAGGAATGGTTTTAGTAATTTTCAATTCTTTTGGAAAGTTACCTTGGGTTACAGAGTGGTTAATGATTATGGACATAATATGGAAATATCATCGGCGCATTCTTTTAAAATTATGGCTGGAATCTCATCTATACCTGTTGAATATTTCTTTTTCATGTTTAATATAATATGTTTTATTTCATAACTAGTAACAGGTGTGAAAAACATCGAATTTGGGCTTTTTTCTTCTTCCTTAGTGCACAAGTCATGTGGTAAGTTGAGTGATTCTAATTTTTCAATAACAGAATTAGTAAAGTAGTCACCAAATATATTGGCAATTATTTTTTTCTCAGTAATTTTTTCATCACAGTGATACAAGGTTATGGTTTGTTGTTTTCTTGATCTACACATTTTGTTGTTCACTAAATTCCATAAAAATTTTGTTTTGTTTTGCGAGTTGTGTATAACATTCGAATAGTGATTTTTTTTCTCAAAAGATATTTTACTGTCGACTTGTTTCTTTGCTTTTTTATACTGCTCATTGATTGAAGGATTATCAATCGTTTTCCTCATCCAATTCAACTGTTTGAGGTTACCGAGTTCTTCGTGAAGTTCCCTGGAGAAAGGTACCTTACCAGTCCCGATTGCTTTTTGTGGTTTCACTTTTTTCTTAGGAAAAGCTATATTAAAACACCATAGAAGATGTGAAAAGAAATTATCAAACATAGTATCGATGTTGTCTTCCTGATGGATATGTAGCATCTGATAATTTCTGAATAAATTCTTAAATTCTGCCATCGAGTTCTCATTTATATTACGAGTAATGGTATATTCAATTGCTTCTTTAACTTTCCTTTTTACGGGCCACGAAATTATTTGAGCTAGATGATCGGACACTCCTAGATCAAAAAGCTCACAGGAAAGAACTGTCACGTTAGTGACAATATAATCAAGACCACTTGTAGTTAGACGATTGCCATAACGGGCAACACGTGTTGGTTCCCTATAGGGTAGTTCAAGGCCATACATTTCAAAAATATCAAAGAGTTGTTTTTTGTGACAATTCTCTCCGATGAAATCAATGTTCAAGTCCCCACATATTAATATTTCAGTGTACTTAGTTGCTATATAATTCAAAATGAAGGCTGAATGGTCAAGAAATATCTGTATATTAGAATTTTTAGATGGGCTCCGATATAAAACTACTATACAAAGATCTTTGTTTACCTCTATGGCCGAACACTCAAAATGCAGTTCAACGGAACAGCTTGTTAGGAATGGAATAGATTTGCAGGAATTGTTGTCATAAAACTGTTTCTTGATGAATATTGCAGTCCCACCATGTATGGTTTGGGATCTAGTGAAACTGGATACTAATTCATAACCTCCCACCTTGGAGCATTTCAACATATCTTCACACATCCAATGTTCTGAAATACAAATGAAAGTTGGATTTGCATTGATGGAGAACATTTCAATCAAATTGATCTTATTTGCTAGACTTTGAATATTAACATGGATAAGCTTCAGATAAGGTTTCTCTGGAATTGAGATCAGGCTTCTATTGAATCCTGGAACGAGGCTGGCCTCTGAAAATTTTCCTTCTCCTTCCCGTTTGCTTGATAGTCATGTTGTTGATCAAGAAAGTGTTGTCCTTGTCTGAAATTGAATAAAGTAGCCACTTTTGATGCTCAAAAACCAATCAGAATGATGAAAATGTCTTACCCAACATTAGATTAGTGATGTTGGTCAATGTACTGAAATTATTCTTATTATTTCAACCTGTCCAGTTATATGACATTAAACGGTTCAATATTCTCCTGATAGTATCAATTGAATCCTCCTACTGTCTGCAAAGAATTACACTGAAATAAAAAAAGGATATATTATATTATTCAAATACAGTTTCAACAATCTTCTTATGGAAATTCTGACATTGATATCTCACCATGGAAGAGAACTTTTCAGTTGTCAACAGGCTGGTATTGAGGTCTTTCAGCTCTTGTTTCGTAGAACAACATACAAGAGCATCTGATATCTCTACATTGGAAACAACATTCTGAGAAATCATTAAATATTTGATATCATCACTTATATTTTCGATCATGGTCAAGAGGTTCATAAGTAAGCCTAAAAATAAAGATATCTATAAACCATAATGTACTGAATTATGCATGTTAACTATTTTCTTGTCTGATCAGGAAAAATAGTCAGGAATCATGATATCCCTTGAGAAATGAGACTTGCCTTCATTTTTTTTACAACCTCCACAAGGAATGATTTGTTCCTGAGTTATTCTATTTGTTGGTGTGAGTTGTTGTTTTTCAAACCTTGATGCATGCACCAATTCTTGCTGGACTTGGCTTGGACTTTGATTTACTTTATTTTGTTGGAAGGTGCCAATATTGTATATTGTCTTCCTTTGCTAGTAGTGGGAACTTCAAATGATTTCACAGGTGTTACTAATTTTGGAGGAGCTGGACCCATACATGTGGAATCATCTGAGACATCACTGCATTGGAAATCATCATAGAATCCATTTTTTTTTCTATTTCTGATTTTTCCTTTATCTGTATTGTCTTCGGGCTCTTCATATTCTGAAAATTGATTAACACTAGACTGGTCTTCCAGTAACATCAACTTTTCGCTGGCATGACCATAATTGACTATGAAAATAATGCAAAAAAATCATGGAACCAAATGAATAATCCAATATGTCATGTCCTGTATGGTGTCTTACCACACAGTTATTAATTGTGTATGAGATGTAATAGCCAAATATTATTTCATTAGGGTTTATTGCAATAACACAAGAAGGAGCTGTTTACAAGCTGTTTACATTACGCTTATTGGTAATCATCAGACTGCCGATAGTTGACACTGTTGACAGTCGATCTTCAAACCAGTAGCAAAGCGGCGTTGCCGTGTCAACTTGAAATACTAAACTACTCAACACTAATTTCGTCGCACACCAAAATGTCGCCCCTGTTATAATGTGAATAACTTTTTTCAGTTTGAAACAATTTGAATTTGGTTCACACTGTTCGATAGCCCAGTCCTTCAGCTATAATCTGGTACTTCATTGAAACATAAGGGTATTCACATAAAATCTCTACATGGTGTTTTCCGACACTGTGCACAATTTCGGAATATTCAAAAGGCTCTCAAATGGTGAAAACAATGTTTTTCTCAACTTCGACTACAGAGGCATGAGGATGATCTCATTACCTCGAGATATTTCGCGAATCAACTTCCTATCTCTCTTATTCACAGAGTGATTTCAGAAAATCAACTTTTTGGTTTTGCAGCCATAACTTTTTTCCACATCAACCGATTCTGGAAATCTTAGGCTCATTTTGAAGATAAAACTCCAGATGAGGAGATCTGGATATCAGAATTGACTCAAGATGTCTATCAAAGATCTAGAGTTTTCTTGAAAGTGACCCAAATCTGGAACGCCCTCCGAATCTCGGTTGGGAGGAGAATTGATTGAAAATCAACTTGTTCTCGGAAAAACAATTCATTCTGGATGCGTCCATAATCTTCTAGCTCTCAGTACTCAAGAATGTGCGTGAGAAAACACAATTGAAACATGTTCTTGCAAAAACATCAGACCATTTCTCCTCTGTAATGCATGGCCCGTAACCAACGTTACAAGAATCACAGTAAGTGACTGACAAGTCAGGTTAGACGTCGTTTTCGAATCATAAACAGATTTTGATAGTTTCGATGCCGCATCTAACGCCCGACCAGTTAGAACTGATTCCACAAATGAGGGAACAAGGGTTATCTTCCTCCAAATCACGGATCTGCTTAACACGACAGTCCGATCCATTCAAAGGGCTCATCTTCGACACGAATTGTTTGGTTATTACTGTCGATTCTTTTGGCGCATTATTGCGACTGAAAACTTTACGTAATTGGCAAACTGTTTTCGTGAAACTTTCACCATTTTTGAAATGCGTTTTTACAATAAATAACCGTTGTTTGCTTGAATACTTCTCCATATTCTCAAATCGCATGTTATGTACGTTACTACTGTTGAAAAAATCACTTTATTGAAAAAATCAAAATCCGTTGCTCAGCTGGTCGGGTTTGTCAGTCACTCATTGTGATTCTTGTAACGTTGGTTACGGCGGGCCATGCATTACAGAGGAGAAATGATCTAATGTTTTTGCAAGAACATGTTTCAATTGTGTTTTCTCCCGCACAATTCTTGACTACTGAAAGCGAGGAAAATATGGACGCATCCAGAATGAATTGTTTTTCCGAGAACAAGTTGATTTTCATTCAATTCTCCTCCCAACCGAGATTTGGAAGGCGTTCCAGATTTGGGTCACTTTCAAGAAAACTCTAGATCTTTGATAGCCATCTTGAGTCAATTTTGATATTCAGATCTCTTTATCTGAAGTTTTATCTTCAAAATGAGCCTAAGATTTACAAAATCGGTTGACGTGGAAAAAAGTTATGGCTGCAAAACCAAAAAGTTGATTTTTTGAGATCACTCTGTAAATAAGAGAGATAGGAAGTTGATTCGCGAAATATCCCGAGGTAATGAGATCATCTCCATGCCTCTGTTGTCCAAGTTGAGAAAAATTTTTCTTTCACCATTTGAGAGCCTTCTGAATATTCCGAAATTTTGCACAGTGTCGGAAAACACCATGTAGAGATTTTATGTGAATAACCTTATGTTTCAATGAAGTACCAGATTATAGCTGAAGGACTGGGCTATCGAACAGTGTGAACCAAATTCAAATTGTTCTGAACTGAAAAAAGTTATTCGTATTATAACAGGGGCGACATTTTGGTGTGCGACGAAATTAGTGTTGAGTAGTTTAGATACCAATACATGACACGTCCTTTCTTAAAAAATAAAAAAATAAAGAATTAAGTTATATATCAAACTTCTTAGGTGGTTTAACAACACGGCCACTCCGAGTAGCATACAAATCAGTTTTAGATTCATTTTCCACACTCCTAGGCACATCTTGGTTTAGATTAACATTTTCTTGGTGAGGTTCTTGGTATGTAGGAAAATCTCTTTTCTGGTCAACATCACAATAATTTGGATCTGGGGTAGCAATCGTTGGAACTGGCATGACGTTTTGTTTATTTGCCTTTTCATCCAATGGAATGTGGGTCCCAGACAGCACTGGATATTCCTAGAATATTTTCGAAATATGCTAAAAAGGAGGAGTATATTCCGAATATTCATCGATTATTCCTAGAATATATGTATGTATGTATGTATGTATGTATGTGTGTGGGCGGTCCGGGACCTGACGCATTTAGGTCTCCCTTTTCGGGCCCATTGTGCACCCACATTCCTGGGATCGCGAGTCAGTCATGGAGAAGGCCGATCTCGCGAGCAAAAGAGACCAACTTTCTAGGCCAAATCTTTTTAACATCCTCTGGGTCCAGGATACTGCTTTCAAAATGGATATCCCTTGCTGCCACTATTGCCGGGCATCCAGTGAGGATGTGAGTAGAAGTCTCTTCATCCTCTAGGCACCATCTGCATTCAGGATCCTCCACAATTCCGATCATACTGAGATGTTTGTTCAGGGGGCAGTGCCCTGTCAGAAGGCCCACCACCAGTTTCAGTTCCTTCCTGTTCAAAGCCAAGAGGGCATTGGTTTGTCTTCGTGACGGGTTTCCTATATGGAGTTTGGACTGCCTCATTCGAGGAGCCTTTCTCCAGCTGTCCTGAAACCTTTCCGTCAGGATTTTCTTCATCTTGAAGTTGCTCCAGGATCGAGTAACCCCTAAGATTGGCTCTGGGCCAATCACTGAACCCTTCGCCCCCTTTCTGGCCAGACCATCGGCCATTTCGTTACCTGGTACCCCTGAGTGTCCAGGGACCCACAAAAGACATACTTTGTTCGTTGCTGACAGCCTTTGTAGGCTATGCACTAGAATCCTAGAATATATACATGCCTCTGGAACAACTAAAAGGAATATTCCAATATACCCAAATGAATAGTCTTTCTTGTATATCTATGGAATATTCCCAACTGAATGTTCTGTGAGGTATATTCATGAAATATTCTCAACTGAATATTCTGTGGTGTATATTCATGAAATATTATCCATGAATATTCCTATGGTTTCTCAACACATAAATACCAATCATGATTTCAAAGATGTGAGTATCGAACATCAATTAGATGTCAGGGGATTTCGAAACAAAAAGTGTTTATGATCCGATTTCGCACAACGCTCTCTCAAGAAATTGATGTGTACAACATTATTTAATTCGATTACTGGCCTAGTGGTCGCCAGTTTTTTCTGTTTTTCTAATAACTTTTTCCTGGCGTCCCCGATGGAGTATTTTGGCATGAGATAATCTCTGGAAACTGGCATTGTTGTTCTCAATTTTCTGCCCATGATCAGGTCACATGGAGCAGGCATGTCTTGTTTTGGTGTTATATTATAATTCAAAATGGATAAAAATGGATCCTCACCATCTTTGATAGCTTTTGACAGTAAACTCTTCACGGTTTGATTCGTTTTTTCAACCATTCCATTGCTTTTTGCATATGTAGGGCTCGATGTGCTAAGTGTGATGTTGTATTTCTTGGCAAAATTGGCAAAGTCCGAGGAATTATATGGGGGCCCATTGTCCGAGAATATTTCCATTGGTAACCCATTAATAGCAAAAATGTTTTTCAGTGCCGAGATGACTGTTTCGGCAGTTTTATTGTTAATGCGGTTGACGATAGCCAACTTACTAAAATAATCAACCAGCACTAAAAAATCTATACCTTCTAACGACTTGAAGTCAACTCCAATTTTTTCCCATGGTAGCTCGGGAACATTGTGGGGGTTCAATGGTTCGTTTTGATTGCTGCGAGAATATTCCTGGCATGTTTGACAACATAGCACTAGATTCTCAATGTCTGCTGTAATTCCCGGCCAATATACATTTTCCTGAGCACGTTTCTTACATGCAACAACACTCTGATGACTTTTATGAATAAACTTCAGGAATTCGTGACGTAGAGCTGGCGATATCAAGAGCCTTTTCTTGTAAAATAGTACGTCTTTATGAAGAAAAATTTCATTTCTGATGTTCCAGTACTTCTTTATTTCTGGAGGGACATTAATTTTGTGCTTAGGCCAGCTAGACACTGTATAGTTTTTTATTTGTTGGAATATGTGATCATCGGAAATAGCCTTTTTCAAGCGATCCTCGTTTTCTGGAGATGTAGCCAACACCGAATAAACCATAAGATTTGTGTCTAAATAAGTCGTATCAATAAGCTCAAGATTTGGATCTCTGCTTAGGGCATCAGCTACTTGCAGTTTCTTGCCAGGTAGGTACATATTCCAAATTGAACTGATACCTTAATAATCTAAGTGCAAGTCGTTGTAGCCTAGGTGATAGTTCATCTAAGGGTTTTTTAAGTAGTCCTAAGAGGGGTCTGTGGTCAGTCTGTATCGTGAATACTTTTCCATACAAATAAAATTGAAATCTTTCACAACCTATGACCAAAGCCATCAATTATTTTTCAATATGGTTATATCTCTGTTGTGTGGGTGTGAGAGATACAGATGCATACTCCACTGGATGATTATCTTGCAATATCACAGCCCCTAATCCAAAAGGACTCGCGTCTACCGAGAGAACAGTTTCTTTATTTTTATCAAAATATGATAGGACTGGTGTAGTGGTTACAAGTTTTTTCATGCGTTCAAAACTGAGATTTTCGTTTGTGGACCACTGCCATTCATTTTTCTCACTAAGTAGTTTCCTTAAGGGGGCTGTCTCTTGTGATAAGTTAGGCCAACATTCTCATTGGTACACAATCATGCCTAGGAAACGTTGTAGATCTTTGCGATTCTCAGGTGGTTTCATATTTTTTATCGCCTCTATTTTCTTTTCGTCGGGAGAAATACCAGTTTCACATATTAAATGTCCGAGAAATCTCACTCTCGTGTTAACTTCTTTAGGTGGGCCTTAGATTAAAAACAATTATCCTACGATTGAACTGTATTAAAATCAATCCTTCATTTGACAACACAAAAATATATATGGGTTCAAGGCATCGCGGTTACAATCTCGACTGTCTCTCCTTATTCTTCTCTCCTCTCTCTCTTCCCTAATTTTACTACCAACTTAAATAATCTAATGACAATATTGAGCATTACTGGTTGCATACTATATGCTGCTAAACTGAATTATATCATCCGGCCATTTCTGACTTTGAACACGCCCTCGACTTACAAAACAAACTAATACTAACTCTCAACTTTTCAAACTTGAAAATTAAACATTAAAATAATGGCAATATACTACTAATAATCTGTTTCATGATCTGACAAATACCTGGGTTTTCTTGTCCTTCTACTCGGGTTTTCTCTTGCTTCGTTTTCTCCTACTTCGTTTGCTTCATTTTCTTCTGCTTCGCTTGTTTCATTTTCTTCTTCGCTTGCTGTTGTTGTGTATTTTCGATGTTCAGACCCTTCTACACTTGACAATCGATAAGTATCTCCTGGCAATACTTCGATAACTGTCAGTGGTCCTCTATATTTTGGTTGAGTTTTCGTTGACTGGCCGGTATTAATTGGTTGGATTCTCATCATGACTATATCTCCGACCTGATATTTCAATCCTTGGTAACGTTTCCTGTCGTATCTCTTTTTATACTTTTCCTGCTGTTCCCTTATTCTGGTCCTGATCTCTTCTTGTATCTCAGCTGGTGGTATCCATTCATCTGTGTCGTTGATGGTTTGGCTCAATTTACCATCCTCGAACACCGGTAGATATCCATACAAGGCTTCAAATGGACTTCTATTGGTGGTTTTATTTATGACTGTATTCAGGTTCCATTCCACCAATGGCAATTTCTCGTCCCATACTTCTTCATGTTCCATTGCTGTCATTATCGTTGGGACTAAAGTTCTCATCACTCTTTCCACTTGTCCGTTCGCTTGTGGCCATCTAGTTGTAGTTAAAGTGTGCTTGATTGCTAAACTGTTGCCATTCATCTGATGTGTAGCATGTTCCTCTATCACTGACTATTTGTCTGGGAACACCATATGAATTTATAAAATTTTGAAAGGCTCTCAAATTCTCCATTGCTTTTGTACTTTCTACTGGATAGAATTTCACAAACTTCGTCAGCGCATTCATTATCACTAGCACATACATGTTTTCAGCATTGCTTTTCATAAATGGGCCCACATGGTCCAAGTGTATTCGACCAAATGGTCTATCTGGGGGTTCTTGTGGGTGCAATTCCCCTGGTTCCTTCCCTCCTGGAACTTTGCTGATTAAACATCCTGGACACGCTGCAATGTGCCTTCTAACATAGCGCTTCATTCCGGCAAACCAATATTTTTTCCTTGATTCTCCATACTGTTCTATCTACTCCTTGATGACCTAACAAGTCATGGTGTTTCACCACTGTACTTTTCCTCATGGTCTTCGGTATAACATCTTCTCTCCTTTTCACCACTAATCTAGGTTCACCTGTCTTTTTCCTTACCAGTAAAACTGGACTAGCATATTGACTTTGTGTTTCTGTTACTATCCCGAATTTTTTCCATTCTTTTACTATTCCCGAAATAGTTTCCCGATCCTCTAAACTTGTTCTATATGGTTTTGACACGACTGGTATATTATTATCGCGAATGTCCATTGTGATCAAATTTGTACAACCAATTTCATTCAAATTAAACGCGGAACACACGCGATATTTGTTAAACAGTTCAACAAGTCTATTTTTCACATCAACTGGCGCAGAGTCATCAACATTTATTTGTTCAATGGTAATCGGTTCTTTAGTCACTGCATACTGTTCATTGTTTTGTGATTTTTCGTTAACTCGACCTAAAGTTTTTCCATCTTTTATTACAATGTCTTTTTCTGTTAAATTCATAACCGGCACCAAATGTTCTTCACTGCAAACATTTGCATCAATCAACATGATACTTTGCGATTTTACTATACTATTGCCTTTTGCTTTTATTACACTTTGTCATGAACTAGGTTCAATGTCAGTGTCTTTAAATGAAAATTCATGTCTGTACACAAACTTCAAATGATCATCAATTCGATAATATGCAATGTGAGAATGTTCAGTAAATGTTCTTTCTATGATTGCATCGACTTCCATCATATTATCATGCACAACACAAACAACCACAGGATAAATATGAACTAGGTCTACGCTTACCTTGGCATCCATCACCCCTACACATCGTACAGGTGACTTACCACTACCAAAACCATACAAGTCAATCTCCTGAAGTCGAATGAGCCATCCATTCTGCCTCACGATGCCTTCTTTGACTATACACATTGAACTACCAGTATCGATGAGTCCATCCATCTCAATACCATTGATTTTAACTGGTCTAATAAATCTTCCACTGTTTACTCGTTATTCAGCCTCTCGAACAGTCTTCACAGGTTCATCCTCTGCATACTGCTGTTGGGGTAGTAGACACTCCTTTTCCTCCTCTGAAGACGGTTGTTGGAGTAATAGACACTCCGTTTCTTCCAGCTTGGGTTCCACTTCTACTGGGACACATTCCACATTCATAACTTGGCGTTTTAGTTTAAGACAAGCTTCTGCCATGTGTCCTTTTTCTTTACAGACATAGCACAGTTTGACTTTTTTAATTTTGCAGTCTGTTTTAATATGGTCCTATTCACCACAGCGATAACAAATTATGCTACGTTTTGGAAGAATGTCAGGTTTCTTCTCAGTTGAACTGGTGCTTGGTTTGTTTTTAAACATGCTCCCATTTATGTTTTCGGAAACTCTACTAAATTCTAGTAGATCATGCAGCAAGTCATCTGCATCAGTATGATTTCTAGCTAATATACCTTGAATCATGCTCTTGTTCCACAGACCATCTATTATCTAATCCTTTGTTTCACTCATACTAAAGTTGAGGGCTTTGCACAATGCCAGCTCATCAAAGAAATAGGAGGATATGGATTCTCCTGGTCTCTGTGTTCTTTTCTGCATTTTATTCCATTTTTCTGTGATACTGATTGTGACACAGAAAGTTTTCATAAACTTTTCTCGAAATTTCTGCCAAGAATCAAGTTCAAGTATGTTTGAATTATACCAGCTAACTGGTGCCACTGTCAAGTGTGATTTAGCAGTTTCCAACGTGAATTCATCAGGCCATGAATGTAGTGTAGCTGTACTTATCAGTCTGTCAAGCCATACTTTTGCATTGCCTTTTTCGCATTCCCTATTGAAACATTCGATACTTTTACTCAAGTCTGGCATCACATGAAATTTTTCAACTTCCCTGGTGTTTTTGGACATCATCTCGCAGAACTTTTTTTCTGACGACATCCTATTGAATTCCATGCTTCTCACAAGTTCCGTCATCATCTGTATTTGTGACTGGATAGAAAAATTGAAGGTATTGAGAAATAAATCACTCCTAATTTGTATACCCCCGCATGGATACCTAGTGGATTTCCAGTTTCGAAATCATCAAAATATAGAATTAATGGAAATACAGTTTTCAGTTTATTTTGGCAGATCATATCCTTCCACAAATGTCCATCTAAAATATTTTTGAAATTATTTTTATTCGCTTCCACATTAGCAAAGAAAGATTTCTTAATATACGTTTGATTATGATAATTTAAAATTTTGCTGTAAACATGTGGCAGCTGAAAGAATAATTTTAATATTTTTGATGGGGGGATGAAAATTGCAGTTCTGTTTTTCACAATCAATGTACTATTATTATTTTGCCTGGAACTATCTGTGGAAGTGCCAATAACATATGGTATTGGCGTTATATAAGCTTTTGAATCCTCTGCAAATTTTATTCTTTTATAATCGGTATCTAGTGGATTGAAACAATTTCGAATTTTATCGATTAAATGTCGCATAATATCAAAGTTTTGACCTAATAATTCTTTATTGTCGGAAATAACAAGAAACTCTTTGAGGATGCTAAGAAATCCAGAATTCAAAAAGCCTTGCATGTATTCTATAAATGTCTGAACTAGTTTTCGAGATGAAAAGGGATCATTTTGCAGTTTACATACAAATTCTGTAGCTGATTTTTGCAATAAAAACAGAAAGTCGTTTCGTTTTTTATCACTATTAAATTTTTGCTGAGGTTCGGTATCATTGAAGCTCGTCTTCTGTGAGTTTTGTGCAACGTTTGGGAAATCTGAATTGAGATTTGTAGAACCAAATTCACTTTCATTCACGTTAGCGGTTGTAGAGACATTTTCATGATTATTTTCAAACATATGTTTCAAATTGAGGTGTTTTCTGAAACAATCTTTTCTATGGAATGTTCGACAGCAATTACTGAATGGGCACACAAAACTACTTTGAGTCATGTCATTATGAGCATAATTCTAAATGAAAAATGAATTTATTCACATTGGATATATCTTTCCCACAATAATTGCAATGCATTCTGATATCTATTGTTTACCTATTCAGTCAAATAATTTAGAATATCTTCGATGTATGGTAAAGCTTTATCAGTATCGCAAGAAATTTTGAATATACCTTGTTGTATTAGTGTATAAATATGTTCACTAGGAGGAGGGTATTTCAAATCTAGTGCGATGAAAGTTTTGAAAAGGATATCTAATGCTTTCAAAACACTAGTATGTTGAAATAAAATTTTGTCGACTACAACATAGGCAGTTGTTGTTTCTGAAAGTTGTGGTCCAACGAGAATTAGATATGGCTGCACCTCCCCGTAAGATATTTTCCGCTTCAAAGCTTTTTCTTTTTGATTGACTACAATGTGTTCCACGTCACTATGGTTCTGAAATAGATATTCAGAAAATATAGGCTCATCGACAAAATTAAATATTTCTTGAGAAAGTATAAGTTAGACTTCAAAGTTCACGTTCGTTACTACTCAACATAACTATAACATATAACTCACCATGCAGGAAATGAAAATTGTATCGACAGATTCGGCAACGGAAAATTTCCAGTGGTTTTTTCCCTTCTGGATGATTCTTCCTTTGGGAGGGATCAGTCTCCCTATGGCTGCCAGCTGCAATGCACACCAACCTCCTAAAATGTGAATGGACTTTAATGTGAAGTGATTCTGTCTTTTAACATTCTACAAGTTTGACCAATATAAACTAGATTACAATTATTATTGTAGAAGAAATTTAAAATCATGTAGCCTTGCTGAACATGTTATAGATGAAGATCATTTAATGAATTATGATAATGCCAAAATTCTGGATTATGAAAAACATCTCAACAAACGCCTCTTTCTTGAAATGGTACATATTAATGAAAATGATAAAACGATGAACAAAAGAACAGACATCAACGATCTTAGTACCATTTATACATTCCTTCTAAAGAAACGAAAAGATAATAAATCAACTCGTCCTCCTTGAATGATTCATGTTTTATATACAGGGTGTTAACAAATAAGTGTCACAACGGAAAACTGTAGATTCCTCATGATGATAGGAACATTTATTCCCTCTTCAAAATTTTTCTCTGGGCTTTCGTTTTCAAGATACAGGGCGTCAAGAAATCAAAAATGTTCAGATTAATTAAGCACACTTTACAACACTTAATAAACTTAACAAATCGAAAACCAGCATCGAGACCAGCATACTCAAGAACCCGAAATTTGATTCAACATATTATTAGACAGTTCTGAGGTATTTATTTCCAGTGGATTTTTAGACGATTTTTGGAGATACCATCAGGATTTTGTATGTTTTTATTCATAAAGATCCATTTTTCTCGGAAACTATTGACTTTAGAGCATTGAGACAAGAGGACGTTTTTTGTGTGAAAGATATTGGCGTTTCAGAATCTACTTCGGAAATTACAATTTCTCCAGTGGCATAAATGTTTGGGGGGTTAAACCCTTATGAGGCGTTGAATTCTCATCCACAGACATGTCCACGGAAATTGATTAAGAGCCCTAAAAGTAGTCATTATTGATGATGAAGTATGTACGAAGGTTCAACTCCGTAGCTCAGACGGTTCCTGAGATAGTAGCAAAAAACAGATTTTTTTGTATTTTTTTGACGCCCTGTATCTTGATAACGGAAGCCCGGAGACAAATTTCGAAAGGGAAAAAAATGTTTCTTTTTTAATGAGCAATCTACAGTTTTCCGTTGTGACACTTATTTGTTAACACCCTGTATAATCTACAAACATTATTTATACAGGGTGTTCCTAAACATCATGTACATCCGAAAGGAGGTAATTCCTCAGACCATTTTAAGACTAAAAGTTCATATAAACTCAGGTCCGAAAACGCTTTGTTACCGATCTACGGGGTGTTGAAATTTCAAGATTTTTTTTGTTTTTTCTTTATAGATCCTGCAGTTTTTGAGATATGTGGCTCAAATTTGAAACATAGATTATGTTATAGGGCTTACATCGATGGACATCTCAAATGTTTGTGAGAATCTATAAAAAAATTGAAATTTCAACACCCCGTAGATCGGTAACGAAGCGTTTTCGGACCTGAGTTTATATGAACTTTTAGTCTTAAAATGGTCTGAGGAATTACCTCCTTTCGGATGTACATGATGTTTAGGAACACCCTGTATATCAGTATTTATATATATATATATCAGTATTCATCTCACTCTGTATTCAACATCTTCAAATGAGTCAACCATCATCTATGACATTTTTTTGTCAAATCATTTCATTTTATTTATACAGCTATGTTTCCTTTTTGTGCTAATTTTATATAGAATTTTATGTTTGTAAGTATACCAATTTCAATTGATGTACATTTATATTTTAATATTATTGTTCCATTCGATGTTTTTAGTTAGTCTTGATAAAGAAAATAAAAATTTTCGAAAGCTCGACAAATAACGAAGAAATTTAATTAACCCATTGGTCCAGACTGCATCCCACTAATATTTCCAAGAATATTATTATAGAACAGTCACGAAAGCTTCCCTTGTTATAGTATATAATATAGGAATATAGAAATATAGAAACCAGGAATGACAAAACTAACAATATTATCTATAGTAACTTACTGATGAGCAAATTAGATTTTCCTAAAAGTCTGGATATATACCTGGCCAATCATTATGAATAATTTAATCTGTTACCTTTCTTGTTAACTATATCCATTATTCTACTAGGAATGAAGTAAGAAACCTAGGTATACCTAGGTATACTTATGACCAGGCACCATCAGCTCACTGGTTGCCATTTTTTTTTCATAACAAACAATATCAAATTAATAATTTATTCTTACCGTTGAATACTGGAATTAATTCTTCCAATTTCCATTCACGTAAGAGCTCCTCCATATTTCTCAAGACTTCCATTGCCATAAACGACAAAATCACCGGCAAAACTATATAAGGGTTTGTTTTCAGTTTTCCTTACCGCCGCTTGTTGCCTCACAAAAACTGTCCTGACTTCCCGAGTCTCGTCGTCGACCGACGCAAGATAGGACAAGACGCGACCTGCAATACCCCCTTTGTACCGACGAATTTTTCATAGTCTGCCTTGAAGTTTAGCTAGTCTGTGATCCAAGTATAAGACAATCGGATCAAGAGTAGCCTATTCTTGGGTGAAATTGTAACTGATATTGATATGAGATTAATTTGATTCTAACCATAGCAATAGCTATTCTCAATATAATGAAAGGAACTTCTCGATGAAGAGTATGTTCCTTACAATTAAGAATGCATATCTTAGTTCGAAGAATGCATTGATTTCAAATCAATGTTGACATAATAGCAAATTAACGATAGAATCTATTGAAGAAAGTTTTGCATTTTGTTAGAAAAAAATGAATTCATTTTGAAATGTACTTTATATCTGTTCTTGTTTTCAGACAAGTTAATTTGTTGGATTGAGAATAAAAAATGTCCAAGAAAATGTATCCTAATCTTGATGATCAAGAGTATCTGTCTTTTTATAATGAGAGTAGTATAATTATTCTTCTCTCAATAGAGATATTTTCAATTCGAATGAAAGAACACTTATTTTGAGGATATTTTTTCAAGACAAACTTTATACTCAAATGTAAACTAGCATTTTTTTCTGTGTACACATTGAGATTCCTAGGGTCCATACAAACTCTCATGTCACCATTAGACTTAGGCGCTACGACTATAGGATGAACCCAATCGGTGGGTTCAGTGACCGGAATCAAAATTATTTCCGAAACCATCAAGTCTATTTTTTCCTTCACTTTATCTTTAAGTGCGATCGGGATTTTTCGAGCAGCACAAATTGTAGGAACGGCATTGTCCTTTAAACTTATTGAATAAGTTCGATTCACTTTACCAATTCCTGAGAACACTTTTTTATGCTTCTGCAAAATATCTTCCAAACGTATGACCCCGATTCATGATTATCATTGGAACTCGCCGAATCACTTCTCGCGGCGACTTCAAGGCACTTGCCACACGAAATGTCTTTATCGCGGGTAGGGGTGTCGCGCGGGCTTCCGAGAATTATTGATAGAGCGCGAGCCGCTTCAAGTCCGAGAATCGATGTCGCCGAATGTTTTCCGAGAATGAAAAACATGAGTCTCTTGTTCACGTTTGCGAAACTGCATTCTGAGAAAATTTGTCCTGCTATTTTGATTTTATGTCCAGAGTATGACGAAAGCACTGTTGTTGATTTTTGAAGGTCACTGGATTTAATTTTCAATATTTGAAAATCGGAAAAATTAAGAATGTTGACCTGACTTCCGGTATCGATCTTCAGGTCAATTTTTGACATCCTCAACTTGGATTGGATTCGAACCACTCAATACTATTGACACAAGTTGTTGTTATTGTCCAAATGACACGACCCTTTGTCGGAACTTCCCGATTCCGATGAGTCTGAGGTAGAGTCCGAGTTTTCTTCGATATCGTAAACGTATTTACTACGACAGAACCTGCGATAATGTCCTTTTCTCTGGCACTTACTGCATACACGATTATACGCAGGGCACTTTTCTTTTTCATGCATTAAACCACAGTACTTACAGTCATTCTCGTCGCTATTTCTAGATTCGCGATCTTTTCCTGGTTTTTTCGATTTCGAGTGTTCAGAATGATGAGTTGAACGATGATGTCTTGTGCTGCTCGATGACTGTCTATTCGCGAACTCAATAGCACTAATATTTTGTTCTGTTGCAATGGCTTTTTGTGTAGCTACACTACTTTCTATAGAGTGGCATATTTTTAGGGCCTGGACCAAGGTCAAATCAGTTTCTTGCAGTAACCTTTCCTGAATACGGCTATCAATTATTCCAATTACAATCCTCAGTGTTCGATCTGCCTCAAAACAGTCAACACACCCTGAGTTATCTGCGATTTAGCCAACCGCTCAATAAGTGTGTTAGCCAAAATCAGTACCTCATTATCGAGCGATTATCGAGCGATTACCCCAGCGATTATTACCAGTGATTATTACATTGTCATTATAGTGTATTAACGATTGGGCCGACCGGTCAATAACTGTGCCAGCCCAATTAAATACCGATAATTTCAATACATTTTTTTTTGTATATTTACTAACATTATATTTATTTCAGAAAAAGCAGCGTCATTGTCATTATAGTGTATTAACGATTGGGCCGACCGGTCAATAATTGTGCCAGCCCAATTAAATACCGATAATTTCAATACATTCATTTTTCTTTGCATATTTACTAACATTGTATTTATTTCAGAGAGAGCAGCGACTTTGAAATCTTATAGCCTGCCGGCCTTTCAGGCGGCTATAAGGCCTCAAAACCCAGCAGTTAGATCTTGTCTACGTGTCTAGGTGTGGAAAGCAAGGTACGGCAAAGTCAGCACTCGGTAACTCACTTTGAGTTATTAGAGACTGTCTTTAACCGTAGTGCCCCTACTCAAGGGCTTCCACATCAAGACTCGGCCCGATCCGAGCCTAGCAGAAAAATCAGTAAGGAAACAACCCCTATCCCTCAATAGAATTCGCAAACAATAAAAATATTCTCCCAAGGGGACAGCCATGCAAGGCAAACCCTAGGGAGGAAGAACAAATACAAAATCGAACATACTAATAAATAAATATGTCTCCCATTCTGCCAGGCAGCGACATGTTTGTCGACAAAAACAACCCCAGCAGCAAGGCGAAAGAGAAGACCAAAGTAAAAGTTGGTAGAAATTCGGGCAAAACCAAGGCGGCCAAAGAGACGAATCTCAATTCCCTCATTCAATCGCTGAGAAGCCAGAATGAACAGCAACAAAAACTGATTGAAAATCTAACCAAAACAATCGAACAACTTCGTAAAGACCTTGAAAACTCAGCAGACATGCACTTTTTAGCTAAGCAAGCTAAAATCAAAGCCCAAGAGTGCACGAAAGCCGGAGAAGAAGGAGCGGCGGAAACCTTTAATGCTCTAGCAAGCATGATCAAGGAACAGACTGCCAAGGCAGTCCCAACAAACAAGGAAACCACCCCTCCTCCCCAAACCCCCCCGAAAACCGTACTTTCCATACCGGAAAATATGGAAATCGAAGAGGAAAAACAGAAGGGAATAAAGAGGAAAGCTTCATCAAGCCCTCCCCCAAAAGCTTCGACCTCAACCGCAGCCCCCACCCCCCAAAAAGGCAACGACGAGCCAGCCAAAAAAACCACTATTACCCCGATTGTACTGAAAACACCGGGAGAATGGACCACGGTTAAGGGAAAGTTGGAATCCAATGGAATTAAAATTCCATTAGTAAAACTTATGAGAGGAGGTTTGAGAATTCAAACCAATAATGCCAATGAATACAGAACCACCACCAAAATCCTAGAACAAGACAAACACGAATACCACAAATATTCGCTCCCTGAAGATAAACTACTGAGTGTAGTGATGAGGGGAATCGACATGAGTGTGGAGATTCCAGATATAGAAGACGATTTGAAGAGCAAGGGGCTTGAAATCAAAACCGTCCATAGGATGAAATCCTATAAAACCAAGCTGGATTTACCGCTTGTGATAATTCAAGTCCCCAAATCAGAAACCAGAATTTGGGAAATCAAGGATTGCTGCAGCTACGTAGTAAGAATTGAGGCCCAAAAACAGGTTAAAAATCAGATTCCACAATGTCATAGGTGCCAGAAGTACGGCCACAGTCAAAGGAACTGCAGATGTCTCTACAGATGCGTCAAGTGCGGAGATCAGCATCCCACAGCCGATTGTACGAAGCCCCGCACTACTGACGCTAAGTGCGCCAACTGCAGTGGCAAACACCCTGCCAATTACCGAGGATGCCCGAAGTGCCCGAAACCAGCTAGACCACAACAACACTCCGAGCACAATTGATATAGCCCTCCTGCGAGGACTTGAAATGCCAGTTGAAATTGCCACCCACCATGACGGATCATCTGACCACGACCCAATCCTGCTGCATGTAGGAGAAGGAAATGAGCCGGACCAACCCATCGAGAGGAACAAAATCAACTGGACCATGTTCCAGAGAATATTCCATGACCGAATGGGCCCAATGCCCATAATAGTCACAGAAAATGACCTGGAAGAGGCAACAAGGACCTTTGAGCAGGACATCAAAAATGCTATGGAAGCCAGTACAACAACCACACACACCACCAGATGGAATCTACAGCATGTTCTACCAGCAGAACTACGCGAGTTGCTGAGGGAAAAACGGAGAGCCAGGAAACTGTCCATCAGAACCAGGCAACCCGAACATAACCAATTAGCAAGGCACCTAGCCCGAGAAGTAAGGAGAGAATTGCAAAACTACAAAAACGAACGTTGGGCCGAAAAGCTAATGTCGTTAAGTCCGGAAGAAGGAAACTTCTGGAGCATGCAGAAGCTACTCAGGAACCGTCCCACCCCCAGACCACCCCTCCAAGGACAGCACGGTATCGCCTACACAAACGAGGACAAGGCATTGGCATTTGCCGACACCTTAGAGCGCCAGTTTGTGGAGAACGTTACCCCAAATGACGATTTGCAGCATGAAGCCCGATGTAGACGAGCAATTAGGCGACTCAGAGAACATGATGCTCCCGTTGATATCCTGCGACCAGCCACGCCGGAGGAAATTAAAAGGATCATCAGGAACCTGAAGACCAAGAAGGCACCAGGGATAGACAATATCCCCAATAAAGCCCTAAAGCAACTCCCCCGAAAAGGAATAGCAGCCCTCACTAATATAGCGAACGCCGTTCTGAGACTGAAACACTTCCCAGCCTCCTGGAAAGAAGCTTCAGTGATCATGCTCAAGAAACTTAACAAAGATGCTACCCTGCCACGGAACTACAGGCCAATCAGCTTACTACCAGCACCCAGCAAAGTGATAGAACGAGTCATACAAAGCAGACTAGAGGAATCCACCACCGATCTTGGCGTTTTACCGAACGAACAGTTTGGCTTTCGAAGCCAACATTCAACGAAGCTCCAAGTAACCAGACTTGTCGACTACGCAGCCGTAGACCTAAATAGAAGACTAGCCACTGGAGTCGTATTCCTCGACATAGCCAAAGCTTTTGACCGCGTCTGGCATGATGGACTAGTAGCCAAGATGATGATCCTGGATTATCCAATCCCACTCGTGAAGCTGATCTACGTGGAAGATCCTTCAGTACCAAAACCGGTCCAGAAGTTTCAGACAGACGAATCATCCAAGCCATTCTGATCAGACACATACGCCAAAACAAAACCCCATAGGACATGTCACCATAGGTGGCCAAAATGTGCAATGGACAAACTCAGCCAAGTATCTGGGAGTAGAGATAGACAAGAGGATGATGTTCAGAACCCATGTGGAAGATCGCTTGCGATTAGCCGCTGGAGCCAGATCGCATCTGTCTCCCCTCATAGGACGCCACAGCCAAATGAGATTGGACATGAAACTCCTGCTTATGCAAACAGTTCTCCTGCCCATATTGACCTACGCGTCAGTAGCCTGGGGACACTGTGCTCAGTCACACCTGATGAGAGTCCAAAGATTCGAGAACACCACCCTGAGGATGATAGTCAACGCCCCCTGGTTCGTCCGGAATGATGCCATGTTCAGAGATCTTAACCACACCAAGATACTGGACAAGATGAAAATCCATGCCGTGAAAACATTCGCAGGAATGGAAAATCACGAAAATCCTCGGGTCAGGGAGGCGACAAACCAAGATCCTCGGTTCCGGGAAAGGCACAAACGTCCAAGAACCCAACTCTTGGACAGGTAAGCAAATTACACATACACACACACAACACAAACCCCCCCAAAAGAGAATAGCGGTTGATTCTGGCCCGAAACAATCACGAATTCTCACCCATTTCGATCAAATACAGGAATAGTAATTATTTCACGTAATGCAAAATCTTTATGATTCCTATTTTCAAAAAACCAATAAGCCCAAAAGTCACGTTAACACCACTAGAAGTCAGATTCTAGATGTCAGTCCCTGCGGATTGTCTTGCTTTTCAAATTTTTCACCCCCCTAAAACGACCGACTCTTAAAGTCACAAGCCCCATGTGGACTTTTTGATTATGAGGACCGCTGCGCTGCAGCGGGGGAGGTGGAAGGCGGTTAAGGCTGTTCCTAGTCACCCTCAGTGATTAGTAATGTCCCGTACCGGGGTCTCATAACTCGATTGGGCATTACAATCCTATTTCATATCATCACATCACTTTCAGCAAAGTCACAGGTTCAAGACAGTTGTCTTAAGGTTAGTAACAAATTGGTCAACAGTTTCATTTGACAGTTGGTCTCTATTGAAAAACTCAAAATGTTCGTTAACTTTGTTTTTCACGGGGTAACAGTAGGCTTCGAATTTTGCAAGCACTGTAGCAACTTTTGTTTTATCCTCATTTGCGGAGTACTGAAAGGTGTTTTTAATCATGAGGCCTTGATCACCTAACAAATTAGGCAAAATTGCGATTTTTACATCGTCATCTTTATTATTTTTACCGCTTGCGAGCAAGTAATTGTCAAATTTTTGACGCCACAGTTTCCAATGGGCAGAGAGATCACCTGACCATTTCATTTCTTCTGGGCTTCTGCAATGTTCTGCCATGTTTACTTCTCGTTTCCTCTGTCACTTCCAGAGTTTCCAGCAGTTCTATCCTGCTTATTTTCCTTTCCTAGTTATTCCTAGATTTTTCCAGTAGCACACCTGAGTTTTCTTCGAGTCTGTTGTAGCTCTTTCTTGTAGCAATTGTCCGTTTTCCCGCTAGAAATCACAGCGTTTTTTTCACGAAACCACTAATGCGCTTCACCGCTGCTACCATGTCATGTCCTGTATGGTGTCTTACCACACAGTTATGTTGTTGTGTATGAGATGTAATAGCCAAATGTAATTTCATTAGGGTTTATTGCAATAACACAAAAAGGAGCTGTTTACATTACGCTTGGTAATCACCAGACTGCCGACAGTTGACAGACGATCTGCAAACCAGTAGCAAAGCGGCGTTGCCGTGTCTAACTGAAAATACTAGATACCAATACATGACACAATACTCACTAGTTTTATATTTGATATTGATGCGGCATTTGATACATTTATCGAGATCCAACTTGGCATGTGCAATGACTAATTTACTTAGTTTCATTTGAGTAAGATAGTTGGGCCAGTAGCAATAATTGCTGAAATCAGGAATCATCCATGAATTGGATATTATTGCCATAGGTATTTGGCCTTCATGCTGCTCATCAAGGAATTCAACAACTAAATAATACTCCTTGAAAAAATAGTTGGAAAACTTCAAATTAAACTGAAGAATGTGAGGTTGTTCTAGCTATTAATGAATATGCAATATTTATATAGAGCTTTACCCCATTATAACAGTCGAGCACAGCTTGCAGAACTAACAAACAGTATGTAACAGACAGAAACATATAAATTCGTTATCTCGTAAAGGAAGAAGAATTCCTTTGCTTATAATTTCATTTTGGACCTCAATCATTATCTGTTCATCATCATCAACTGTGACTTCATATTTATTCAACAGAGAACTGGATGTAGGATAATCCAATAAGGGCTTGATAATTTTGATTTGGTTTCCAATGACAAAAATATCACCATTTATTTTCGAAAATGCTATCACCCTCAATACTATACCACCCCTGCCACTCCCCAAGAACATACAATTATTATTCTGCTTATTCGAGAAAAAATGAGGATCAATATTCAACACTGAAAATATTTCATGGTTCACAATTTGAGCTCGTATATTATCTTTAATTGTTTTCAGAACATTTGAATGTGTTACTGGTTGTGATAAGTGATATTCTTTCAGAATTATTATATTATTTTGTTGGCCAACTTCTTTAAATCTCCTCATGATCTGTTGTAAAGGTAAGTGAGGTTTTCGTAACATGTTTTTCAACCGTCCCAAAGTTTTCAAATGGAAAACAATTCACTTCATTAAGAGATCCAAACATTCTTGCATCAGCTGCCAAGTGAATAACTGAATGGGTATTGTGAGAGCAAAATTCCTTGCCATATATTCTGACAGAGTTTTAAACAAATAAACAAAGAAGTTGTTCAGCATAATCATTATAATTAGCATTGAGATCTTCATTTATTAAAATCGATATGGCTTATGATAATAGTAGGAAGTTACCAAAAAGATAATTGGGAATACAGTTGCGCAGAACAACAGGTCCCACATAGAGTAAAAACTGTCTTAGTTCTGTCGTTGCCTTCCAATTTTCTAAGTACTGTAAAGTTCTTGGTTTCCTATCGAACTCAATAGGCCAATATTTCTTCAAATCAATCAATTTCAAATTAATATTCGAAATCATAATGTTAGACAATCCATAACCTCTGCCTTTGTCTCTCCAAATGAATAACATTTTTCTCATTATTCCCAAACACACGGAATGCATATAATCATTTGGAAAACAATCGATCAAACCTATATCTAACTGTTGAAGAGGTGTATCACCTTTATGATAGGTCTCATCTATTTGATTTGAAAATGAAACATTTGTTCTAAGTGGAGCATTTATATTGCAAAATGTCATACGACGGTTAATATATTCTCCCCTGACTGAACATTTGTCACATCCATTATAACTATTATGACGGTTAATATATTCTCCCCTGACTGAACATTTGTCACATCCATTATAACTATTATGACTTTTAACATTTTTAATGAAGGTTCTTGCAGGTGTGTCACAGCAAAATGCCTGAACATTGATTTTAACAGAGACATCTGATATTGACAAACCATTCACCAGATAGTTAGAGAGTTCTTCAACAAAATTATCAAAGTACTCATTTAAGGGTGGCTTTTCTATTCCCAAATAAATTGAAACTATGAAAGGCGGCTCAAATTTAAATCCAGCAACTTTACATAAAATTGGCCAAAATTGCTGTCTTGTACTTTTATGTAATGAAAGACCATCAATGTTGAAGACAAGGTTCATTTCGCTACAATTATATTTCCTATAATGTCTAGTTAAGTGACTTTTCCTTTCCCACAATTTTCCACCTTTGTAGACCTAGGAGTTTTATACAAAGTGCGAGCATCTTTTGGTAAATTCATCAAACATGGACTTGTCCCAAGCCACTTCAGCAATCCACTCATAGATTTATGTGAGATTTTGTTTCGAAACCCCCAATTTTTCAAAAATGATCCACTACTATTTGACTCAAGGGTTGAGGGTATTTCTCGAACATTTTCATTATCCATCATTGATTCCTCAATTTTTTGAATTTCCACTTTATGACTCTGAATGGAAATATGAGATTCTATGCAGTTAATATGACTTTCGAGGACCTCCTCATTACTGGATGAATTTGATGAGACCTCCTCATTACTGTATGAATTTGATGAGATATCAGAATTTTCATTTCTGGAAACTATAGAGTCCTTATGTATGTTCTGTTCAGTGATTTTAGGTGCTGCAGAAGAGAATGTTACAGATTCGAAACTATTTACAGAGGCACAGGTATTTTCCAATTTTAAAACATTGAGAGTTTGTGCAACTTTCTTTTGGATGTTTCTTTTCCTTTGTTTATTACTCAATCGTATATACATTCTCCTGAAGTGCTTATCTATTTACCCATCAAAGACATGCATAAAAATTGCATGAATACTGCAAAAAAAAATCGAAATAGTGATCATCTTTCATAATCTTACAAGGACAATTTTCATACAACACATTATTTATTTCTGTTTTACAGAAGGAATGATACAATAGGTAATTATATTGCATAGGTACCTACACCTAGCATCTGTAGCAATAATATCTAGTATTCAGTAAACTATCCGAACTTCATGATATTCAACATTCTTTCCACTCTTTGCAGTCAAACTTCTTATGGTAAGTCATTCGTAATAGACAAATAAAATTATACCGAAGAAAAATAAACTTCTGTTTGCTGCATTGAAAGCGTTCGAACTGTGAATAGATCAATTATTTTTTGTTCATATAGGTACCTACCTACAATGAAATAGGTAATGTGTTGCTATAGAATATCCTATGTTGCATGATGCAACATGCAACAGTTCACTCATCCTGAAATTTTACAAAATATACACAATCACATTACATACTTACATGTTATTTATTTTCGTTGCCACACAACTTAAATGGTCTGTGAACTTGAACAAAACAAAACTATACCAAATAGAAATAAAATTAGGAATACCTACAACACAACACCACACAACAGCAAGACAGCCATTTTGTCTTTGTCAAGTTGATCGTTGATCATGCGCATTTGGGTGCGTTCCACTAGGCGCTTGCAACGCTCAAAACGCTCCTTTAGTCGTTCCACATTAAGACCACGGTCGTTATGGGCGTGCTGAATACGTCATAAATGACGTCATTGTTTTCGATCACAACAAGCTCACGGCGACCCATGTCTTGAGGTGGGTATAAAGTGGCAAACGAGCGTTTTGAACGTTGTGAGCACCTAGTGGAACGCAAACGCAGTGCAAGCTCAATGATGGCGACCGAAACAATAACGTTGTATGATTCAGAAAAAGATTTACTCCTAGATGTAAAAGTATCACCAGAAGATGCTAGGCGTGCAGAAAGAGGTAAATAATATTACAAATTGAAGTATTATAAATTTACCGTTTTCTGTTATCCTAAAATTTTAATCATTTCAGATATATCTTTTGCTACAGAGCTTTTAAAAACTGCTCTACAACAACAGTCATCAGAATCTTGCATATCTAAAGATAGTTCTATGATTGATGTTTCCCACCATGGTTCTATGATAGAAGATCAGGATGGAGAACATATAGCGGACACAACTGATCCCGATGAAAGTCTTACTGAAGCAACTGAAGGTATTTTCAATTAAGCTTCTTATGACTTTTGTACTTATATAGCTTTCGCATATGCCCAGGAAATAATGTTAAACTTTTCTTCCTTTATTTCAGTCTCTCTTTACAGGTGGAGTCCACCTTGTGTTATGTTATTATTGGAAACATACAGGAACATGGAAAAAACAGTGGCAAATTGTCACATTAAAGACTGTGGAAAAAAAATTCAGAAGAGTTACTTGCCAAAGGATTTAATGTCACGGGACCCTAATGTGCTTCTAAACTGAGAAGCTTAAAAAAAACTTATAAGGCAACTAAAGACCATAATAATAAGTCTGGCAATGATAGACGTAACTGGCAGTTTTTTGAAGTAAGAAAAATGTAAAACAATTAATAAATGATTAATAGTACCTATTAATATAACAAATTACAGATAATGGATGACATTTTCTCTGGAAAAGCATGGAGTAATCCTGTTGCCATTGCATCTTCGACGGGTCTCTCTATTCAAACCAACACTTTGTACAGTGTTGAGGGGTCAGATAGCGGATGTTCAACAAGTATGTTCGAGTTGATGTTTTCATATTTGTGTTGATGGTGACTGATAATATAACTTGATTGTAGACCAATCATCCACATCTAAACAGACCATTGCATCATTATTTGCGAAAAGATTGAAACAGAAGGAAGAACATGAAAAAAACAAGGCTGACCGACATAAAGAAAAAATAGAAATGGAAAAAAAGTGGTT
This sequence comes from Phaedon cochleariae, assembly GCA_918026855.4. Taxonomy (NCBI): domain Eukaryota; kingdom Metazoa; phylum Arthropoda; class Insecta; order Coleoptera; family Chrysomelidae; genus Phaedon; species Phaedon cochleariae. The sequence goes on along the minus strand of OU896723.1, from coordinate 16,676,858 downwards.
AGAACTGTTACAACACATGACTGAAAAATAACTTTCGTTTGGAACAGTTTCAAGAATTATTGTTTTTTTTAGTAGTATTATTTGATACTGACATACAATGATACTACTTTTCATAACTGATAATGTTCAAATGGTCAGAAGTTCTCATAAACTGTATTATTATGTCAATAAGAAATGTTATTATTTTTTTATCACTGATGATAGTTCATAAGTTCTCCAAAACTTGAGTAACTTGATATTTAAGAGTTTCTATAGCTTTATTTATTTTTTTAACATTATATTTCAGAATTGTGAAAACAAGTTTTCTGAAACTTGAGCTATATTTTTTTCATTTGAAGGTTTCAAGAATCTTAATTTATTTTTGTATTATGTCTCAAAGTTATGGCAAGAATCTGTTCCAAGTCTTCCTGTGAATTTGGCTGTAATTATTAAATAAAGCAAAAATTTGATTTATATTACTTGTTTTAATTAGCGTTCCTTGAACATGTAATATTTTGATTTCATCATATTGATGATATGAGTTCATAGTGATTATAATAATTAGAAGCAAACAACAGTTGAATTTCGAAATGATAATATATTTACCAAAAAATGACGAAAATATCTAACTACTACAAAATCTCCATAATTCTATTTCGTTTATGAATTCCAACATTTTGTCCAACTCTGGGCTGAATATTTGCATTTCCTGGATTGAATTCAGCAATATTAATGACTTCCAGTTCATCTCGGTGCAGGATACAGATATTGTGAACAACACAACATTCAACAATATATTCAGCCATCAAATCCACTCTGGTCATTGGTAAAAAATGAAGTAAACTCCTCATACGCCCATTCAACAAACCAATACATCTCTCTATTGTTACTCTTGCAGCTGAATGATGGTAGTTGTAATTCTTCTGCCTTTCTGTTAAGTGTCCATTATCTCGGAATGGAGTCGATAAATGCTCATGTATTTCATAGGCTGCATCACCCAGAATATGACTGTTACTAGGAAATTTTTCATTTTCATTCAAATAGTCATGAACTTCAGACAATCGAAAAACTCGCTGGTCATGTACAGATCCAGGGTGTCCAACATAACAATGTGTTATTGAAGCCTTATGGTCACACACTAGCTGTAAAAAATAAATGAATTAGATACACAAATTTTCATTTTCAAGAAATCACCTGTAACTATAAGTAGGTAGGTACATAAAAGTTGTTAAATACTTGTAACTGAATGGAATGAAAACTTTTACGATTGACATAATCTGCTGCATTGTCTTTTGGAGCATCAATATGGATGTGGGTGCCATCAGTAGCTCCAATAACTTTTGGAAATCGACTAGCTATTTCAAATCCTTGCATCACATTATTAGCATGATCTCCACTAGGCCACTGAATAAATGTAGGAGCTCTTATAAATAATATTCAACATAAAAACTATAATAGATGAATTATTTATTCTAACCATTACCTGTATGAATCCACCGTAGCCAATTTCCAGAGTGCTACCATTAATTGTTGGTGAGAAGGAATTGTAGGGCAACCTGGTACTTTTCTAGTCAAATCCTCACATATCAATTCATGCAAATAATTGATGGTGGATTTATGCAGCAATTTTAAGTCATAAGTTGTAAGTTTTAAGTAATATAAGCTTTGAGTCATAAGGAGAAGAATAAGCATTCATGCAGAGATTATTAAGGACTGTCATGTCATAACCTGTGTCAATCCTGTGTCATAACTGTCATACGGAAAGCTTTTCTCATTGGTCAGGTTCGCGTGACAGCTAATGTTCTCAGACTTCTTAGTTCGAGGTAAGTTCGAGGTTAGGTTCTTGTCGCTCAGCTGTTTGTGTTTGTTTATTGTAATTTTTCGATATTACTTGAAGACTTGACTTGAAATAGATTTCGGTGAATGATGCCAGGAAGTATAGAAGAGCAGGCAACTATTATGTTGATGTTGACACTATTAACGACAAGTTCTTTGCTTCTATTTAACAAAAAAAGAAACCCATGGAGATACTCAGTTCGTCCCATAAATAGGAATAGGAAGGAAAAGGGCATGTTCAATAATGTCTTGACGAGCATGTTAGAAAACGATGAAGATAGCTTCTTCAAATATTGTAGGATGACCCCGAAATTATTTTTCAATCTTCTGAAATTGGTAGAGCCCTTTTTACAGAAGGATAAGACAAAACGCCCCCTGTCACCTGCTCAACGTCTGATCGTGTTGTCCTTAGTTCCTAGCCAGGTATATTTTACAGTCATTTCATTTGTCATCAAACCACCAAATATCCTTTTGATAAAATCATATGGAGAACTTCCTCCAATTTTCGATATTTCATGAACCTTAAATTTCATTTGTAAATATTCAAATCTGTGGAAGTGAAAATGATTACTTACAGTTGCTCTGAAGTTCTCCTCTACTGACACAAATTCTTCAAATTCTTTGAATTTATCATCAGATTCTATGGGAAGATCAAACTTCTTGAATATAAAATGATATTCCTCTTTGGCAGGATCAGAATTTCCAATTTGAATATATTTAATTTCTTGAGAAATTTTTTCCACTTCAGATACTGAGTCATATACAATGCTGGTACATTTAGTTTTCTTGACATTGTTTTAGAATGTTCTGTGAACATGTTTTGTAAATCTCCATTTAATGTGAAGAACTGTTCCATATCTAGAAAGTCAATATTATCACTAAAAAAATCAGGAACCACTTCATCATTTCAATGGTAGACTGATAATATAATAATCTGAAATGATTATCTTTAGAAGCTCATTATCCATAGTAATTACCAAATCTATTGTGGACAGGACAGCAGCCACAATCAACATCCAGAATGATGTTTGGTGTAGCATCAGAGTGGACCTGTAGGGCATTATCAGTATAATTAACTTCAGTGTGTCTCTGAGGCTGCGGGCTTTCAATAATGGTGGGCAAAAAATATTTATCTGCAATAAAAAACAATTTTTGATTGAAATGTAATAACTAAAATTCAAGTTAGTTTAACCTTGTTGTATCTCATAGGATTTCAGATTGCTTGATTTCCTTTGAGGAGGGTCTGCAATTTTACTTGCACTGATCTCATCCTCTGATGATGAGGATAATACTACCTTCTTTCGAATTTTTCTAGTATCCTTATTTTCATCACTGAAATCGCTACTCTCATATTCTGCTGCTTTTGATCTTTTTCTAGCTTCAATATAAGTATCTGAAATAATTACTGAAGAAAAATAAAATTCATGTGGGAAAGAATTATCAGTTTTACCAAATGTGCCATTACGAAATAGTGATATATTATGGGTAGGCCAACAAGTACTGACTGGCTCATGATTTCTGATTGCTGCAACTACTTTCTCAGTTGTATATGTAGGCCAGTAGCAAAGCTGACCAATTATCCATGTTGTTGAAACAGCTTCTACTGTATCTTCTTCTACAAATTTAACAACAGTCCAAGTTTTAGAGTTTTCCATATTGAATCTGAAAAATGTCAATAAAATGAAATGAATACTAATGCAAAAGGCATTCCTACTGAATTTGAGGATGTATTGGTACCTTTTTTTCTGTGCACTGTAATCCATGATTTCAATTAATGCAATTATTTTTTTAATAATTGTGTTTGATGAATATTATTGTGTTGAAGCAATTTTAATTCACTTCAGGAACTAAAAACATTATTCAATTGCCAATCGGTAGGACTGGTCTGACATGCTGACGATCGTGTGTGTTGTAGACATTTTCAATCTATTAGCAGCATTAGCTTGTATTGCAGAAGTTGCAGAAGGCAGAAGGAATTTCAATAAGGAATGACAACATTTCATAATGCTAACTATGTGAGATTACTATTTACCTGAAAAATCATATTCCCTAGTCTCTTGCTGCATTTTTTTGTGCATTGTACAACAGCACAATGCAAAGGCATGCTTGAATTAATGAATAACGCAAGAAACATGATTCCTATGCCAAAATATTGTGAAAAACTATTTCAACCTTTTGATTCCTCTGTAACCAAATAAAAAAGTGAGGTTGTGTTTCAATAATTCACAGAAGAATGAGGTTGTGTTTCAATATTTTGCCTCCAGGGTCGGTCTTCCTGCACGCGACCTATATAAAAACTCTTAACCTAAGTGTATCAGTGGGAGAACAACATATTTTTCATTAAATTTCAATTTCATATTTTTTCTCACAATTTCAGTCGAAGTATTAAGTGGTCCAAGATTGATGCCTAGGTGAATTTCTAAATCGGAAGAATTACAAGGAATGTCATAAAAATCATCTAACTGACAGATTTGTTGACCTATAAAAACTATTTTTCCTTCAATTTTAACAATATTTTTGATAACAACAATATAATGATTGAACCTGCAACAATTATCTGGTTCAGAAGTACTCAGCATGAAATTCTTGAAATTTATTTTTTTGAATGGTTTTTCTACTATCAAATTCATTGTTGGCCCATCAGTATGTTCATTACACAGCTTAGGAAAGTTTTCATCATTATTCGGAAGATTCACAAAATTAGCATCATGCTCACTAATTCTGTTGACAATTTGTTGAAGAGGCTTATCTCCCCTTCTTAACATATTTTCAAAATGCTGCATATGATTTTCAAACGGGAATGCACTGAATTCATTTATACTTCCAAAGTTTCTGACTTCATCAGTTATATGCAACAAGTTATGCACATTATGTGATATATTTTGTGGCCCATACAATTTGTGGAACATTTTCACAAAATATTTCAGCAATTCTTCAGCATAATTGATATCTTCAGTGGATTTACAACGTGACAATAGATGAAATGCTACATGTAGAAAATGTTTGTATTTATCTTGACTGATGTTATTTTTCAAAACAATTGGTCCAGTGTAGAATAAAAATAGTCTAAATTCCACTGCTTTCCATCTCTTCGATTCATTCAAAGATCTAGGTTTTCGATTGAATTCCTTAGGAATAAATGGTATTTGTTCTAATGAAACCCTTGATATTTCTGTGGATTGAAAGAAAGATAATTTTGCTGATGGTTTACCATTAAGCCAAAGATTCACAATTAACTTCTTCATCACTCCAAGGCAAACCAGATGCATATAATCCAGTGGAAAATCTTTGATCATATCAGTACCAGGGAGTGACTCTAAAATCGATGTGCCAATATGATGATTCTCTTGAGTTTTTGCTCGAAAATCTAAATCATTTCTTAACTGCAAATTTTGAATTTCAGGAAAGCATATCCTATTATCAATGTAAATACCATCAGTACAACATTTACTACATGACATGTAACCAGTGTGACCTCGAATATTCTTAATGAAAGATTTTGCTGGAACATCACAAATAAATCCTTTTATTTTAATGTGGTAAATATGGCTATTATATATAAACCCATTAGTCAAAATATTGATAGCGTCTCGAACAAATGCAGTAAGGAAAAGGTTTGCATGTTTGGGTTTTTCATGCCCATGATATATTCCAATTATGCCCACTATATTTTTATTTTGAAATATATTATATAGTATGGGGTATACTTGACTACCAGAACTTTTTGACAATGGTAATCCATCAACATTTATACAAATTTCCACTGGATTTGATAACTGAACAGATGCTGGAACCATTTTAAAAAGTTTCTCAAGACATTGTTGAAGACCAAAGTGAAAATATTGCCCAGGTTCTACAACTTCTAGGGTAACTGTCTAGCATTACTGGGAGTTGCAAAATTAGGAAAGGTGGGTTTGAGTGATAATAAATCATTGATCGCAATATGAGAAATATTATGCCGTAAAGCCCATGTTGCCAAAGGATGAGTACTCGGATGAGTATTTTGTGTTATGGTTTGATCTTTGAAAGAAATGTTATCAGAATCTGAGTCAGATTCAGAGAATGATGTGATCTCATTGTTCTCAAATGTTATATCCTGAACTACATCATGATTGGGATCAAGTGATGAATTATGTGATATTTCACCACTGGAATTAGAGGAGGTCCCATCATATCCAGTACATTCCGATGAATATTTGAAGATGTAGATTCATTCTCAATTACCCTCCCACTTGTTATCATGCGCTATTATAATCTGAATTCAAATTAGACAATCGTTCCTTCTTAGCTGAATTTACACCAGCCGAATCATTTATAAATTCATTAATATCAGGTAAAGTCTTTGCTCTCTAAAAAGGTGAATTCATGCACGACCTAATTTAACCCGAATTTAATTTAAGCCTAAGCTTTATAAGTTGAATAACGCCTTCTCTATAGAGTGGTTCATGCAATTGCCTCAAGGATTAATACGAATTTAAGCATAATTTAAGGATTTAAGAAGTTCGCCAACTTTTATCTTTTTTCTTGAATCTTAAGGGAAATCAGCTGTTGTTTGATGTTGCCAACATATAATTGTAGTAATAAAATGGAAATCCCCAATCACCGAGACATAACCACAGCTTCCTAACCTCAAATTATTTATTTGTTGAGTAAAATATTTTTAATAGTTATTAAAATAATTACGAAAACTTTTTGAGGATGAATGACTCAGAAATAGTTTGTTTAGTAGAGCAATACAAACTCTTGTATGACAAAAAAAATCCAGATTTTAAGAACAAGTTGTCTAGAGAAAATGCATGGAGTACCATCTCATCCATACTGGGATATACTGGTAAAATATTATTTTTTCAATATGTTCAATACTATACTGATCTCGCTCATTATAGTCGTAGATGTTGAGAATAGATAGAATATTCTCAGGAATAGATATGCTAAAGAGAGGAAAAAGGTCTCTTAAACCAACAGGATCTGCTGGTACAGGAAGTGAAACATCTGATTGGTATCTATTTGAAAAAATGGGATTTCTTGACAGATTTATCATACCAAGAAGGTTGTAACATGAAAATTAGCCTTTTTCATATTACATGGTATATCTAGTTTAGAATCTCAAAATAAACAAAAAACTTGCCATCATAAAGATACCAGACCATAAATATTGATTTCTAACGTTTAAAGAAACTGATATGGTATCTCCACTATGATATGCTCACAATTGCTCACTCTGTATAATACCCTTTATTCATTTGAAAATACACAAATATCTATCACATCATATCTCATTTATTTTATGGGTCATCAATAGGCCTCTTGCAGTTTGTAATCTGAAAGTCTTGAAGATAGCTGAAAATAAACAAAGGATAATAAGTTGATAAATATGAAGGAATTTGATTGAAATTACCTGGATAGAACTGTCCAACAGTTTAGATATACTCTCTGTTCCCTTCCCAATGATTTGAAGCTCCTGAACAGTAGAATGTTGACCTGAAATGAACAAATGAATGAAGTCAATTTATAAATTCAGTGTAAACATCTTGTGAAAATATTTCAACTTGAGAACTTTCAAAGTAAACAAACACATGCCTGGGTTGAATTTAGATATCTACCTTGTTGATTCCTTGGCTGAAGTTATTGTAATTTCGAATAAATCTCGATTTTTCTTGATCATTCATGTGAGGTTATGTTATCAATTCGATTTATTAGGTATTTTGGAATGCTGTCAAAATCAGATTCAAGATGGTTGCTGTACCCAAACAAATAGCTGTCATTCCGTGACTTTTTTAACCATATTTTCGATTGAATTTTAAATGTGTTAATGCTGCTTTCTTCGCGTCTTTAGTTGATAATTGAACTCTATATACTTAGTTTTATTAGAATTGCACATCTCTATGAACATTATTGAATAGTTGCTGTATATTCTGGACAGTATTTAGATAGGTTTTGTTTGGTGTTTGTGGAAGTGTTTGTGTTATAAACAATGTCTTATTGTGGAATAATCAATTGTAAAAGTCGGTTATATCGTGATAACGTCAAGTTTTTTCGAATCCCGAGTATCTTGACATTTAAACATAAATTGGAACTGAATGAATTGTCTATTAAAAGAGGAGAGAAGTGGATTGAACTAATAAACAGAAATGATTTGACTGAGGAGAAACTCAAAATTTTAAGAGTTCGCAGCAAGCATTTCTTACTTGGTGAGCTCACTGAAACAGGTTATGAATAGGTAGTAATAATTACAATATATTGGAAATTTTAGGGAAACCTGCAGATCTATCAGATGTTGATAATCCTGACTGGGTTCCCAGTTTATTTTTGGGTTGTTATAGTGTAGCTTCTGACAACCAATCTGAGGAAACTATTAACCATATGGAAACATCAGATTGCCAAGCTAATGTAGAAGTTGCAGGACCATCTTTTAAACAGGCTGCAGAAACACATTTTGAACAGGCTGCAGGGCCATCTTATGATCAGGATGTAGGGTCATCATATATTCAAGAAGAGACCATAGTTCCTGCATGTGAAAAATATTCACAGACAAATATCACTGCTGAAGATTTTTCTGCTATGATGTTCTCTCTGGAATCAACAAAATCACTACAAAAAAAATTGAACTCCATGACTTTATCATTCGAGTCATTTCGTGGTGATGATGTTAAGACCAAATACTACACAGGCTTGAACTCATTCAAGAAATTGGAAATAGTCATACAGTATACAGAGAAATACATTCCATGTCATTTCAACACCTCGATATCTGTGAAACAGCAAATTATTTTAACACTCATGAAGTTGAGGCTGAACTCAGATTTCCTAGATCTTGCATATAGATTCAATATAGCACCTTCAACAGCTTCATCATATTTTAAAACTGTTGTTCATGTACTGTATGAGAGGTTCAAGAATTTATTAATATGGCCAGATAGAAGATGTTTGCATAAAACAATGCCCAGCTGTTTTAAGGATGCTTTTGGTGATAAAGTATCTGTTATCATTGATTGCTTTGAAATATACATTGAAAAACCATCAAATTT